>SKCR01049827.1:0-163384 GCA_019454045.1 Zanthoxylum bungeanum | reverse complement strand
AATATACTCCGCTTCTGTTGTTGAATCGGCAACAGTATCCTGCTTGGAAGATTTCCAGCTCACTGCTCTTTATTCAACAAAAAATGTACCAGATTGGGACTTGAAGTCGTCCTTGTCGGTTGGAAACTTGCATCGGTGTACCCAGACACCTCAAGTTCTCCACCTCCATAAATTAAGAAAGCATCCTTAGTTCGTCTAAGATATTTAGGATATTCTTAACTGCCATCCAGTGACCTTCACCTGGATCGGCCTGAAAGCGACTGCACATGCTCAAAGCATATGACACATCATTTGGCAAGATATTTATCATTGGCAAGATATTTATATTTTAATTATATTAATCATTTAACAATAAATAATTAATTAATTAATTAAATACAAATATCTCATATATATGTATTATATTTACTTTAAATATCTCAAATACATATATTAATGATATATGTCAAATACTTTATTTGACAATTTATTAATGTGTATTTAATAATATCATATATTAAATATAAACCACATTAATTAGGAATGACGGTTCGGCTCATTCGCATTATTTTTCGTTTAATGTTTAAACGATTTATAAATAATCATCATTATTCATAAAAGTTGCCCTAGTGCTCTACGAGTATATTTCATTAGTGAGACTCTCTAGATTCAGGTATATCCGTCACAAAATCCAATTTCGTGTCCATAATTTACCCACTCGTAAATTATGACGACCACGGATAAACTAGCTAAATCATACAGGTCAGGTCATTGCATACGTATAATCCCTCCGTCACAGGTCTCCGGATAATCCCAGAGATATAGATGTAAAAGTCAAATCTCTATAGGTATTATCCCTTCGACGTATCTATTAGCAATCTCTAAATAACATTCGGAACTGACTTCTGAAGTATACTGTGGCCACAGATTTAACTGACTGCTAATCATATATGGACTACTTATGCTCTGTACACAGAACTGACGGATCCTATCTTGATACACACAGGATATCCTGAGGATCGGTCCACACCCAACGAATAGGCGGAGGTCTGATCTAAATAGATCGGTGACATGACTGCCATCTAAGTGTGGAGGATGTCTCATACATCCACAGTGGTATCTCAAGTCGAATGACCACTATGCTACTCAACCCGGGAAGATTCTTATTGACGTTGGTGTACCATCCATTAAGAATCTTTGGTGAGTCGTTCAGTGTTTATCTATTATAAACACCTACACGTCTATACGAGTCTCCCTAGACTCATTGTTCATTGGGATAAACCATCGGACCAAGTCTTGATATACGACATGTACTGGTCTCAATGGATTTGACTAACCGACCCGTGTTAGTGAATCTTGACCAGGAACTATATTTGATAATATACATTTAGCAGTGACACTTCCCAATGTCAATTACAAACTACATTTGTAACTGTGTACTGCGTTATATATTATCGGGCCTTTGTCTAATATATACATATCACTAAACAACATTTAGTTTCAATCTAATAATAATCAGATCGAATACGTATATAAAAATAAGAGGTGGCAACCATAAATAAGTAATATCATGGAAAATGGGATGTTTGTATTCATGAATCAGACATAAATACGGTCTGAATTGGCGCTCTGAGCACCAACCCCAACACATCGAACAAGATATTAATCAAGTAAATGTGCCCACAATAGTCACAAGCGTAGTTGAAAAGAGAGTAATATTTTTGTCCTAAAGTTATATCAGAATTCACATCTTTTTTTAGCAATGGAATATTTTTTATGATTTTTCTGATTTTTTTTATTTATATACAGTATTTTCCATCTATGTAGCGAGCTTTGGGTCAGTGACTCCCAAACCAGTTGGCTTTAGGGCACTAGGTGTTAAGACACCCCTACAGACTTAATTACTCAGACTTCAGATATATATATTTTTGCAAAATCTTCAATCCGTGTTGCAAGCTTTAGGCCAGTGACTCCCAAACCAGTTGGCTTTAGGGCACTAGGTGTTAAGATACCCATACGGACTTAATAACTCGGATCTCAGACTTTTTTTAATCCCATCTCTTTTTAGATGCTTCCTCCAATTAAAATAGAGCATTAAATATTACAAACTTGTCAATTACTTCTCATGTCCGTATGTTACCATGTAAGTTGATAATACCTGTCAACTGAGCATATGAAGATCCATTTTAGTCAGTTTTATGGAGAATTCACAAATTAAATAATTCAAAAGGAAATAAACCAAAATTAACTTGTTCCGAAATAGGTTGAGATACGTCTCAGGAGTGGGAATTCCTTACACAGCTATCTCACACCGATTTCAACTGATTAATCAAATTAAAAACATAAAAACACAAAATATATTATTTTTTTTAAATTTCAATTTTTTTGAATTTTTCGAAAATTTTAGACTAAAAAGTAAAACAGCACAATAAAAATAAGATACTAGTTAACTAAACCCCTCCCCCAAACCTAAATGAGACATTGTCCCCAATATCTTAAAAAGTATAAGAAGAGTTTAGAAAATAGTACCTGGTTAGCTGAAATTCTACATTTAAATTTAAAGGTTAAGATCCAGATTTATTTGACGCTTCTTACGATCATTATCAGACCAGTTTATCTTAAAAAGGATATGGTCAATTTGTGGTTCAAAGGCTAAAATTTTATCAATTAAATCCGGGGCAGTTCTGGCAGTGAAGAGGAGTTCTTTTAAAGGTTTTGACTGGAACCCATTTCTCCAGGCATCATCAAGAAATACGCAAAAAAATCATAAAATCCATCAGCGTTAAATAGTCCAATCGGTTTCTGGTGTATGTTCAAGTTCGCCCAAGATAGCACTGTAAAAATCTCCTCCAACGTGCCCAACCCTTCTGGCAAAGTAATTAAAGCATCAGCACGGTTAATCATTTCCATCAGTCGTTCAGACATACCTGGCATAATTAGTTCCTCTCCATTTGATGGTCCAATCAGATTCACCTCTGCCAAGGGTTTTGGGATGATTCCCAAAACTTGACTGCGTCCTTCTTTTACGGCCTTTGAAACGATCCCCATTAATTTAAGATTGCCACCACCATATACTAGGTGCATATTCCTTTCAGCTAAGACTCAACCCAATTCCTGTGATGCCGCTACGTATTGTGGCTTAGTTCCAACACTAGTACCGCAAAACACACAGATATTTACAACTCGTCTTCTAGAAGTGACTTCCATTTTTATGTATTTCTTTCTCAGCTCTGAATGCCTTCAAAAGTGCAATGATGAGTTAAATTTATAGTACCTGAAAAGGGTGAGTAATAATAGCACAAGTATCTTCCAAAGGACGATTGTTAGCAAAACAATAAAAGAAATCGTGAAAGGTCAAAAAGTCTGGATCCTGTCAGCGAAAATAAAGATAATTACAAAAGAAAAGAAAATCAAAGCAATTATTACGGCAACGCAGTTGTGTACGCAATACGCCACTCACTTGGTATAAATTCATTATGATGCGTCTCAAGAATTCATTCCTTACTCAGCCATCACTAATGAATTAACTCTCATCTTTGTGATTGCCAAACACCATTCCTTCATATTTTGCTTTGCCTAAAATGCTCTGTTTGTGCTTTTCCCTGAAAATATCACACAAAAATTAAAAACACTACAACATGTATACACAAAAATATGAAAACAGAAATTACAACAAATTGCATGGGTTGCCTCCATGCTAGCGCTAAATTTTTTGTCTTTAGCCAGACGTGATTGAAATCAATCTGTCAATGAGGTTTCAGTGTCTTTTTTTATGTCCGGTTAAAGACAATCCTGTGAGCGTTGCTTTTGAAAGTTCTCTTCCAACGATAAAGTGGCAAAAATAATTTTGTCACATTCAGTGCTTGTGCCATCTTTTTTATCTTTGTCGCTCCAGTGGTTCCTGAAAAGAAAGAAATAAAATCAGGAGGTCTTGTATGGTGCTTGACTTTGAATGGGAGTTCCATTCTGTCAATCTTCTGGGTGATGTCTTTAATTTGTACTCCCCAAAACAATGATGTTTCTCCTGAATGCATGAAATCTTAAATATGGTCAGGCATTTGCTCCTCCATTTGCTCTGCTTCTTGCTCCACCTTTTCTTCACAGATGTATTTTAAAATTTCCTCCTTCAGCTCTTCATCTGTCATCTGTGAAATGCATGCTCCATTAGTGTCAACCTGAGGATGTAAAGATATGTTTGATTTTAGGTCTTCATCCTCTGTGGTTGATATGAATGGTTCAGGTAGCTCTTCTTCAAACATTAATGCAAAGCAAGCTCCAAGATCTTCATTTTGAGGATGGAAAGTTCCATCCTCTCTTGCTGGTACAGTTGGTACAGATAGCTCTGCTTTTTGGTATTCATCAGAGTCAGAAGAATAATAAAAATCAAATTGAGACTTTGTTGGTTCGGGCTCTTGAACTGATACCTCCGATTTTTGATACTGCTCAGCCTCGTCCTCTGTTATGATGTCATGATGAATCTCAGGATATTTGAAGGCTTCTTCAATATATTTGAATTTTCTCTGTGAGATATGTGATTCAGGTTATCTGTTAATTATCTAACTTGATCTGTCATCCTCTGTATAGACATCGTTGACTCTAAATTTGTGCATCAAATTGAGCTTCCCGTTCCTTGAGCCAATCTTTGAACATGTGAATCAACTGATCTTCCTTTGATGGTTCTGGTTCTTGATGAAGATCGTAGATGGATGGTGGATAAGATGGAAAATGTGATGGTTCTTCATACCTTGAATGATTCCGATAATTCTGCCACTCTGAAAGGTATATGCATTGATCGCTCGGGTGGTTACCATAGTATATCTCACATCTCCCATTGCGTTCTACTGAGCAAATGTAGTATTTCTTGACATCCAGTGATAATTGCTGGCTGGACAATAGGCCTCAGAAAACCAGACTGTTGATCCCAGATTTGGGGTGTATCTTCTTCTAGTAAAGCTCGTAATCTTTCAATCTCTCAATAAATATCCATGTCAACCAACAGAAAAATAAAAGAAGGAAATAAAAATTACAGATAAAAATAAGAAAATTAGATACAAGTAAATTAGATAGCTTCAAAATTAATAACTCAAGAAAAATAAGTCCCCGGCAAAGGCGCCAACAACTTGACCGACCTAATCACACGCGTAAAACACAAGCGCACGTATCGTTCAAGTAGTATAAAACTATCGATCCCACGAGGACTTAATTCCTACTATTGTTATTAATTGTTGATACTATTTATTTACAAGTATCTAATTAAAGGAGAAGAGAATGATTGTTTGATTGGTTGGTTGAATATGGATTTGCTAAATAAAATAAACAAAAAAAAAATATTAAGTAAAATAAACAAATGACATAAATATCTAGGGTCCTGACTCCACACAATATTATTCTAAAGATGAATTGATTCTCTTATATATATGTAATAAATTAATCTGATAACCTGGAACACGAAATTATATAAAGGCTATTCTGATGGTCAGACACAAATACCCAGTATAACCCAATTAATCATATTTCTATGTTAACCAAGTTATCTGAATTCATTAAGTTCAAGTTCCAATTATGGCTACCCACGCATGACAGGTATATTCCTATCATGTATGGAAATCTATTAAAGGGTTATCTATCCTCAAGGAAGATCGTGGGCTATTGAATTTAAGGCTGAAACCTAAAATCCTTTTTCCAAGTTCATTTTAAGTTGACCACATCAATCTTATTGGTGATCAGGCAACAAGAAGCATTAAGCTTAAGATTCAATAAACAAACTAAATAATTACCGTATATATAATTAAATCAATTATTAAGCATGTGAATATTGTGTTTTATCACTTCCCTAGAATAAAAAATAAAATGTTGAGGATAGGGGATCCACATTTAATATTTCAAACCTAGGAATCTCATTTACTAAATATATAAATTATTTTTTGTTCTGCTTTCTCAGGAATTAATAATGTTAAACATTTAAAACCAGCCATATAGGCGGTAATCCATTTTAGTCCAACTACACACCAGCATATAGGTGGTAATTATTGTCACATAAAGACCGGCCATATAGGCGGTAAAGTAATTTATATTTAAACTGACATATATGCGGTATTAAAGCCTCCATTAATTAATTCGGTTTTAAATTATAATTTATATATTATAATTAAGTGAGATTGACCTAGTTAATTATATTAAATGTTTCACCCTTACCACAGCGAATTTTAACTACAAAACATAAAAGAAAATAAAAATAAAAATAAAAATAAAAATAAAAATAAAAATAAAAATAAATTACTGAAAGTGAAAGTGCATAATGTAAAAGTACTGAAAATAAAAGTGCTGAAAGTAAATGACTTAAAGTAAAAGTACTGAAAGTAAAAGTGCTGAAAGTAAAAATACTGAAAGTAAAAATACTGAATGTAAAAAATATTGAAAAAAAAATAAAAATACATAATTTAAAAAATATTTACAAAATAGATGCAATCCTTTTAAAGCCTATAAAGACCCAAAGGAAAGCACGAAAATTTCAAAGGAATCAACTGCCTATTTATAGAAAAACAATCTGAGTTGCGCATGTGCTTCACTTCTCCAAAAGTCACACAAGCTTCTAAATGTGAAGTCCATCCAAGCACAAAGGACAAATCACGTGAGACACTCTTCCAATTTGCATGAGATGAGCCATGCACAAAGTTCCAAAGGCCACGTGAATTGCTATGTTACAAATTGCAATGGGAAAAGAAAGATGCGAAAGGATAATCAAAAAAGACGAAACATGTCATGCCTCCATATCCACTCAATTGGTTTCACCAAGAAAATTGACAACCCAAGGAAGAAGAAAAACCGTGTGAAAGATTATCCAATATTGACTATGTAATTTTGGATCTGGCCCACTTGCCAAAGAAATCAAACACTTCCCTCCAAATATTAAAAACATACACGTAAAGAAAAATCATTCCACACGCAGTCAGCATCTGACGCTAGTGCATGGAAGAACAACCACGCCCAAGTGAAGAAAGGCGCACTAGCCTGGAGTACGAGCCATTCGCTCAACAAGTGGTTGCAACACGTGAGCAGGAAATTACAGTTTTGCCCTTTTTGTCTTTTTTGTCTCCATTTTTCATCGTTTTCCCCCGAATAGATTCCAATGAGTCCCGTAATTATTTTTATCTGAGAAACACAAATTAGTATTCAACAAGAAAGTTGTTCGTCTCAGAAACATGAGTCTGATGGTCCAAGAATCAACTCAATCGGAGTTCGTTTACTATCTCTATAGCCGAACCAACAAACTTCCTTCGTATAGAATAATATACATAAATCACATAAGCGGTTCTTTAATGTCACATGATTTCCAATGCATCAAATCTCTATTTTAAAATATTTCGAACTATATTTCAACACTTAAACTATTATTCTCCAATATAGTCTCATTCCGAGACCCGATCTGCAATATAAAATCCTTCCGGAAGAGTTTCCAAATTTTTGGATATTACATAACCGTATTTTACAAATCGACTAGTGTTAGTAAACCTTGACTAGAAACTTTGTTTGAGAATTTATCTCTAGCGATGACATCTCTCAATGTCAATTACAAACTTCGTTGTAACTGTAATATATATTCTCGAGTCTTTGTCTAATATATACATATCACTAAACCAGATTTAGTTTGAATTTAATCGATATTAGATCGAATACATATATAAAAGATAAGAGGTGTTACAATAATAAGTAATTTGATGGAAAACAAATTATTTGTATTCATGAATCGGATATAAATACGATCCGGATTAAAGGCTCTGAGTTCCAACCCTAACAATTTCTCCCACTTGCTCTAGTGTCAATCCACGATATCATATACACATCTCAATGTGTATCGTATGTGCATGGCCATCAAGAGCTCACCTAGCACTCAAGAGGTAGGCGTAAGCGAGTAGGTACGCTATTACATTTGAGTTTGTCCAACAAACCCAAATGTCTCCCTTAGCCAGCACAATTATATTTTGTAGAACCAAAGTTTTGCATCAATATGACTCTGATATGATTTACAATATTGTGCTACAACTTTTTATTTGTCTAAGTATTTAAGGATCTAATCCACAATACTTTGTAGAAAATAATAGACCCTATATTAATCTTAAAACTTATAATATATTAGGTCATTATGCAACTTAATAAGTCAGTACTTCATAAGTTGCAATTAATTCCACTATCACAGTAGAATCAATTGTGACGCTCCTACTGTATTTTTCCTGACTCTATATGACGTAGATCATCTACTGTCACAATAAGACTCAAATCTAATTTGACCCTGATGGTTGCAGACTATAATCTCCATGAATAAAAAACTCATTCTTGATATCTCAAAGATACTGATGAATCTTTTCAAGACTCATCCTATGGTCCACAACATATCAGAATAGAATAAGTCGTAACAGTTATGACTAAATTGATATATTTAATCGCACATAATACAGTGTGTCATTATGTCATCGTCTTATAATTCATAAGATTGACTAGATATTCTAATAAATTTCTTTTTCAACTAAAGAATCATCATTTAAGAAAAATGAATACTATATACCTAAAAGACACACTAACCGTTAAACTGTCAAACAGATAGTCATGTTGTATCCTTTATTATATCATACTAATGCATACTAATAGGCGTATCTCACAAGTCTCTTAGTTTTATATAATATATAAAACTTTAATTGAAATAACATATTATTACTCTCATTGCATTAACAGAGAAAAGCAAACTTAGGTAAACCTTTTACCTCACAAATATCTCATTATTACCTTAATAATGATAATTTCGTTAGGATATACAACACTAGATAGAAATTTGAAAGCTCTCACTGAACTTACAATCACATATGTATTTTTTACGCTTTGATAGAATCAGACAATATGACTCATTTCAAAATTAGAGAACAGACATTTTCGGAAAGCTCATCTGAATCTAATATAGGCTCAGTAAGCTAGTATACCAAACTGCAATCTTAGCATAATACAAACTCTAGTGCCATTCCAGAATGGAACTCTTTAAACAAAGAAATCCCAATGGATTTCTTCTCTGAAGAAACCATTCAGAAACGCCACTTTGTATTCCTAACTAAAATGCACAGTTTAATATTAACATTAACCAACATATCTTTAATTGCTCAATTAATGCGACTAGAGATAAGTTTCCTCAGAATCTACAGTAGATTACTGAGTATAATCTTTCTCACTGTCATACTATAAAGGTCAAACATTTATTAAGCTCATTTCACTTTCGCTGATCAAACTATTTACACATTTTATGAACAATTCATAAAAAAAGTTCAATCATGTCCAAAACTTGATTGTAGCAAGCTAAGAATAACCTTAGATCTATATTTAAATGCTAACTTCCACAATCAATATCAGATATCGCTTCCACTATAAGTTATAAGATAATTTTCTTTGATAAGAAAACAGTTGAATCATTAAGTATCAAATATTTCACAAATGATTCTGAAATCCTATTGGACTTATATTGAAGATGTCAAAAGGTTCTTTCATCTAACTAATTATGTGTTTCCATTTTTAGTTTATCACTCTCACAATTGACTTCAACAAGTCAAGTCAGTTTACAATCATCAACATTCAATGTCACACACCAAGTAATAAAACCATTTCATTACTCGGGATCATAGAAAATATATTCTATCAAATAGAATACAAGATTTTATTAAATAGAATAAATGACAAACTTTTACTTATAACTTCGAGGCACAAGTTCTTTCAATTGTATAAACATTATACAAAAGAAAGATTCAAATCTCAAATTTTTCAAGATTCAAATTTTCTACTTATATATATCATATACTTAACTGTAAAAACTAATGGAACCTTTATCAAAATGATGAGTAAATGTTACTAGAACATATCCCAAAGAACATCGAAATTAATTTGATAATACTCAATATGAAACGAATCAAATCATATAAGATTGATTTCTCTCATGTCCAATTCCATCACGATGGAATCATATAACAATAATATTGAGTAAAAATCATATTTATTAACAATCTTCGAAGTAATTGCCCTAAAATTATTTGTTTGATAGTATCAAACATCTTTGAATAATTCAAGACTCGCAATGAATTTTAAATATACAGTTTTCAAAATTCAGATCGAAAAACTTAGAACCAGTCAAAATATTCAATCTGCGTTTCATCAGAATAAATCAAAAGTTTTTGAACCTTTCAAGATATTCAATTTATGTTCCATAAAAAAAATAACCAAGTCATGACAACTCATTGACTAAGTTACGATGTAAAGAAAACTACATTGAGCAATTTGCAATTCATTAACTACATACATCTAATGTACTAGTTTAATAAATCTGTGGTCCAATGACGATCATTGGTTAAATGACATCTAATTACATTCCCTGAATACAATATTCATTAAATGGATACGGATACGTGGTGTGATCATGTATCAAACCATCCATTTACCATACCGAATAAGCATCCAATCTTAAGTTACAAATTTATAAACCACTATTCTAAATTATTTACTTTACCAAAAACATTTCTTAATGTTTATCTTTACGTCAATGACACTGCTAGTCATATTAAAATATGTAACAATTGTTTATATAGAACAAGTAATTATCCAATAGTCACAAGTTTTGATATCAAATATCAAAACAATCATTAAATAATATTTTAAACAACTAGATGAAAGATCTATTATCTAATACATATAACTGTTGTGTTTGGAGAATAAATATTATCTACACACAACTATATGCATCTTTTTTTCTTTTGCTTTATAATTTACCTTCAACTATTCACAATAATTATAAATAATTGATTAGCAAATTATGTCTGACACATGATATTCATAGGTCATCAAAGTCAAGAATCGTCATTGTCAAATAATCAAATACATAATGGGGTTTTCTTAATACCCATTAAGAATCTCGAGACATTAATCAATTTATGTCAATCCTTACTGCATAAGAAACTATTCTCTTTACAGGATAATATCCAAAACTACTCTAATTTTTAACCTATTCTAGAAATCTACAACCAGAAGTAGAGTCAGAAAACATAAATATCAAATATGCATGTAGTGGATTAGAAGTTTAATTCTATCTACACGATAGAATAAGTAAAACAAAAGCAGACAGTTTTCGTAATATTAGTCACTGTCTAGGTTAAGGATTTTTAACCTAGTAATGCCTCTTACTACTTTATGTAATACCATAATCCCCAATGGAAAATGAGAATTCAATAATTAAATTAAATTTCATAATGCGAAGTGGATCCCATGAATATATTTCGACTCACAGTTTTGACATCTTCTCCAATACGTATAATCTTCGGTAGATAACTCATTGTCAATCACACTCACTGTGACTCCAGATTTTAGTCATGACCATTTCTTATTGTGACAGCTTTCGCACGTTCACATGAGGCCTATCAAGGCATCACTTTTCAATGACAAACTCAAGCTATCGGTATTGTCCTAATAGCTTTAGCACATTCAGGATTTCATTTTCACTTGAATTTGCTCTTATCATATAAGTTCTAACGGCGCAAACGAACTACCACCAGCCATAACTAACCACAGCTATGGCACGATACAACTATAATATTTGGAAATCATTCACATCCGTATTGACAAGAAGAACCTAGAAACAAGTAATTCTAATACAAGTTACTATAAAGCCTTATTAGCGGAGATATTTCTAAATTGTCAAACAATGTGATATTAGTCGAATTAACTTAACATGCATATGTAAACATTAAGTTGGATTAAATATCACATATTAAGCATGAAACATGTAATGGATGTAGGATCATACCTGTTCTGATACCATTTTGATGGGTTATACAGGGCGGAAGCGTGGTTCGGGAGAAATCGTAGTTTTAAAAATTTTTAAACTTACCGAATAAATTATTCAATAGTTTATATGAATAATTCATTAATATTTCACCTAGATATTTTATTAGATATCAAATAACGATATAATTAATTTAGAAATCACTGCGAAACATTTACGAAAATATTTTTTGTAAAATAACATAAAAAGAATTTACGACTGAACCAACCAACCAATACCACACGGGGCTGCCCAAGTCAGCCACAATAGCACTTGGGCAGTCTTTATCCAATAAGCTCATAACTCAATCGGTAACGCCGTTTTGTCACCGTTTTCGCGTATTTTCACTTCAAAACGATTTCCATCAATTATTCTAATGTTCAATACACATGCAAAATATTTAAACATCATATTTTTCGTCACAAAAAATCAAAATTTTCCTACCTAAAACAGAATATGAAATTAACCATTTTCATATTTTAAATATAATTATCTCAATATTAATTTTAATTAATATCTACATCAATTAAACCAACACAAATGAATGAATCAAGAACAATTTTATATGTCATGAGGTGGTCATAAAACTCTAGAATGGCAACAAATCATCATATGATAAAATTGAACTAATATTACTCTAATATTAATATGTATCACTTCACACATGCATTTAACCTTTCAATTCATCATCCAAATAATAATTAAAAAAACCCCAAAATTAAAGCAAAAATAAACCATAGAACAATTCTAGAAAACCAAAAAACGAAACATATTTTCTAAGCTTAATATTAAGGATTACCTCAAAATCTCCAAATTTCCTTAAATTTACATCTTGATTTAATTCATTTTCTCACTAGTTTCTCTTAAGAATAATTTTGGAAGATCTCTAATGGAGTGGTTCGGCAATGGCTAGCTTCATCAAAGAGAAAAAATAAATTTTCACTTTATATATAGTAATGGCCGAAATTTAGGGTATTATTTGGTCTAGATAATTAGTTTAATCAAATTAAATTATTAAAGCTTTTAAGTTGACAAAATCAATTTGTAATTATACACCGTTTTTGTGTATTTTCACTTCAAAATGATTTCCAGCAATTATTCTAATGTTCAATACACATGCACAAAATATTTAAACATCATATTTTTCATCACAAAAAATCAAAATTTTCCTACCTAAAACAGAATATGAAATTAACCTTTTTCGTATTTTAAATACAATTATCTCAATATTAATCTAATTAATATCTACATCAATTAAAGCCACCACAAATGAATGAATCAAGAATAATTTTATATGTCATGAGGTGGTCATAACACTATAAAATGGCAACAAATCATCATATGATAAAATTGAACTAATAATACTCTAATATTAATATGTATCACTTCACACATGCATTTAACCTTTCAATTCATCATCCAAATTATAATTAAAAAAACTCCAAAATTAAAGCTAAAAGAAACCATAGAACAATTCTAGAAAACCAAGAACAAGAAAACATATTTTCTAAGCTTAAGAATATTAAGGATTACCTCAAAATCTCCAAATTTCCTTAAATTTACATCTTGATTTAATCATTTTCTCTCTAGTTTCTCTTAAGAATAATTTTGGAAGATCTCTAATGGAGGAGGTTCGGCAATGGCTAGCTTCATCAAAGAGAAAAAATAATTTTTCACTTTATAAATAGTAATGGCCGAAATTTAGGGTATTATTTGGTCTAGATAATTATTTTAATCAAATTAAATTACTAAAGATTTTAAGTTGAAAAATCAATTTGTACCCTTCAACTTAAAAGTCATTCCATTTGTAACCATTAATAGGTAAACATAAGTAATAACAATTATTACATATGAAAATTATTTAATTATTAAAATTATTACAAATGAAAATTATTTAATTATTTAAAATTTAAATATATAAATAATTAATTAATATATTTATTAATATATATATATGTATTTTTATTTACACTAAATAACAAATATATATATATATATATATATATATATATGACATGTGTCAAAATCTCATTTGAGTATTAATTAATGTGTATCAAATACAAATACACATTAATTATTAGATGACCACAATGCTCATAAGCATGTGTAATTTCATTTAATGATGAAAAATATTTGAATTAACACATTTAATCCGAATAAATATTATGATTAATTTGTATTATTCATAATACATTGTCCAAGTGATCAACGAGTATACTTCATATTGTGGGACTCTCTATGTTCAGGTTTATCGGTCACGAAATCCAATTTCGTGTCCATAATTCACCCACTCATAAATTATGACGACTAAGGATAAAACCGCTGGACTATGCAAGTTCGAGGTCATTGCATACATATAATCCATCTATCACAGTTAATCCATATTGTGCCGGGGATATAGATATGATTGTCAAATCACTTAGGTATAAACGATTTGAAACTCGCTTCCGCATTGTACCATTGCCATGGATTTAACAGGTCATGACACGTGTAGGATATCTATGCCGTGTACACAAGACTTGCGTATTCTATTTGACACTCACAATATATCATGAGCATGAGTCCATACCCAATGAACAGGCAGAGATCTAACATAAATATATCGGTGACGTGACTGCTATCAAATTGTGGATGATAACTCATATATCTACAGTTGTATCTCAAGTCGAAGGAATATTATACTACTCGACTCAAGAAGATTCCTATTGATGTTGGAGTACCATGTATTAGGAAATATTCGGTGAGTCATTCAATGTTTATCGAATAAACGCCTACATGTCTATACGAGTCTCCAAAAACTTATGATTCCTTAGGATAAACCTTCGGACCAAGTCTCGATATAAGACATGTACTGGTCTCAATGTATTTTACTAACATACCCGTGTTAGCAAATCTTGACCACGAACTTTGTTTGAAAATTTATCTCTAGTAGTGACACCTCCCAATATTAATTATAAAACTTCGTTGTAACTGTATACTACAGTATATATTTTCGGATCTTTGTCTAATATATACATATCACTAAATCAGATTTAGTTTCAATCTAATCGATATTTATCAAATACGTATATAAAAGATAAGAGCTGTTATCATAAATAAGTAATATTATGGAAAAATAAATTATTTGTATTCATGAATCAGACATAAATATGATCCAGATTGACGCTCCGAGCACCAATCCTAACAATTTGGATACTCAAAACTCTCAACACATTCGGCTACACATGTAGTCTCACCATCAATATATTTAGCCATCCATTGAGCTGCACATTTATCATCACCAGCAACAGTTAAGTCATCCACCTCAGCAATAACAACAACAACCTCATCACACTCACTATTCAATACGTGCTCACTCATTCCATGCTTATATTTTCTTCTTTTTCATTCACAGCCTAACCAGCAAGTTTATTTTCTAAGCACTCGACAACTCTTTCTTTTTTCTCTTTTCAACCTCACTTCTCCTCTTCATTATTAATTTATCTATATATGCGTGTTGTGGTGTTAAAAGGCAAAATAATCACTAACCTCCCCTCTGTGACATAAATGTACCTATTCTTCTTAACATGATGCCACACTTGCCTATCATACTTTCATGAACCACCCAAAAATATATGACAATCAAACATAGGCACCACATCACACAATACGTCATCATGAAACCTCATAGTGGAAAATGCAACCATAACTTGATACTCTACATTAATCTCATCACAATTAGGTAAACCTCGCAACACATAAGGCTTATGATGGTTTAGCAATGGTAACCCTAATTTCTCCACGAGACTAATACTAACTGAATTATCTCAATGTTCCCCATCAATAATCACACTACACACCTCATCTTTCACAAATACTATAGTACAAAAGATATTATCACTTGGTTGTCCCATAATATCAACCAATTCATTTACTATATTTGAGAAAACAAAACTCAACCTTTTTGAATGAGGATCACCATGACTCAAGCAATAGCACTATTACTCTCAACACACAAGGCAAGTGATCAATCCCAATCTTTTTCTTGTTTTAACTAACAAATAAAGAAAACAAACACAAAAATAAAAAAATTAATACCGTAACTAATTTTTGACAAGGAATTTGAGACTCGATATGCGACATAAGTCCTTAGGACCTTCAATATCAACTTCGTCTAATCGAGTACTATGAAATCGATATATTATGGTTCTAGTAACGCTTCCTCAATCAAAAATTATGGCTGATTGAAATTTAATGTGCGGTTGAAAAATTTTGGACGAATGAATCTGATTTTTTTTTTTGAATTTTTCACTCTAATAAAAAATTATGCAAGAAATTGAAACTAAATAAAAGAACTGTAATAGACTTTAAAGACCTGAAAATAAACACCAAGAAATCGAATCTTGGAACTAAGAAATCGAATCTTGAATTCCAGAATCTGAATCTTGAAACTAAAATTTATGCAAGACACAACAAGAACCAAACAAGAAACAAGAAAAGATAGAAAAATCCTGATTTGGAACAAGCGTCTGATATTAACTTATGAAAACCTTGCAAGATTAAAGCTTACAAGACCCACATGAGATTAGAATCTCAAGGTAAGGATCGCTAAACTGTTAGGTGTCTGTTCAGTTGCTCTTGTTATAGGTTTGTTGACAAGAAGAGAGCCTGTATCGGATTTGCGTGGCCTCCCTATAGCGACTTATTTGGGTAATTCGAGGAACCCTAGGCCTCCATAACTCACGTTGATTTAATAATTTGCTGCTTTATTATTAAGAATAATCCCCTTTAAATAGAGAGATTTAAGAGTATCCCTAAGTCTATTGGATATGCAATATCCTTATTAACAACTAATAACTATTCCTAAGTCTATTGGATATATAATATCCTTATTAACAACTAATAACTATTCCTAATCTAATCCCCTGTTAAAGCAGCAGTAATGTGCAGGTATACCTGCACCTAACATAAACAAAGGTTCAAAGATTAGAAACTTGTGAAGAATAAAGCCTCAATAATTCCTAATTTTTTGATCGCATAAAGGACAACAACCTAATTTGATAAGTTTTGATAATGGTTCAGTCAAGAACCAAGAGAGAATCCACTATCAATCACACATATGGTTGTTAAAAGCTAATGGCTATTCTTTATTCAAAATTCTATATTCTCATAATTACAAGCTAAAGACAACTTTAAATAGGCCATTGTAAAATCTTAAGTTAATTTAAATAAGTAAAGTTAATTAAACTAAAATACTTAAAGGAAATCCTAATTGATTAAGAAAACTAAATCTAAGCTAAATTTAATTTGTGTATGGGCGTTTAAAATAACATTAGCGTTTAGCCCATCACTTAAACATAACATAAAAATTAAAAATATATAGCCTAAAATTGTAGGGATAATTACGAATTTACTCATGACTAGGAATGATTCATAATTTATCTTGGATATAAACTAAAAAGCTGTAGATCTATGAGTTTTTTTTTCCAACGTAGCTTAAATCACTAAAATCGGACAACAGATGGGAAAGTTAATGACAAAATACGAAGACTGCGTAAATCCCGCAACTACTGATGCACTATTAGAAAATTAAGCCCAATTAGTCAAGACAACCCACGCACATTCGAGGCCTATTTTATACATGTCTTAGACATTGTAAAGACCCAAATATTTTTTCATGAGTTCAATTAGTGTGATATTGGAATGATAGAGGGAGAAAATTCTGAGACGACTTAGAAACCCGCAGACCTTACTCAATTCGGGTCTAATGGTCCTAAGTGTAGATTGAAGGAGTACCCATTTTTCTTCAAAAAACCAAGCTTAATTTAAACTAAGGCCTAGTAGTATAATTAAGGGATGTAGGCTTTATCAAAATGTATTTATACTTGGCCCAAATCCTTAGCCCAATTGTAGTCCAATAAACTCTAGAAAACTCTTCATAATTCTTGAAGTGTGAAAAGAGGGAAGACAAAAAAATGAGGGAAATTCTTCTCTTCTTAGATGTGAGGTAGATAAGGGTGAAGAAAAGGGAATTTCAACTTTCTTTCACAAAATTCTAAGGAAAAATCAAGAGCTATGCATCACCAAATAACCCGAGGAAGAAAAAGAAGTGGCTTGAGGAATCCATTAGGAAAGAAAGGATTGGATTAAGGTAAGAAAAACATGACCCAAACTTTGATGTTTTGAGTTTTGATGGTTTGATGATTGTAGTTGTTGTTGACTTGAAAATAATTTAGTTTGGATGGTTTTGTGTTAAGGAGTTGGTGTTTGGGCAATCCTAAGTATGTACTCTAGTTGATTGACCTAGTAAAGATTTATAGAATTTGATGGTGTTTGGAAGTAAAGGACTTAGTTTGGTGGTGAATTGAGTGCATGAAGTTGTTTTGTAGTGTAACAATGGAGGTTGTACATTGATGATTGAAGAGATAAAGATTGGCCCTGGAAACGGCCTCGCGTCACGACGCGCGTAGCTTTGCTTTACGACTCGCAACGAGGCAGAATCTCAGATTTAGACTTGATGAGTTTGCGTAGCAACGCAACTATTCCGGCGTCGCGATGCGTATCAATACCAGAGCCTATGTTTTACCCAAAGTCACGACGCGTGCCTTCCAGAGTCACGATGTGAGTCACGATGCGTCGCAACGCGTCACCCTTTTTATTCAAAATTTTTTAGTTTTTTAGTTTTCCCCACTTCATTCAAAGGGATAGAATACATCATAAGGGACCCGTATTAAGATAAAATACGTATGTACGACATTTATAGGGGATAATTTAACTAGATTAAGAAACTTAATTTAATTTCGAGCCACATTTTGCAACTCATGTTCTAACTAAGCTTATTCTAGATATTCGACAAGAGCCGCGTTCTCCCTCAGCGACGTGAAGCGGAGTTGACCGAACCTCAAATCTATGAGTGGATATTTTTTCTTTCAAAGTTGATTTGTATTTACTTGTTATTGATAAGGATTTACTTTAAATACTTTAGGACGTTGCCATATTAATTATTAGTTATTTCTTATGTAAGAAAATTTGAGAAATTTTGAGATTTAAAAGCATGTGTATTTATGTTTTTGTAGGCATGGGGGAAAAACCCACCTCATCTCTGACTTATAGAATTGACCGACCAAGAAAGTTTGCACACGCAGTTCAAGGCTATGGGACGGCGATGTGTAATACCCATAGATCCTAGTTTCAGGGTCAGGTAGTAGCATGAATTAGCACTTCTGGATCTAGTTCAGTGGCTTTGGGGACGTCGATACGTAACGCCCCAAGACCACTAGTTAGGCGTATGGGGGGACGGTGATACGTAACGCTCCCATGCGTGAGGTTTTCTACAGTACCAGAGATTCTTATACAGAAAGTATTTCAGAAATGGTTTTTCTCAAGTTTAAAAGAAAAGAATTAGTTTTCAAACAAGGATTTCAAAAATGTTTTAAAGCTAAAATAATTTAAAACAATTACACTGATACAGTTTCTTTGATTTTGTAGCTCCACTCACTGACTTCCATAGGACTCACCCCCACCACTTCCTAGTTCTTTTGTAGGATCCGTCTTTTGGTGAGCCACATGCAACTTTTGGAGACTCAGCTCGAGAACAAGAGTTATGTTGCAGTCACTAGTCATGGAGTCCATCATTCCATATCTATATTCATATAGAATGTAGTTCTCTGGGATTTCATTTTGATGTATTATAGACATATATTTGATGATTTGTGTATGATAAATCCTTTCAGATATGTATATATTTCATGATTATGTATTTATGTTAACTTTAAGTTTGCATGTGTAACTAGCTATAAGTTTGCATGGTATTACGATAAAATCAAGTTTTCATTCGCATAAGTTAAAGGCTTAGGCAGCAGTGGGATCTGTTGTCTGCCAGTAATATTTTCGTAATGAGGATGTTACAAAGATGGTATCAGAGCATGGTCTAGGGAGTCAGTGACTGCAGTAAGAGAGTGACAGTGTCTTGTATATGTAGTATACCCGGGGTACTACTATATAAGAGGTTGTTTACTCTGGTAACCTTATCTCGAGGTATGTCTTATTCTGATTAGTTATAATTCCTTTTAATGTAATTGAATATTTTTCTCTCTTAATTTCTTAGATTTTATGCCACCTAAGGGAATAACAAGAGTCAGAGGTAGACCCAGGTGTGGCAGGGTGCCTCATGGTATAAATCTAGATCAGAGATCAGTAGCACCTCCCCCTGAACTAGATAAGGGGCATGGAGTGGAGTCTATACATGAGAGTGGTGTAGGGGAAAGTAGAGCAGCACCAGTGGTTCAGTCTAATGACCTAATAGCTGCGGGTTTACAGCAGATTCAGCAGTTAGTAGGAGCTTTAGCCCACTTGATTATCCGTCAGCAGCAGCCACTAGGCCCAAAGCCGATATGGATCAAAGAAGAGGGTTAGGCCGCAGTAGAGTGGCCCTAGTAGGCAACAACAGGTGTTAGCTCCGCCTACTACACATAGAGATATCGGTTCAGTTTAAGAAGGTCGGGATCGTAGACAAACTCAGAGTGCCACATCTCGTGCAATTTCTTCTCCCTCAGTAGCCCAGCCTGGGCAAAGCCTTCCATTATGTTCGATATGTGGGCAGACTCACTCAGGGACTTGTCAATCTGGGAGTAGGGGTTGTTACCGGTGTGGAAAAATGGGCCATTTGAAGAGAGATTGTCTGATATCAATAGATCTGTTGCCATCTTTGAGTGCCACTCTATTTACACCCCAGCCACAGCCTAACAGAAGTGTAGGAGGAGGAGAGCAGATGCCATTGAGTAGAGGCCATACAATAGAGGGAATGGGGCAGTCAGTAGGTGATCGAGGACAAGCTTCCTCCAGCAGAGTTAACGGCAGTGTGTATACCCTCACCACTATGAGGCGCATGCATCCAATGCGGTCGGCACATGTACATTGTTGATTGATTATGTGCAAGCGAGGGTGTTATTTGATTCAGGTGCTACACATTCTTTTTTGGCACCGTATTTTGTAACCCAGACGGATAGAGACACCGAGCCTCTAGATTCCCCTATCATCATAGCTACACTAGTAGGAGGTCCCATAGAAGCTATGTAGGGTGTGAAACAATGTTCTGTATATATAGATGGGTATACTTGCTATGCTGATTTAGTAGTATTGAGTATATTGAGCTTCAACGTCATCTTGTGGATGAATTGGTTAGCTAAGTACCATGTAATATTAGATTATCGGGAGAAGACCGTTACGCTACATGTTTTCGATCGACCAGTAAAAGTTTATCAGGGGGATAGAAGTATTGTGCCTCATAATTTTATATCAGCAATGCAAGCATTTAAGCTACTTAAACATGGGTTATTTGGCATATGTGACAGATAGAAGAGCGGGAAATATAAACCTTGATCAGATCCCTGTGGTGAAGAAGTATTCTGATGTATTCTCAGATGAGTTGCAAGGATTACCGCGGGATAGAGAGATTGAGTTTTGTATAGATGTAATGCCATGTACCCAACCTATATCAATTTCCCCATATAGGATAGCCCCTGCAGAGCTCAAGGAGTTGAAGGCACAGTTACAAGACTTGTTAGATAAGGGCTTTATTCACCCCCAGTGTGTCCACATGGGGTTCTCCAATATTATTTGTGAGGAAGAAAGATGTGACACTACGGTTGTGCATAGATTATCGGCAGCTAAATAAGGTGACAATCAAGAATAATTATCCACTGCCGAGGATTGATGATCTGTTTGATCAGTTACAAGGAGCCCATTGTTTTTCAAAAATCAATCTATGATCGGGTTATCATCAATTAAAGATTAGGGAGAGTGATGTCCCGAAGATGAATCTTCGAACCAGATATGGGCATTACTGTTGGACAATTATGACCCATAGTGTCACTATTTGTACAGATCACGGTGTTGTTGTACAAATTAACTATGTGACAAAGGAGATTGCACTCTTATCATTTGTGATTAGATCACTTAGATGTATAAATGATGAGAGGTCCCTATGATTTGTTCCTGGACAGAGAATGATATGAGACAGTATCAGTCCACGAAGGATAAATCATTAAATATCCCTAGTAAGAGTATTATCAAGATAGGACATCGATAAATACGTAAAAGACTAGTATTACACTTGTGCACGTTGTGAGGGCACAATAGCATAGTTCTCATATATTTGGGTATAGGATACTCATGGAAGTGTAATAGGAGGTTGTGTTTTACCGATGGTACGGGAAACAGCTTCGCTCTGGATAGACCCCTGCGGAATCCCATTGGTAGTATGACTATGTGTCTATGGGAGTCTGCAATCAGGGTAGGTGTATTTGGTCTTAACTTGAGACTTGCACCGCTAATATTTGCGACAATCAATATACTTTGGTTGAGGTCGTACAGGGCTTTAACAGGTTCTGTGTACGCCAATGCTGGGTATATTGAGAATTGTAGTGTGTTGGGTGTGATGTTAAGACGGAAGTATGATGAGTGGTATTTATATCACTTATTCCCACTCATTTGACCTAATATTTCGTATAGTTTCTCTCGATTTTGTGAACGTTTTGATGTATTTTGTGTTATTTTGTAGATAAATAAAGTTTGGAAAGCATTGGAGGCAATTTGGGGCAAAACGGACAAAAATGCGTCAACAGGGATATTTTGGTCTTTAGCGCGCGTCGCGACGTCTAAAATGCGCCGAACAGTGCTAACGTGCGCCGGGTCCACAAATCAGAATCTGAGAAAAGTCTGACTTTGCTAAAATGCGCCGTGCCACGTGTCACCATCACAGCCGATCTGCTAACATGCGCCGTGCCACGTGTCAGCATCCTACCTACGGTGCCGACAGTCATCGTCGCCATGTCACCGCCATGTCATCAGCCATGTCAGCAAGTCAATAAGTCAAATTGCCACGTGTCGTGCCACATCATCATCAGCCAATCAGGAAGTGACACGTGTCGCGATTCTATGGTGCCGACAGTCATCATCGCCACGTGTCGCCACATCGTCGCCACGTCAGCATCAATAATTGAATATCCTATCCTTATCTGACACGTGGCGGATAAGAATCTCAGCGACCAATCAGAAGCCGCCACGTGTCACAATAATTGAAGCCCAACCACTCTGCCACGTGTCACCTTATCATCTTATCCAGAATCTTCAAACCAGCGAACCAGAGCGTGCCACGTCGACAAATCCAGCGTCGCGACCTTGAGGACCTGGCGTCGCAACGCTGGATCCTACCGAGGCCTATAAATTGAGCTCGAGATTTCAGAATTCAGTGCACCTTCCTCTCTCTTCAATTCTTTCTAAGAGAGAGTTTCTCTCTCTAGATTCTTTAGTTTTTTTAGTTTTTTTTTAATTTTTAGTTTTGTAATTTATTTTAATTACGTTTTGTATAATAGTAATTTAATTTTTACTTTTTACATTTTACAGTTTTACTATTTACCATGAGGAGGTAACTTCCCCAGCTAGGGTGAAAGGTAATTCTTTTACTGTTACTATTTAGATTAATCTCCCTTAAAAATAATATATTCACTATTTAAAATATTGACTTAAAAAGGATACCGCCAGATTGGTCGGTTGGTAATTCATTTTATATCTGATTTAAACCTGACTAATAAAGGATACCGCCAGATTGGTCGGTTGGAAATTTAATTTTGGTTCCGCCTTTATGGCTGTTGGACTTAATTTGACTTAATCAGGTTACCGCCTATATGGCTGGTTGGAGAAAGAATCACAAGTTTATATATTATTTTGTGGGAGATATCTAAATTAGTAGTAGTAAAAGTAATTCCTTTTACCTTAGCATTTTATTTTTTTTTACTTTTTTACTTTTCAGTTATTTTTACTTTATGTCTTTTACTTTTAAGTTGTTACTAGCCCTAGTTATGTGTTAGTTATCTGGGGTTGTGATGAATTCTAATATCACCGGTTTATAAGGGGTTATTTTATAGTTTGGGTAATTTAAAGGTTTACTTATTAAGTCTTAAGCTTAATGCTTCTTGTTGTCTGATCACCAATAAGATTGATGTGGTAAATCTAAAATGAACTAGACATATGGATTTTAGTTTCAGCCTTAGACTTAATAGCCCAAGATCTTCCTTGAGGATAGATAACCTTTTAATAGATTTCCTTACAGGATAGGAATATACCTGTCGGGCGGGGGTAGCCATAATTGGAACTTAAACTTAATGAATCCAGATAATTTGGTTGACATAGACATATGGTTCAATTGGGTTAAACTGGGTATTTGCGTCTGACCATCGACAGAGGCTTTTGCATAATTTAGTGTTCCAGGTTAGTAAACTGATTTATTACACAAACATAAAATAACCACTTCATCTTTTAAATGATATTAGAATGATTCACGCCCTAGATCTTGGTGTCTTTTGTTATTTTCCTTAGTATTTTCTTTTGTCTTTTTATTTATTTATTTATTTTGTAAAACAACTTTCAACCAATCAAACAATCATTCTCTCTCTATATTTAATTAGATATTTGTAAATAAATAGATTCAACAATTAATAACAACAGTAGGAATTAAGTCCTCGTGGGATCGATATTTTTATACTACTTGAACTATGAACGTGCGCTTGCGTTATACGTGTGTGTTTACGCCGGTCAAGTTTTTGGCGCCGTTGCCGGGGACTTATATTTCTTGAGTTGTTAATTTTGAAGCTATCTAATTTATTTGTATCTAATTTTCTTTATCTTTATCTGTAATTTTTATTTCTTGATTGTATTTTCAGGTGATTGAAAAAATGGAACACTATTGGGAGATTGAGAGATTACGAGCTTTACAAGAAGATACACCCCAAATCTGGGAGCAACAGTCCGGTTTTCTGAGGCCTGTTGTCCAGCCCAATGATTATCACTGGATGCCAGAACCAAGCAATTTTACATTTTCTCAACATAACGAAATGGGGAGATGTGTAATATGTGATGGTAACCACCCGAGCGATCAATGTATATACCTTTCAGAGTGGCAGAATTTTCAGAATCATTCAAAGTATGAAAAACCATCACATTTTCCATCTTATCCACCATCGATATGCGATTTTCATCAACAACTAGAACCATCAGAGGAAGATCAGTTGTTAAACATGCTCAATGATATGTTCGAGTTGGATGCAAAGCTTGAAACAAGCCAGAATCAATTGGAAAGTATTCAGAGACAATCAGAATTCATTCAGAGGATGACAGATCAAATGAGACAATTCACAGAAAAACCAGGACTACATACCTCAAGAACCAGTTTAAGATGACACTGATGAAGCCTTCGAGTACCAATCATTTCACAATGACACTTCAACAGAGAGGAGGCTGAGCAGTATCACAAAACCAGAGGTATCAGTTCACGAGCCCGAACCGGCAAAGTCTCAATTTGACTTTTATTATTCAGATTCTGACGAGGATGAAGCTGATCTATTTGTACCAACTGCACCACAACAACGGAGGATCAAACTTTCAATCCTAAAATGAAGATCTTGGAGCATGCTTTACCATGATGTTTGATGAAGATCTACCTGAGCCAACCATTCCAGTCATATCAGAGGATGAAAACCTAATGTCAGAAACATCTTTGCATCCTCAGGTTGACAATTTTGAAGCATGTATTTCACAGATGACAGATGAAGAGCTGAATACAAAAATTATACAATACATCTGTGAAGAAAAGGTGGAGCAAGAAGCAGAGCAAATGGAGGAGCAAATGTCTGACCTTAATAAAGATCCAGAGCATTCAGGAGAAACATCGCTGTTTTGGGGAGTACAAATCAAAGATATCACCCAGAAGCTTGACAGAATGGAACTTCCATTCCAAGTCAAGCACCATATAAGACCTCCTGATTTTCTTTCTTTCTTTGCAGGAACCACTGGAACAACAAGGAGCAAAAAGGTGGCACAAGCACTGAATGAGACAAAACTCTTTTTGCCACCTTACCGTTGGAAGAGACCCTTCAAAAGCAACGCTCACGGGATTTTTTTTGATCGGACATCTAAAACGACATTGAAACCTCCTTAACAGATGAATTTCAGTCACGTCTGGCAGAAGACGAAAAATTTAGCGCTAGCAGGGAGGCAACCCATGCAATTTGTTGTAATATTTTTTGTAATTTTGTGTGAACTTTTTAATTTTGTGTGTTATTTTTGTAGGGAAAGGCACAAACGAAGCATTTTAAGATAGAAGGAATTGTGTTTCGCAATCAAAGAAGAGAAACAATTCATTAGATGGCTGAGTAAGGAATGAAATCTTGAGACACATCCTAATCAATTTATACTAAGCGAGTGGCGTATTGCGTACACAATTCCGTTGCCTTAATTATTGCTTTGATTTGCTTTTCTGTTGTAATTACCTTTATTTTCGTAGACAGGATCCAGACTTTTTGACCTGAATAGTGATTTCGCTAGGCGTAATCATTTAATTACGACGCGACGGAAAATTCGTTAATTTGGAATTAGCGAACCCGAGCTCGGGATTATTTGCGAGCGCATTCGCATTTCGAATTTGAGTGCGGCAGGCAAGTCAAATCAAGCGTCAAATCGCTAGTCACATCAAGCGTCAAATCACATGTCACTTTGAGTGATGTGACAATTGGATTGATTGATTTAAGTGATCGATGTGAATAGTGATATGGTTGTTGGAAAAGCATTAATAGGCTTTTTGCTTTTTGACTTATGGTATATGAAAATGATTTAGGTATTTGTTTTGTTTTTGGGAAAATAAAATAAATATATAAACAAAAATCATTTTCTCTCTCTCTCTCACCACTCTTAACTCTATCTAACTCTCCCTCTCTTTTTCCCTCCTTCTTCCTTCACGGTTTGGAACCGTTCTTCCTCTCATTTTTCTGGTTTTGAACGCATGAAGAAGAGAACAAAAGAAGAAGAGTAGTGCTAGCACACCCATGGGTTTATACTATGGTGATAGGGAAACGAACTCTAGAGCTTGGAACCAATTTTGGAGCTTGAAGCTTGGAGCTTGAAGCTTGGAGCTTCAATGGAGTCAACCATGGCCGAATTGGAGGAATTTCACAGCCCAAAACCGAGCAGTCCAGCATTCAAAGAGGCCAAAACCGAGCTTCCATGGAGGAGGCCAAGTGGTTTTGTTCTTCGCATCTCAACCGTTCAATGTGAGTATGTATTCTTCTGCCTTCTTCCTTGATGTATTCAGCGAATTTCTTGCTTGATTTCATGATCTTGGGACCTAATTAGAAACCAACAATGGTATCTATGAGCTTTGATAAAGCATGAAAAAGTTAGGGTTTGAATTGGGTAAAATCAATTAAAGCATGATTTGGTTGAATTGATTGATTAAGTATGCTTGTATGTTGATGAATTGAAGTTATGTATGTTCAATTTCATGAAATTGGATTGGATCCATTTTTCCCCAAATTTTTGGGCATGGCCGAAAATTGTAAACCCTTAGGTCTTGGTAAAATTTTGTTTGTTTGATCATTGGATGACTTAAAACAAGTGGGTAATGTTGTTTTGAAGTTCAATTGGATTGAATTTTTATTTGGAACCATTTTCCCCAATTAAAGGGCTTGGCCGAAAATGATGTTTTTTGAAATTCGTTGTGATTTTTTTTGTTTTGATTCATTGGATGAGTTGAATTGATTTGGGAAATGATGATTGTGGATTCAATTGGATTGAATCAATCAGATTGAAAAAACCCCTAATTGCCGAGACTTTAAGCATGTAAATGGGTTTGATTTTGATTGAATTGTGTTGGACACTATATGATGTAGAAGTGCATGATTAATTATGCTAATTGATGTTTCAGAAATGTTATTGGGTGGTTAATTGTGTATTACACTTAGGTTAATTGATTATGGATTTTGGAATTTTATAAATTAATTAATTGGGCTTGTTTTTGGAAATTGGGCCTTAAAGGTTGTAATTGGGCTTTTGGGCTTGGTTGTACCAAGTTAGGTTTAGGCCAATTTGGTTGGATCTAATTGGGCCCAAAACCGCATCCAAAAAGTCCAATTATGACTTAATGGACCTTAATTATTTAATTGGGCCTAAATGGCCAAAATTGATTTCTGGGCTTATGGGGTATATCCCGGATTGGACATTGGTTATCGGTTTGACCCGAGTTGAACAAAAGTCCACGCCTTATAGAAATTAATTAAAAGCCCATTGGACTTTAATTAAATAAACATTAGATGTTAATCGGGCTTAGAGACCCGTTGCGATTAAATTTGAATTTAAGTCGTAAAGGTTCGTTAAAAAAAGTGTAATATTTAATTTGGAATTAAATACTGAATTAGAATTAAATGCATATTAAATTGGATTTAATGTTGTAGTTTAATTTAATTCAGAATTCGTTCTTTGAGTACTTATTCGCAAAATGAGTTTGACTCGCGCAAAAATCAAATCGTTGTTTGAACATTGGATGATCACTAATTATCAGATTAATTAATTGGATTAGATTGATTGATAACATGCTTGTATGAATACATGGTTGCGATGCATGAATAATGTATATCAGATGGATATTAGTCGGGGGTGGGACAATTTTGGAAATTGTAATAAATTGATTTATTAATTGGACCTGCGTGTCCAGACTTATCACCTCTATACTCTTTGAATTCTCTTCTCACTATTCCCCTCAATGTAAATGAGGTTTCTTTAGAAGTGTAGTGTAACGGGTAGAAGTAAATACATGTGCTAGTTGGAGAGAGAAAATGAGAGATTTGATCTAGGATCAATGTAAAGTATCCATCCGCATATCATTATTATTTTATTCATATGCGCTTTATTATGTCTTTAGAATGCATGTTTAAGGGTGTATGATGATGATACCTTAACAAAGATATAAATTGGTTGCCAATTTGCAAGCAAAAAACCCTCACTCAATATTAAGCGTTTTTCCTTCCATTGAGTGATTCTCACTCAAGATCCTAGACGGCATTGGTTTGTTGGCCAAAGTCAAGGCATTTGTCTGTCAAAGATGTATTTGAATCATGAAGGCTTTGTTCCATATTGGTGTCTTGTCCAAGTTGTGGTTTGTTGGCCAAAGTCAAGACCACTTCTTGTCCATCGACATTGATTACGAAGCTTTCCATGGTCAATGGGTCGCGCTTGACTGAGATCACTAAGTTTGTTGTGCCAAAGCCAAGGCTTAGTTGATTCAGAGGAAAAATGTTAGGTAATACATTGGATATATTGGCATATATAAGATATATGTTTCGGACTTGGACGTCCCCCTACCGGATCTAGGAATTGGATTGGATCCAATTGATCTTAGAGATCTACCTAGTTAATTATCATACAATTTGTTGGCCAAAGTCAAGATTGTGTGATATTTAACGGGATCCTAGCCCACTAGGAAACACGGTTTCCCGAGTACTCGACAGAGGGTTAGAGGCTCGCTGAAAAATAGTGGGAGGCAAGAATTGAATTTGCAATATTCGTTTAATTACTCGCCATACAATTTGTTAGGCTCGCTTGTATGTTGATGAATTGAAGTTATGTATGTTCAATTTCATGAAATTGGATTGGATCCATTTTTCCCCAAATTTTTGGGCATGGCCGAAAATTGTAAACCCTTAGGTCTTGGTAAAAATTTTGTTTGTTTGATCATTGGATGACTTAAAACAAGTGGGTAATGTTGTTTTGAAGTTCAATTGGATTGAATTTTTATTTGGAACCATTTTCCCCAAATTAAAGGGCTTGGCCGAAAATGATGTTTTTTGAAATTCGTTGTGATTTTTTTTGTTTTGATTCATTGGATGAGTTGAATTGATTTGGGAAATGATGATTGTGGATTCATTGGATTGAAATCAATCAGATTGAAAAAACCCCTAATTGCCGAGACTTTAAGCATGTAAATTGGGTTTGATTTTGATTGAATTGTGTTGGACACTATATGATGTAGAAGTGCATGATTAATTATGCTAATTGATGTTTCAGAAATGTTATTGGGTGGTTAATTGTGTATTACACTTAGGTTAATTGATTATGGATTTTGGAATGTTATAATTATTAATTGGGCTTGTTTTTGGAAATTGGGCCTTAAAGGTTGTATTGGGCTTTTGGGCTTGGTTGTACCAAGTTCGGTTTAGGCCAATTTGGTTGGATCTAATTGGGTCCAAAACCGCATCCAAAAAGTCCAATTAATGACTTAATGGACCTTAATTATTTAATTGGGCCTAAAGGGCCAAAATTGATTTATGGGCTTATGGGGTATATCCCGGATTGGACATTGGTTATCGGTTTGACCCGAGTTGAACAAAAGTCCACGCCTTATAGAAATTAATTAAAAGCCCATTGGACTTTAATTAAATAAACATTAGATGTTAATCGGGCTTAGAGACCCGTTGCGATTAAATTTGGAATTTAAGTCGTAAAGGTTCGTTAATAAAAGTGTAATATTTAATTTGGAATTAAATACTGAATTAGAATTAAATGCATATTAAATTGGATTTAATGTTGTAGTTTAATTTAATTCAAGAATTCGTTCTTTGAGTACTTATTCGCAAAATGAGTTTGACTCGCGCAAAAATCAAATCGTTGTTTGAACATTGGATGATCACTAATTATCAGATTAATTAATTGGATTAGATTGATTGATAACATGCTTGTATGAATACATGGTTGCGATGCATGAATAATGTATATCAGATGGATATTAGTCGGGTGGGACAATTTTGGAAATTGTAATAAATTTGATTTATTAATTGGACCTGCGTGTCCAGACTTATCACCTCTATACTCTTTGTATTCTCTTCTCACCTATTCCCCTCAATGTAAATGAGGTTTCTTTAGAAGTGTAGTGTAACGGGTAGAAGTAAATACATGTGCTAGTTGGAGAGAGAAAATGAGAGATTTGATCTAGGATCAATGTAAAGTAATCCATCCATCCGCATATCATATTATTTTTATTCATATGCGCTTTATTATGTCTTTAGAATGCATGTTTAAGGGTGTATGATGATGATACCTTAACAAAGATATAAATTGGTTGCCAATTTGCAAGCAAAAAACCCTCACTCATATTAAGCGTTTTTCCTTCCATTGAGTGATTCTCACTCAAGATCCTAGACGGCATTGTTTGTTGGCCAAAGTCAAGGCCTTTGTCTGTCAAAGATGTATTTGAATCATGAAGGCTTTGTTCATATTGGTGTCTTGTCCAAGTTGTGGTTTGTTGGCCAAAGTCAAGACCACTTCTTGTCCATCGACATTGATTACGAAGCTTTCCATGGTCAATGGGTCGCGCTTGACTGAGATCACTAAGTTTGTTGTGCCAAAGCCAAGGCTTAGTTGATTCAGAGGAAAAATGTTAGGTAATACATTGGATATATTGGCATATATAAGATATATGTTTCGGACTTGGACGTCCCCCTACCGGATCTAGGAATTGGATTGGATCCAATTGATCTTAGAGATCTACCTAGTTAATTATCATACAATTTGTTGGCCAAAGTCAAGATTGTGTGATATTTAACGGGATCCTAGCCCACTAGGAACACGGTTTCCCGAGTACTCGACAGAGGGTTAGAGGCTCGCTGAAAAATAGTGGGAGGCAAGATTGAATTTGCAATATTCGTTTAATTACTCGCCATACAATTTGTTAGGCTCGCTTGTATGTTGATGAATTGAAGTTATGTATGTTCAATTTCATGAAATTGGATTGGATCCATTTTTCCCCAAATTTTTGGGCATGGCCGAAAATTGTAAACCCTTAGGTCTTGGTAAAAATTTTTTGTTTGATCATTGGATGACTTAAAACAGTGGTAATGTTGTTTTGAAGTTCAATTGGATTGAATTTTTATTTGGAACCATTTTCCCCAAATTAAAGGGCTTGGCCGAAAATGATGTTTTTTGAAATTCGTTGTGATTTTTTTTGTTTTGATTCATTGGATGAGTTGAATTGATTTGGGAAATGATGATTGTGGATTCAATTGGATTGAAATCAATCAGATTGAAAAAACCCCTAATTGCCGAGACTTTAAGCATGTAAATTGGGTTTGATTTTGATTGAATTGTGTTGGACACTATATGATGTAGAAGTGCATGATTAATTATGCTAATTGATGTTTCAGAAATGTTAATTGGGTGGTTAATTGTGTATTACACTTAGGTTAATTGATTATGGATTTTGGAATTTTATAAATTAATTAATTGGGCTTGTTTTTGGAAATTGGGCCTTAAAGGTTGTAATTGGGCTTTTGGGCTTGGTTGTACCAAGTTAGGTTTAGGCCAATTTGGTTGGATCTAATTGGGTCCAAAACCGCATCCAAAAAGTCCAATTATGACTTAATGGACCTTAATTATTTAATTGGGCCTCAAGGGCCAAAATTGATTTCTGGGCTTATGGGGTATATCCCGGATTGGACATTGGTTATCGTTTGACCCGAGTTGAACAAAATCCACGCCTTATAGAAATTAATTAAAAGCCCATTGGACTTTAATTAAATAAACATTAGATGTTAATCGGGCTTAGAGACCCGTTGCGATTAAATTTGGAATTTAAGTCGTAAAGGTTCGTTAATAAAAGTGTAATATTTAATTTGGAATTAAATACTGAATTAGAATTAAATGCATATTAAATTGGATTTAATGTTGTAGTTTAATTTAATTCAAGAATTCGTTCTTTGAGTACTTATTCGCAAAATGAGTTTGACTCGCGCAAAAATCAAATCGTTGTTTGAACATTGGATGATCACTAATTATCAGATTAATTAATTGGATTAGATTGATTGATAACATGCTTGTATGAATACATGGTTGCGATGCATGAATAATGTATCAGATGGATATAGTCGGGTGGGACAATTTTGGAAATTGTAATAAATTTGATTTATTAATTGGACCTGCGTGTCCAGACTTATCACCTCTATACTCTTTGTATTCTCTTCTCACCTATTCCCCTCAATGTAAATGAGGTTTCTTTAGAAGTGTAGTGTAACGGGTAGAAGTAAATACATGTGCTAGTTGGAGAGAGAAAATGAGAGATTTGATCTAGGATCAATGTAAAGTATCCATCCGCATATCATTATTATTTTATTCATATGCGCTTTATTATGTCTTTAGAATGCATGTTTAAGGGTGTATGATGATGATACCTTAACAAAGATAATAAATTGGTTGCCAATTTGCAAGCAAAAAACCCTCACTCAATATTAAGCGTTTTTCCTTCCATTGAGTGATTCTCACTCAAGATCCTAGACGGCATTGGTTTGTTGGCCAAAGTCAAGGCCTTTGTCTGTCAAAGATGTATTTGAATCATGAAGGCTTTGTTCCATATTGGTGTCTTGTCCAAGTTGTGGTTTGTTGCCAAAGTCAAGACCACTTCTGGTCCATCGACATTGATTACGAAGCTTTCCATGGTCAATGGGTCGCGCTTGACTGAGATCACTAAGTTTGTTTTGCCAAAGCCAAGGCTTAGTTGATTCAGAGGAAAAATGTTAGGTAATACATTGGATATATTGGCATATATAAGATATAATGTTTCGGACTTGGACGTCCCCCTACCGGATCTAGGAATTGGATTGGATCCAATTGATCTTAGAGATCTACCTAGTTAATTATCATACAATTTGTTGGCCAAAGTCAAGATTGTGTGATATTTAACGGGATCCTAGCCCACTAGGAAACACGGTTTCCCGAGTACTCGACAGAGGGTTAGAGGCTCGCTGAAAAATAGTGGGAGGCAAGAATTGAATTTGCAATATTCGTTAATTACTCGCCATACAATTTTTTAGGCTCGCTTGTATGTTGATGAATTGAAGTTATGTATGTTCAATTTCATGAAATGGATTGGATCCATTTTTTTCCAAAATTTTGGGCATGGCCGAAAATTGTAAACCCTTAGGTCTTGGTAAAAATTTTGTTTGTTTGATCATTGGATGACTTAAAACAAGTGGGTAATGTTGTTTTGAAGTTCAATTGGATTGAATTTTTATTTGGAACCATTTTCCCCAAATTAAAGGGCTTGGCCGAAAATGATGTTTTTTGAAATTCGTTGTGATTTTTTTTGTTTTGATTCATTGGATGAGTTGAATTGATTTGGGAAATGATGATTGTGGATTCAATTGGATTGAAATCAATCAGATTGAAAAAACCCCTAATTGCCGAGACTTTAAGCATGTAAATTGGGTTTGATTTTGATTGAATTGTGTTGGACACTATATGATGTAGAAGTGCATGATTAATTATGCTAATTGATGTTTCAGAAATGTTAATTGGGTGGTTAATGTGTATTACACTTAGGTTAATTGATTATGGATTTTGGAATTTTATTAAAATTAATTGGGCTTGTTTTTGGAAATTGGGCCTTAAAGGTTGTAATTGGGCTTTTGGGCTTGGTTGTACCAAGTTAGTTTAGGCCATTTGGTTGGATCTAATTGGGTCCAAAACCGCATCCAAAAAGTCCAATTATGACTTAATGGACCTTAATTATTTAATTGGGCCTCAAGGGCCAAAATTGATTTCTGGGCTTATGGGGTATATCCCGGATTGGACATTGGTTATCGGTTTGACCCGAGTTGAACAAAAGTCCACGCCTTATAGAAATTAATAAAAGCCCATTGGACTTTAATTAAATAAACATTAGATGTTAATCGGGCTTAGAGACCCGTTGCGATTAAATTTGGAATTTAAGTCGTAAGGTTCGTTAATAAAAGTGTAATATTTAATTTGGAATTAAATACTGAATTAGAATTAAATGCATATTAAATTGGATTTAATGTTGTAGTTTAATTTAATTCAAGAATTCGTTCTTTGAGTACTTATTCGCAAAATGAGTTTGACTCGCGCAAAAATCAAATCGTTGTTTGAACATTGGATGATCACTAATTATCAGATTAATTAATTGGATTAGATTGATTGATAACATGCTTGTATGAATACATGGTTGCGATGCATGAATAATGTATATCAGATGGATATTAGTCGGGTGGGACAATTTTGGAAATTGTAATAAATTTGATTTATTAATTGGACCTGCGTGTCCAGACTTATCACCTCTATACTCTTTGTATTCTCTTCTCACCTATTCCCCTCAATGTAAATGAGGTTTCTTTAGAAGTGTAGTGTAACGGTAGAAGTAATACATGTGCTAGTTGGAGAGAGAAAATGAGAGATTTGATCTAGGATCAATGTAAAGTATCCATCCGCATATCATTATTATTTTATTCATATGCGCTTTATTATGTCTTTAGAAGTGCATGTTTAAGGGTGTATGATGATGATACCTTAACAAAGATAATAAATTGGTTGCCAATTTGCAAGCAAAAAACCCTCACTCAATATTAAGCGTTTTTCCTTCCATTGAGTGATTCTCACTCAAGATCCTAGACGGCATTGGTTTGTTGGCCAAAGTCAAGGCCTTTGTCTGTCAAAGATGTATTTGAATCATGAAGGCTTTGTTCCATATTGGTGTCTTGTCCAAGTTGTGGTTTGTTGGCCAAAGTCAAGACCACTTCTTGTCCATCGACATTGATTACGAAGCTTTCCATGGTCAATGGGTCGCGCTTGACTGAGATCACTAAGTTTGTTTTGCCAAAGCCAAGGCTTAGTTGATTCAGAGGAAAAATGTTAGGTAATACATTGGATATATTGGCATATATAAGATATTGTTTTCGGACTTGGACGTCCCCCTACCGGATCTAGGAATTGGATTGGATCCAATTGATCTTAGAGATCTACCTAGTTAATTATCATACAATTTGTTGCCAAAGTCAAGATTGTGTGATATTTAACGGATCCTAGCCCACTAGGAAACACGGTTTCCCGAGTACTCGACAGAGGGTTAGAGGCTCGCTGAAAAATAGTGGGAGGCAAGAATTGAATTTGCAATATTCGTTTAATTACTCGCCATAACAATTTTTTAGGCTCGCTTGTATGTTGATGAATTGAAGTTATGTATGTTCAATTTCATGAAATTGGATTGGATCCATTTTTTCCCAAATTTTTGGGCATGGCCGAAAATTGTAAACCCTTAGGTCTTGGTAAAAATTTTGTTTGTTTGATCATTGGATGACTTAAAACAAGTGGGTAATGTTGTTTTGAAGTTCAATTGGATTGAATTTTTATTTGGAACCATTTTCCCCAAATTAAAGGGCTTGGCCGAAAATGAATGTTTTTTGAAATTCGTTGTGATTTTTTTTGTTTTGATTCATTGGATGAGTTGAATTGATTTGGGAATGATGATTGTGGATTCAATTGGATTGAAATCAATCAGATTGAAAAAACCCCTAATTGGCCGAGACTTTAAGCATGTAAATTGGGTTTGGATTTTGATTGAATTGTGTTGGACACTATATGATGTAGAAGTGCATGATTAATTATGCTAATTGATGTTTCAGAAATGTTAATTGGGGGTGGTTAGTGTATTACACTTAGTTAATTGATTATGGATTTTGGAATGTTATAATTAATTAATTGGGCTTGTTTTTGGAAATTGGGCCTTAAGGTTGTAATTGGGCTTTTGGGCTTGGGGTGACCAAGTTAGGTTTAGGCCAATTTGGTTGGATCTAATTGGGTCCAAAACCGCATCCAAAAAGTCCAATTATGACTTAATGGACCTTAATTATTTAATTGGGCCTCAAGGGCAAAATTGATTTCTGGGCTTATGGGGTATATCCCGGATTGGACATTGGTTATCGGTTTGACCCGAGTGAACAAAAGTCCACGCCTGATAGAAATTAATTAAAAGCCCATTGGACTTTAATTAAATAAACATTAGATGTTAATCGGCTTAGAGACCCGTTGCGATTAAATTTGGAATTTAAGTCGTAAAGGTTCGTTAATAAAAGTGTAATATTTATTTGGAATTAAATACTGAATTAGAATTAAATGCATATTAATTGGATTTAATTTGTAGTTTAATTAATTCAAGAATTCGTTCTTTGAGTACTTATTCGCAAAATGAGTTTGACTCGCGCAAAAATCAAATCGTTGTTTGAACATTGGATGATCACTAATTATCAGATTAATTAATGGGATTAGATTGATTGATAACATGCTTGTATGAATACATGGTTGCGATGCATGAATAATGTATACAGATGGATATTAGTCGGGTGGGACAATTTTGGAAATTGTAATAAATTTGATTTATTAATTGGACCTGCGTGTCCAGACTTATCACCTCTATACTCTTTGTATTCTCTTCCACCTATTCCCCTCAATGTAAATGAGGTTTTCTTTAGAAGTGTTAGTGTAACGGGTAGAAGTAAATACATGTGCTAGTTGGAGAGAGAAAATGAGAGATTTGATCTAGGATCAATGTAAGTATCCATCCGCATATCATTATTTTTATTCATATGCGCTTTATTATGTCTTAGAATGCATGTTTAAGGGGGTATGATGATGAGACCTTAACAAAGATAATAAATTGGTTGCCAATTTGCAAGCAAAAAACCCTCACTCAATATTAAGCGTTTTTCCTTCCATTGAGATATTCTCACTCAAGATCCTAGACGGCATTGGTTTGTTGGCCATAGTCAAGGCCTTTGTCCTGTTGAAGATGTATTTGAATCATGAAGGCTTTGTTCCGTATTGGTGCTTGTGTCCAAGTTGTGGTTGTGTTGGCCAAAGTCAAGACCACTTCTTGTCCATCGACATTGATTACGAAGCTTTCCATGGTCATGGGTCGCGCTTGACTGAGATCACTAAGTTTGTTGTGCAAAAGCCAAGGCTTAGTTGATTCAGAGGAAAAATGTTAGGTAATACATTGGATATATTGGCATATATAAGATATATGTTTCGGACTTGGACGTCCCCCTACCGGATCTAGGAATTGGATTGGATCCAATTGATCTTAGAGATCTACCTAGTTAATTATCATACAATTTGTTGGCCAAAGTCAAGATTGTGTGATATTTAACGGGATCCTAGCCCACTAGGAAACACGGTTTCCCGAGTACTCGACAGAGGGTTAGAGGCTCGCTGAAAAATAGTGGGAGGCAAGAATTGAATTTGCAATATCGTTTAATTACTCGCCATACGCGCTCATTCAAATTATTTCGTCGTTAGATTAAATGTTATTTGGACTAATATTTAAATTGTTGTTTTAATTAACAGTTGGACTGTATTATAGTTGATTATATATAATTGGATTAAATTAGTAATCAATATATTTGAATTAATTAATTTCAATTTACAGTTGATTTTATATTAGATTATAGTAATCAAGTAATTGAGGGTAATTAATTTAAATTATATTTGATTGTATAGTTGGACTATAATAATCAATATAATACAAAGTACCACAAATTTTTGATTAAATAGTTGGACTATTAGAATCAAGATAATATTGAAATATTAGTGTTTAAAACATAATCCTGGGTGAAAATGTATTTAGACGACTATAATTTTCAAATTGGGAATTGTTTCAGGATGTTTCTGGAAAAATAATAAGTTATTTTATTTGATAAAATAATATATTAAGCCTAAGCCTGGAGTTAAGCAAATAAGTGGAACATGATATTTGGAATATTCATGTAATGATAACTTTAGTGCTTAATCCATTATACTTGTCAAGTAGACTCCTTAATTTCTGAATCAGAACTAAGGATTAGATCCTTAAAGTATGATAATGAAATTGAAGGATTTCATGGATCTATTTTAGATCTTTGAAATACTAAATTGCAATAAATAATTCTTGGAGAATTAATGACTAATCTCAAGGAGACAAAGTCAAATTTTGCAATAAGGCAAGTAACGCAAGGCGCACCTTACTTCGATATTCTAGAAGGCCAAGGGTTGACCAAAGGCTTTTGGAGTGTTGAAACCGGCAAAGGCAAAATCATTATAATCTTCTGGGAAGATAAAGGACATATCCCAAGAAGGAATTGAAGACGAGCAAGGCTCTAACTTCAAATATGATTGTCATAATTATGTTCACAGCTAGTATTAAAATTAGATTTTAAATACATACTGTGGTACATAAAATATATGTATTGATGTTCAGAATCTGTTTTGAATAGGATACTGACTTCAAAAGAGATTTATCTGTGAATTGAAAACGGGACGAAAGTCGCTATTTTAACCGTAGATTCCTGAATTTAGGAACTACCTTCGGGTATGTGCTTAAATTAAGAAACTGTTATAATGTAACTTGTTTGACTAGATACATTATCTCTATGTCAGTGTTTAATCCGTTGCGGATGAACCTTTATATTCTATAACACTAAAGTGTTTTATTGTATAAAGATGATATTGAGATAAACACATTAGATATGAATAACAGAATTTATATTTTGAATATAAATAATATCTAAAATATATAATATGACAAATAAATAGCTCAAACTGATTTGATCAGTTAAGAAACTAATTGTGGCATAGTTGTCAGGGACACTATTAAACAAGAATCGTATATCCACACTTTCAAAGAGTGGGTACTAGGACTGATTTGATTTTATTCAAATAAAGTCTACGAATCTAGTTTATTGGGCAAAGTGCCTAAAACACTATTTACTTGGTAAAAGTGCTAGTGCCACCGATCTGTTAATCCTAATTCATAGTGAAGCAAGTGGGCCCATGTCTATCTAGGCTAGATGTGGATATGAATATTTCGTGACCTATACGTATGTGGCATCGCGTTATGGTTATGTGTTTCTTTTGAAACACAAATTGGAAACTTTCACAGTTTCGACACGAAATAGACAAACAGATCGGCTAAAGCATTAAACCGTCACGGTAAGACCGTAAGGGAGAATACTTAAGCAATAAGTTTCTCGTATACTTGAAAGAGTATAGTATTCTTTCAATGAGGACTCCTCCCGGAACACGTCAGTTTGACGGTGTATCTGAAATGAGAGACCGAATTTTGTTGGACATGATAAGGTTAATCACGAGTCGCTCTGAGCTACCATTTCCTTCAACGGATAAACTTTAACCAGTGCAAGAAATTATTTTGAATAAGGTTCCATAATATTTGTTTGACATATCTCATATTAGATACAAACGGGAAAAGAAACCGGGTTTCAAATTCCTGTTAGATTTGGGTATGCTAGGCATATATATTTGGATGATACCAAACTAAAACCCAAATTGGATAAGTGCCAATTGTAGGTTATCCTAGGGATACCGTAAGTATTGTACTTATACAACTCACGAGAGAACAATTAGATTGTTGCTCACCATGCGGTTTTCCTAATAGGAATACCGATATGCAGTGGTAAGTGGGAGGATAGTAAAACTCGATGAAAATCAAAGTAATACTTTTCCCGGCACCGAGTCCTAATTGAACACAAATAGTTCATCAAGGATGAAACTATACCCATAATCTTCGAATACACAAGAATCGCGTAGGTCGGAGAGATTCAGAAAACAACTTGGGGTATGGGTTTCTGATCTCACCTCATAAAGATGTCTATCTTATTGAGGTATACCAACTGACTACGTATAAGGAATTGATACAAGGTATCGACTCCCTATTATGGCAAAGTGCCATAAAGTCCGATATGGATTCCTTGTATACCAACTATGTTTAGATACTAATTGATGTACCGCAAGGCATTGTGCCTAATGGTACTTTATAAGTCTTCAAGGAAGACATATATGGATGGCAACATACCATCGTACTAAGCTAAGCTTATAGCGAAAAGGTAGAGTCATCAACATTGTGTTGATTGCGACGAATATTTTTACCTATTGCCATGGTAAATCCATTTGGATAATGCTTGCTAATGCTGCATGTTTAATTCATGAAATGTGGCAGCTGAATGCCAAAACCGCTTTCCTTAACGGAAACCTTTCGGAGGATGTTTACAACATCCTGACGGTTTTGTCGAACCATAACAAGCAAACTAGATTTGCAGGTTATTCGATCTATGTTTGGATTGAAGCAAGCATTAGGTTCTTGGAATTGTCGTTTTGATGTAATCATAATAGTTTATGATTTAATTCAAAATGAAAATAATTCTTGTGTATATAAGGAGGTTAGTGGGAGCGCACTGACAATGAATGTCCTGAGTAATGATGATATATCATTTCTTGGAAATGATATTCCCATAATATAATCGGTGAAAGCTTGGCTTTCATGATAACGACTATAAGTAGTAACAAAGGTACTATACAATAGTATAACGGAACAGTGAGCTGTAAATCTTCCAAGCAAGATACTGTTACCGAATAAACAACAAATGCGGGTTATTGCTGCAGCTGAGGCAACAATAGAAGCCATTTGGGTCGATAATAAATCTAATTAGATTAGATATAGTTCTGTTAGCAGCTGAGCTAGGCGTCAGCACATGCTAAGGAATTAATGGTCTCATCGACGATCCAAATACTTATTTTGATATTCATCTGATTCGTTCGGATCATACATCGCGGCGATGTGATGATCGAATAAATCGCATCAGATGATAATCATGTAAATCCGCTGACAAAAACCTTTTCTCAGCAATTTGAGCCAACCGTACATAGTTCGGGTGTCAGAGACTCGAGTGACTGGCTATAGGCTAAGTGGGAGATTGTTAGACAATTATGACCTATAGCGTCACTATTTGTACATACCAAGGTGTTGTTGTACAAATTAACTATGTGACAAAGGAGATTGCACTCTTATCATTTGTGATTAGATAACCTAGATGTATAAATGATGAGAGGTCCCTATGATTTGTTCCTAGACAGAGAATGATATGAGACAGTATCAGTCCATGAAGGATAAATCATTAAATATCCCTAGTCAGAGTATTATCGAGATAGGACATCGATAAATACGTAAAAGACTAGTATTACACTTGTGCACGTTGTGAGGGCACAACAGCATAGTTCTCATATATTTGGGTATAGGATACTCATGCAAGTGTAATAGGAGGTTGTGTTTTTACCGATGGTACGGGAAACAGCTTCGCTCTGGATAGACCCCTGCGGAATCCCATTGGTAGTATGACTATGTGTCTATGGGAGTCTGCAATCAGGGTAGGTGTATTTGGTTGGTAAAAATTCCTAAAACACTATTTACTTGGTAAAAGTGCTAGTGCCACCGATCTGTTAGTCTTAATTCATAGTGAAGCAAGTGGGCCCATGTCTAGCTAGGCTAGATGTGGATATGAATATTTTGTGACCTATACGGATGTGGCATCGCGTTATGGTTTTGTGTTTCTTTTGAAACACAAATTGGAAACTTTCACAGTTTCGACACGAAATAGACAAACAGATCGGCTAAAGCATTAAACCGTCACGGTAAGACCATAATGGAGAATACTTAAGCAATAGGTTTCTTGTATACTTGAAAGAGTATAGTATTCTTTCAATGAGGACGCCTCCCGGAACACGTCAGTTTGACGGTGTATCTGAAATGAGAGACCGAATTTTGTTGGACATGATAAGGTTAATCACGAGTCGCTCTGAGCTACCATTTCCTTCAACGGACAAGCTTTAACCAGTGCAAGAACTTATTTTGAATAAGGTTCCATAATATATGTTTGACATATATCATATTAGATACGAACGGGAAAAGAAACCGGGTCTCAAATTCCTGTTAGATTTGGGTATGCTAGGCATATATATTTGGATGATACCAAACTAAAACCAAATTGGATAAGTGCCAATTGTAGGTTATCCTAGGGATACCATAAGTATTGTACTTATACAACTCACGAGAGAACAATTAGATTGTTGCTCACCATGCGGTTTTCCCAAGAGGAGTACCGATATGCAGTGGTAAGTGGGAGGATAGTAAAACTCGATGAAAATCAGAGTAATACTTTTCCCGGCACCGAGTCCTAATGGAACACAAATAGTTCATCAAGAATGAAACTATACCAATAATCTTTGAATACACAAGAACCGCGTAGGTCGGAGAGATTCAGAAAACAACCTGGGGTATGGGTTTCTGATCTCAGCTCATAAAGATGTTTATCTTATTGAGGTATACCAACTGACTACGTATAAGGAAGTGATACAAGGTATCGACTCCCTATTATGGCAAAGTGCCATAAAGTCCGATATGGATTCCATGTATACCAACTATGTTTAGATACTAGTTGATGTACCGCAAGGCATTGTGCCTAATGGTACTTTATAAGTCTTCAAGGAAGACATACATAGATGACAACATACCATCGTACTAAGCTAGGCTTATAGCGAAAAGGTAGAGTTATCAATATTGTGTTGATTGCGAAGAAACCTTTTACCTGTTGCCATGGTAAATCCATTTGGATAATGCTTGCTAATGCTGCATGTTTCATTCATGAAATTTGGCAGCTGAATGCCAAAACCGCTTTCCTTAACGGAAACCTTTCGGAGGATGTTTACAACATCCTGACGGTTTTGTCGAACCATAACAAGCAAACTAGATTTGCAGGTTATTCGATCCATGTTTGGATTGAAGCAAGCATTAGGTTCTTGGAATTTTCGTTTTGATGTAATCATAATAGTTTATGATTTAATTCAAAATGAAAATAATTCTTGTGTATATAAGGAGGTTAGTGGGAGCGCACTGACAGTGAATGTCCTGAGTAATTATGATATATCATTTCTTGGAAATGATATTCCCATAATATAATCGGTGAAAGCTTGGCTTTCATGACAACGACTATAAGTCGTAACAAAGGTACTATACAATAGTATTACGGAACAGTGAGCTGGAAATCTTCCAAGCAAGATACTGTTACCGAATAAACAACAAATGCGGGTTAATGCTGCAGCTGAGGCAACAATAGAAGCCATTTGGGTCGATAATAAATCTAATTAGATTAGATATAGTTCTGTTAGCAGCTAAGCTAGACGTCAGCACATGCTAAAGAATTAATGGTCTCATCGACGATCCAGATACTTATTTTGATATTGATCTGATTCGTTCGGATCATACATCGCGGCTATGTGATGATCAAATAAATCGCATCAGATGATAATCATGTAAATCCACTGACGAAAACCTTTTCTCAGCAGTTTGAGCCAACCGTACATAGTTCGGGTGTTAGAGACTCGAGTGACTGGCTATAGGCTAAGGGGGAGATTGTTGGACAATTATGACCCATAGCGTCACTATTTATACAGATCACGGTGTTGTTGTACAAATTAACTATGTGACAAATGAGATTGCACTCTTATCATTTGTGATTAGATAACCTAGATGTATAAATGATGAGAGGTCCCTATGATTTGTTCCTGGACAAAGAATGATATGAGACAGTATCAGTCCACGAAGGATAAATCATTAAATATCCCTAGTCAGAGTATTATCGAGATAGGACATCGATAAATACGTAAAAGACTAGTATTACACTTGTGCACGTTGTGAGGGCACAACAACATAGTTCTCATATATTTGGGTATAGGATACTCATGCAAGTGTAATAGGAGGTTGTGTTTTACCGATGGTACGGGAAACAGCTTCGCTCTGGATAGACCCCTGCGGAATCCCATTGGTAGTATGACTATGTGTCTATGGGAGTCTGCAATCAGGGTAGGTGTATTTGGATGGTAAAAATGCCTAAAACACTATTTACTTGGTAAAAGTGCTAGTGCCACCGATCTGTTAGTCCTAATTCATAGTGAAGCAAGTGGGCCCATGTCTAGCTAGGCTAGATGTGGATATGAATATTTCGTGACCTATACGGATGTGGCATCGCGTTATGGTTATGTGTTTCTTTTGAAACACAAATTGGAAACTTTCACAGTTTCGACACGAAATTGACAAACAGATCGGCTAAAGTATTAAACCGTCACGGTAAGACCGTAATGGAGAATACTTAAGCAATAAGTTTCTCGTATACTTGAAAGAGTATAGTATTCTTTCAATGAGGACTCCTCCCGGAACACGTCAGTTTGACGGTGTATCTGAAATGAGAGACCGAATTTTGTTGGACATGATAAGGTTAATCACGAGTCGCTCTGAGCTACCATTTCCTTCAACGGACAAGCTTTAACCAGTGCAAGAACTTATTTTGAATAAGGTTCCATAATATATGTTTGACAGATATCATATTAGATACGAACGGGAAAAGAAACCGGTCTCAAATTCCTGTTAGATTTGGGTATGCTAGGCATATATATTTGGATGATACCAAACTAAAACCCAAATTGGATAAGTGCCAATTGTAGGTTATCCTAGGGATACCATAAGTATTGTACTTATACAACTCACGAGAGAACAATTAGATTGTTGCTCACCATGCGGTTTTCCTAAGAGGAATACCGATATGCAGTGGTAAGTGGGAGGATAGTAAAACTCGATGAAAATCAGAGTAATACTTTTCCCGGCACCGAGTCCTAATGGAACACAAATAGTTCATCAAAAATTAAACTATTCCAATAATCTTTGAATACACAAGAACCGCGTAGGTCGGAGAGATTCAGAAAACAACCTGGGGTATGGGTTTCTGATCTCACATCATAAAGATGTCTATCTTATTGAGGTATACCAACTGACTACGTATAAGGAAGTGATACAAGGTATCGACTCCCTATTATGGAAAAGTGCCATAAAGTCCGATATGGATTCCATGTATACCAACTATGTTTAGATATTAGTTGATGTACCGCAAGGCATTGTGCCTAATGGTACTTTATAAGTCTTCAAGGAAGACATACATGGATGACAACATACCATCGTACTAAGCTAGGCTTATAGCGAAAAGGTAGAGTTATCAACATTGTGTTGATTGCGACGAAACCTTTTACCTGTTGCCATGGTAAATCCATTTGGATAATGCTTGCTAATGCTGCATGTTTCATTCATGAAATGTGGCAGCTGAATGCCAAAACCGCTTTCCTTAACGGAAACCTTTCGGAGGATGTTTACAACATCCTGACGGTTTTGTCGAACCATAACAAGCAAACTAGATTTGCAGGTTATTCGATCCATGTTTGGATTGAAGCAAGCATTAGGTTCTTGGAATTGTCGTTTTGATGTAATCATAATAGTTTATGATTTAATTCAAAATGAAAATAATTCTTGTGTATATCAGGAGGTTAGTGGGAGCGCACTGACAATGAATGTCCTGAGTAATGATGATATATCATTTCTTGGAAATGATATTCCCATAATATAATCGGTGAAAGCTTGCTTTCATGATAATGACTATAAGTAGTAACAAAGGTATTATACAATAGTATAATGGAACAGTGAGCTGGAAATCTTCCAAGCAAGATACTGTTACCGAATAAACAACAAATGTGGGTTATTGCTGCAGCTGAGGCAACAAGAGAAGCCATTTGGGTCGATAATAAATCTAATTAGATTAGATATAGTTCTGTTAGCAGCTAAGTTAGACGTCAGCACATGCTAAAGAATTAATGGTCTCATCGACGATCCAGATACTTATTTTGATATTCATCTGATTCGTTCGGATCATACATCGCAGCGATGTGATGATCGAATAAATCGCATCAGATGATAATCATGTAAATCCGCTGAGGAAAACCTTTTCTCAGCAGTTTGAGCCAACCGTACATAGTTCGGGTGTCAGAGACTCGAGTGACTTGCTATAGGCTAAGGGGGAGATTGTTGGACAATTATGACCCATAGCATCACTATTTATACATATCACGGTGTTGTTGTACAAATTAAGTATGTGACAAATGAGATTGCACTCTTATCATTTGTGATTAGATAACCTAGATGTATAAATGATGAGAGGTCCCTATGATTTGTTCCTGGACAGAGAATGATATGAGACAGTATCAGTCCACGAATGAGAAATCATTAAATATCCCTAGTCAGAGTATTATCGAGATAGGACATCGATAAATACGTAAAAGACTAGTATTACACTTGTGCACGTTGTGAGGGCACAACATCATATTTCTCATATATTTGGATATATGATACTCATGCAAGTGTAATAGGAGGTTGTGTTTTACCGATGGTACGGGAAACAGCTTCGCTCTGGATAGACCCCCGCGGAATCCCATTGGTAGTATGATTATGTGTCTATGGGAGTCTGCAATCAGGGTAGGTGTATTTGGTCTTAACCTGAGACTTGCACCGCTAATACTTGCGACAATCAATATACTTTGGTTGAGGTCTTCCAGGGCTTTAACAGGTTCTGTGTACGCCAATGCTGGGTATATTGAGAATTGTAGTGTGTTGGGTGTGATGTTAAGACGGAAGTATCACTCCAGTCATATGGAGATGATGGTCACATAGGATACGGAACTTGTTCTCTTAAATGCTCGAGCTATTGGGATATTATGACTGGGTCATGTATATCCGATTATAGAGACTAGTTGCCAGACATCCGATATGTGCTTTGTACGGAACAGAGACAATTCCAGCCCTAGGCCTAGCACGTGAACATCCGATATTGGATCGAAATAGCAATACTTCGGTATACTACGCTTGATATAGATCTAATATTCCTATAAAGATATTTCTGGAGAATTGGGTAGGCATGGCGTTTTGCTAGAAGCCAACCATGTCTTGTAATTCGGTACACACGTAGTACGAGGTACTTACGTGTTCGGATAGTCCGACGATCAAATTTACTGCCAACATATCTGGGGATCTCATGGGTCGTTTCCCGAAGATTCACCGATGATGTATGACTCGCACTGTAATTAATCTGGGATTAATTTGATGAGAGAGAAAATTAATCTGGGATTAATTGCAGAGATATTTTATCTGAGATAAAATATTAATTAAAGAGAGAGAACGATTAATTTGGAATTAATCGATAGAATAATATATTTGATATATTATGCGAAATTGGATTTCGACGCGGAATTAAAATTAGATTTTAATTCGGGCGAACGAATTAATTTAGAATTAATTCGTTAGCGACGTGAATAATGATTTCGCTAGGCGTAATCATTTAATTACGACGCGACAGAAAATTCGTTAATTTGGAATTAGCGAACCCGAGCCCGGGATTATTTGCGAGCGCATTCGCATTTCGAATTCGAGTGCGGTACGCAAGTCAAATCAAGCGTCAAATCGCTAGTCACATTAAGCGTCAAATCACATGTCACTTTGAGTGATGTGACAATTGGATTGATTGATTTGAGTGATTGATGTGAATAGTGATATGGTTGTTGGAAAAGAATTAATAGGCTTTTTGCCTTTTTGACTTATGGTATATGAAAATGATTTCTGTATTTGTTTTGTTTTTGGGAAAATAAAATAAATATATAAACAAAAATCATTTTCTCTATCTCTCTCACCACTCTTACGCATCTAACTCTCCCTCTCTTTTCCCTCCTTCTTCCTTCACGGTTAGGAACCGTTCTTCCTCTCATTTTTCTGGTTTTGAACGCATGAAGAAGAAAACAAAAGGAATAAGAGTAGTGCTAGCACACACATGGGTTTATACTATGGTGATAGGGAAACGAAGTCTAGAGCTTGGAACCAATTTTGGAGCTTGAAACTTGGAGCTTCAATGGAGTCAACCATGGCCAAATCTTGGAGGAATTTCACCGCCCAAAACCGAGCAGTCCAACAGTTCAAAGAGGCCAAAACCGAGCTTCATAGAGGAGGCCAAGTGGTTTTGTTCTTCGCATCTCAAACCGTTCAATGTGAGTATGTATTCCGTCTTACTTCCTTGATGTATTCATGCGAATTTCTTGCTTGATTTCATGATCTTGGGACCTAATTAGAAACCACAATTACGAGTTCCTGGTAATTTCATTTGGTCTGACTAATGCCCCTGCAGCATTTATAGATTTGATAAATAGAGTGTTCAATTTTTTTCTAAACCGGGTTGTGATAGTCCTCATTGATGATATTATGGTATATTCGTGTAATGAGCAGGAGCATGCAGAGCATTTGCATCAGGTGTTACAGACACTGAAAGAACATAAGTTGTACGCTAAGTTCTCGAAGTGTGAGTTTTGTTTGACCAGTGTTGTATTTTTGGGGCATGTAGTGTCTAAGAAAGGGATTGGAGTAGATTCTCAAAAGATTGAGGCCATTCAAAATTGGAATCGACCTAAAAGTGTAACGGAGATTTGTAGTTTCTTAGGGTTAGAAGGGTACTATAGGAGGTTTGTAGAAAATTTCTCCAGAATAGTTGCTCCGTTAACATGATTAATCAGAAGAATGTGAAGTTTGAATGGCCTGACGCTTGTGAAAAGAGTTTTTAAGAACTCAAACGCTGATTGTATACTGCTCATGTTCTTGCACTGTCAGCGGGATTAGAAGGGTTTACAGTGTATTGTGATGCTTCTAGGGCGGGATTGTTGGACAGTTATAGCCCATAGCATCACTATTTGTACAGATCATGGTGTTGTTGTACAGATTACCTATGTGACAAAGGAAATTATTCTTCTTTCATTTGTAATTAGACTACCAAGATGTATAAATGATAGAAGGTCCATATGATTAGTTCCGGATTGAGATGATATGAGACAGTATCAATCCATAAATTTTTAATCATTAAATATCCCTAGTCGTAGTATTATCGAGATTGGACATCGATAATGCGGAATAGACTAGTATTGCACTTGTGCGCGTTGTGGGAGTATAACGTCATAGTTCTCATATATTTGGGTATAGGATACTCATGCAACTGTAATAGGAGGTTGTGTTTACCGATGGTACGGGAACATCTTCGCTCTGGATAGACCCCTCGGAATTCCATTGGTAGTATGACTATATGTCTATGGAAGTCCGAATCAGGGTAGGTGTATTTGGTCTTAACCTGAGACTTGCACCGCTAATACTTGCGACAATCAATATACTTTAGTTTTGGTCGTCCAGGGCTTTAACACGTTCTGTGTACGCCTCTTCTGGGTATATTGAGAATCGTAGTGTATTGGGTGTAATGTCGAGATAGAAGTATCACTCCAGTCATAATGGTGATGATGATCACGTAGGATACATAACTGGTTCTCTTATATGCTGCAGCTATCGGGATATTATGACTAGGTCATGTTTATCGGATTATAGAGACTAGTTACCAGAGATCCGATATGTGCTTCGTACGGGGCAGACACATTTCCAGCCCCAGGCCTTGCACGTGACATCCGATGCTGGATCGAAATACGCAATACTACGTATACTACACCTGATATAGATCGTATATTCATCTAAGAATATTTCTGGAGAATTGGGTAGGCATGATGCTTTGCTAGAAGCCAACCATGTCTTGTAAATCGGTAAAAATGTAGTACTAGGTACGTACGTGTTCGGATAGTCCGACGACCGTATTTACTGCCAACATATCCGGGGATCTCATGGGTCGCTTCCCGAAGATTCACGGATGACGTATGACTCGCACTTTATTAATCTGGGATTAATTTGATGAGAGAGAAAATTAATCTAGGATTAATTACGGAGATATTTTATCTGGGATACAATATCATTTAAAGAGAGAGAACGATTAATTTGGAATTAATCGACAAAATAATATATTCGATATATTATAAGAAATTGGATTTCGACGCGGAATTGAAATTAGATTTTAATTCGGGCAAACGAGTTAATTTAGAATTAATTCGTTAGCGACGTGAATAGTTATTTTGCTAGGCATAATTATTTAATTACATCGCAACGAAAAATTCATTAATTTGGAATTAGCGAACCCGAGCCCGGGAGTGTTTGCGGGTGCACTCGCATTGCGAATTTAAGTGCGGCCCACAAGTCACATCAAGCGTCAAATCATTAGTCATATCAAGCGTCAAATCAATAGTCACTTTGAGTGATGTGACAACTTGTCACTTGATTGATTGATGGAAGTGGTTGTTGGCTTTAAAGCCTTTGACTTTTTGAAAGCAAAAAATTTGTATTTGATTTTTGGAAATTCAAATAAGTGTATTAGATACACAATTCTAACAACCAACACCACCAACACATTTTCTCTCTTCCTCTCCCTCTCTCTCTCGCCCAAGGGGCAAAATTCTTCCTCATTTTTCTAGTTTTGCCGTGAGGAAGGAGAAGCACTTAGTGAAGTTTTGTTGCAAAATTTCACAAGTACTAGCACACTTCCGGAGTCTCGCGAAGGTGATAGGGAAACCCACCCGTGGGCATGGAATCACACACGAAGATTGGAGCTTCATGAACCACCATGGCCGAATTTTTGGAGCTCAAAATCATGCCAAAGCCGAGAGCCTACATGGAGTCAAAGCTTGAAGATTTTGTTCATCGCATCACACAACCGATCATTGTAAGTATTCCGCAACTTCCTTATTGTATTCGCACATGGTTTCATTGCTTGATTTGATTCTTGGGACCTAATAGAAACCCAACAATGGTATCAGAGCCATTTTGAGCATGAAACTTTATTAGGGTAAAATTGGGTAAATTGAATTTGAGCATGATTTGATAAAAATAATTGATTGAGTATGCTTGAATGATGTTGTATTGAAGCTTTATTGGATCAATTTCATGAAAAGTTGATTAGATCAATTTTTGCCCAAAAAGTAGGCTTGGCCGAAACTTGATGAACCCTAATGTCATGGTGATTTTTGTTTTTTGATTCATTGGATGAGTTGAAATCATTTGGGAATGTTGATTTAGGATTCAATTGGATTGAAATCGGAATCGGACATGAAAAACCATATTATTGCCGTGACTTGGAAGCACGGAAAATGATTGATTTTTTGATTCAATTGTGTTGGACATTAGTTGATGATAATTAGCATAATTAATTGTATAAATTCGTATTTTGGAAATGTTAATTTAGTTAATTAATTATGGCTATACACTTTGAATTAATTAATTAATTGTGAAATTTGGAATTTTGTAAGTTAATTAATTGGGCCAAATTTGGAATTGGGCTTTTAAAGTTGTAATTGGGCTTAATGGGCTTGGTTGTACCAAGTTAGGTTTAGGCTAAATTGGTTGGATCCAATTGGGCCCAAAACCATTTCCATAAAGTCCAATTATGACTTAATGGACCTTTAATTTTAATTAGGCCTAATGGGCCTAAATTGGTTTCTTGGCAAATAAGGGTGATTCCTTAAATGGGCTTTGGTATTTGGGTTTGACCCATATTGACCAAAAGTCCATGCCTAAAGAAATTAATTGAAAGCCCATTGGACTTTAAATTAAATTGACATTGGATGTTAATCGGGCTTTGAGACCCATAAAGATTAGATTTAGAATCTAAGTCGTAAAGGTTCATTAATAAAGTGTATTATTTAATTTGGAATTAAATAATGAATTAGTATTAAATACAAATTAAATTGGATTTAATGTTGTAGTTTAATTTAATTCGAGAATTCGTACTTTGAGTACTTATTCGCAAAACGAGTTTGACTCGCGCAAAATCAAATCGTTGTTTGAACATTGGATGGTCATTAATATTCAGATTAATTAATTGGATTAGATTGACTGATAACATGTTTGTGTGAATACATGGATGCGATGTATGAATAATGCATATCAGATGGATATTAGATGGGTGAGGGCAATTTTGGAAATTGTTGTAATAAATTTAGAATTTATTAATTGGACCTGCGTGTCCAGCCTATTACCTCTTTATTCTTTGTATTTCTCTTCTCATATATTCCCCTCAATGTAAAACAGGTTTCTTTAGAAGTGTTATGTAATCCGGTAGAAGTAATACTTCTGCTAGCGGGAGAGAGGAAATGGAGAGATTTGTTCTAGGAACAATGTGTTAAGTATCCATCCGCATATCATTATTAAATTTATTTATATGCTCCTTATTATGTGTTTAGAATGCATGTTTAAGGGTGTATGATGATGAGGCCTTAACAAAGATAATTAATTGGTTGCCAATTACGCGAAAAACCCTCACATCATATTAAGCGTTTTTCCTTCCATTGAGTGATTCTTACTCAAGATCCAAGACTGGCATTGGTTTGTTGGCCAAAGTCAAGGCCTTTGTCCGTCGAGGATGTGTTTGAATCATGAAGGCTTTGTTCCATATCGGTGTCTTGTCCAAGTTGTGATTTGTTGGCCAAAGTCAAGATCACTTCTTGTCCGTCGACATTGATTACGAAGCTTTCCAAGGTAAATGGGTTCCGCTTAACTGGGATCACTAAGTTTGTTGTGCCAAAGCCAAGGCTTAGTTGATTCAGAGGAAAAAAGTTAGGCAATATATTGGATATATTGGCATATATAAGATATATGTTTCGGACTTGGATGTCCATCTACTGGATCTAGGAATTGGATGGGATCCAATTGATCTTAGAGATCTACCTAGTTAATTATCATACAATTTGTTGGCCAAAGTCAAGGTTGTGTGTTATTTAACGGGATCCTAGCCCACTAGGAAACAAGGTTTCCCGAGTACTCGACAGAGGGTTAGAGGCTCGCCGAAAAATAGTGGGAAGCAAGTATTAAATTCGCAATATTTGTTTAGTTACTTGCCATACGCGCTCATTTCAAATATTTCGTCAAATAAATTATTTATTAGTTGGACTAATATTTAATGTTGTTTTAATTAAAACAGTTGGACTGTTTTCAAACTATTCCATTTATAGTTGATTATATAATTGGATTATAGTAATCAATATATTTGAATTAACCATTTCAATTAATAGTTGATTTTATAATTGGATTATAGTAATCAATATAATTGAATTTAATCAAATAAATTATAGTTGGTTATATAGTTGGACTATAGTAATCAATATAATGAATAGTACCTAAAATTGTTGATTCGATAGTTGGACTATTGGATTCAAGATAATTGAAAGATTAGTGTTTAAAACATAATCCTGGGTGAAAATGTATTTAAACGACTTTAATTTTCAAATTGGGAATAAAATCTCAGGATAGTCCTGAGTGACCGAGAAGTTACTTTATTTGATATAGTGACATCTCGAGCCTAAGCCTGGAGTTAAGATAAAAATAGAACATGATATTTGGGATATTCATGTGATGATAACTTTAGTGCTTAATCCATTATTCTTGCCAAAAAAGACTCCTTAATTTCGTAGTCAGAACTAAGGATTAGATCCTTATAGTATGATATTGAAATTGAAGGATCTTCATAAATCTATCTTTAGATCTTAGAAGTACTAAATTGCAATAGTAAACTCTTGGAGAGTTAATGGCTATACTCAAGAAGACAAAGCCAGAGTTTGCAATAAGGCAAGAAGCGCAAGGCGCATCTTACTTCAACATCCCAGAAGGCCAAGGCTTGGCCAAAGGCTTCTGGAGTGTGAAAAAAGGCAAAGGCAAAATCATTATAATCTTCTGGGAAGACAAATGACATATCCCAAGATGTCTAGCTAAATTGTGGCAAACGGGGTCACTGAAGCGTGACTGCCATATGGACAAGGCAGACATGAAGGAAATGAAGACAGGGCAAGGTTCCGACTTCAAATATGTTTGTCATAAACATGTTCGCTACTAGTATTAAAATTGGATTTTAGATACTGAGTATGGTACATAAATATGTAGTGATGTGCATAATCTACTAACAAGCATGATACTGACTTCAGTTGAGATTAATCTGCGAATCAGAAACGGGACGAGAGTCGCTGTTTTAATCGTAGAAACCTAAGTTTAGGAACTAACCTTCGGGTGTGTACTTAAATTAAGAAACTGTTACAATGTATAATTCGTTGCGGATATACCTTTATATTCTAAAACACTAAAGTGTTTCATTTTATAAAGATGATATTGAGATAAACAAATTAGATGTGAATAACAGTATTTATATTTTGAATATAAATAAATCTCAAACGTATAACATGACAAATAAATAGCTCAAACTGAATTAATCAGTTGAGACTTATATGTGGCATTGTTGTCTGGGACACAATAAACAAGACTCGTATATCCACACTTTCGAAGAGTGGGTACTAGGACGGATTTGATTCAATTCAAATGAAGTCTACGAATCTAGTTTATTGGGCAAAGTGCCTAAAACACCTTTTACTTGGTAAAAGTGCAAGTGCCATCGATCTGTTAGCCCTCGTTCATAGTGACATAAGTGGGCCTATATCTAGCTAGGCTAGAGGTGGATATGAATGTTTCATGACCTTTACGGATGTGGCATCGCGTTTTGGTTATGTGTTTCTTTTAAAACACAAATCGGAAACGCGGAAAATTGATAGTCTTTGAAGTTTTTATGTTTCTAATATGCATTATTCGAAATGGAGTTCTTCAATATTTATGTTTCAATGACAAGTTATTTTATTTCCCTGTGGTTCTTGAATTTTTTTTATTCATAATATGATTGGATAAGGTTCTGGTTGTTGCAGTGTGGGAGTAGATATAGAAGTATGTTAATTGTATTTTCTTGTTCAGTATGATGTTAGATATGCAGTTTGAACTTATTACATATGATCATTTTGATTTTATCTGAGTGGTTTATACTTTGTATGTGGGTTTAGTTGTAGTGTTGAAGTGTAGCTTGAGAGTGTAAATGGTTGGGCATTGCATGTGTTTGACCGAGCATAAAGGAATAGATGGAAGCATAGCAGTATAGTTTGATAGTGATATAAATGTGATGTATGGCTTATGTTTAGAGCATAGTTTCGGTCTTGAGGGGCTTTTGGAGAAAAAGTGTAATGCTTGATAAATAGAGGGACTGTATCATGTTTTGATGTTGATTTCATAATTAAATGTTGTGCTTGTTTCTTAATTCATGTTCCGTATAATTTATTGTCACGGAAACCTGAAACTTTGTGTTTGTTTGCAGATGGCACCGGGCAATCGCAGACGGGATAATGCGACTCCATCTACATCAGCAAGGACAGCTGGCCCTGATGGAGTCTCTGCTAGCATAGGTGAGTCAAGTACAGCGAAGGGTCGAGGACGCACCCGTGGCCTGGGGTTGGCTAAGCACGTTAAAGCTCACGGTCGTATCCGGATTGAGATATCAGATGATGGACAAAGTGAAGTCGGACAACATAATTCAGCGTTTACTACAGTCATAGGTGCTACAGCTCGGTTTGAAGCTCCCCAAAACTACGTTTCTTGGAGAAAGATACCATGGGAGACGAAAATCAACCAGTTATTCTCTTCGCTACTTGTGAGTTTCTTTACGGTATTAAGTTTTCAATATTGTTTGTTAGTTAACAATTTTATTTTATACTTATTTTTACTCGGTTTTTATTCCTGTAGGAATGGTTTGACTTCGATTTGACCAAAGTGAATGTCCAATAGTATATTGACTACCACATGGGGAAAAGTTATAAGGATTATAGGACAAAAGTCCTGAAACCAATATTCGACGAACATGGACATTCAGATGCTCCACAACATAAGCCTGATTTTATAGAGGAGCAAGACTGGACATTCTTATGTGAGCTTTGGTCTAGCAAAAAACACGAGGTAAATTTGGAAATAAACGGAAATTTATAATTGTCTTTGTTTTTGGTACTTACAGTGTTGTTAAATGTAGGATAAATGTCACGCAAATACGGAAAATCGAAGTCACTTGCGTTTTAACCACCGTGGAGGTTCGAAGCCATTTATCCAACATCGTGCCGAACATTCTGAGGTAAATATTGTTGGGGTTTTTAAGGGGGAATATCGGTAACGCAGTGGAATCGCTGAAAATCAAAATTTTCTGATTTCAAAACTTTTTCTCGGATTAATTAAATAAACTTATTTATTTAATTATCCAATTATCAAATTCTGAAAAAATACACAAGAAATCAAATTTCTTGGTAATTACCGAATTGCCCCAAAATTTTGTAAATTGATTATTTTAGCCCAAAAATTATCAAATATAATTTTGGATGATTCTAAATCATTTCTAAAAAGTTTTTCAGCACATCTAATGCATCAAAATCAGATTTCACAAAAATCCCCAATTTTTTCCTAATTGTCGTGACAGCCCCTAAATTTTCAAGTAATTGCATTTTGGTGCCTTTTGTTCAAAACATACCAAGATCAAATCCAATCAACCCAAAAATTTACATGCGTCATATTCATACCATAATAAATCACATATATGAAAAGCCCCAATTTGAAGTGGGTTATGAACCCTAATTTTTCAATTTCATCAAATTATCCAATTTCACCAAATTTACAAAATTCAACACTTTAATCCATTCAATACTTCACAAATCTAGCCTCACCACTTTGAAACAACTCTATAACAATTCTAGGTCACCAAGGAGTGGCTTACCAACTCTAGAATGACAACTTTATTTTCTAAAAATCAAAAGTAAAGCTTTGAAACCATTTCAAGCTTACTTACATGCACATATCTTTCATTCAAGTTCACAACAACTAAAACACAAACTATAAGTAGAGAGACAACATCAAAGCAACACAAGATTAAGCTAAGCATGTTAGAAACATTTTTCATGTTGGAAGATTTGAAAGAAAACTTACAAAACCTTAAGATTTCCAAGCTTTTCCTTCTTTTCTTCAAACTTTTCTCTCAACCACTTTTGTATTTCTTTTGTATCTAATGAACTTGTTAAACCCTAAAAGATGAAACAAAACAATATATAGTCCACAAATTTAGCCTTGGCCGAAATTTAAGGTGTATAGACTAATATCGAGATATTTTTCATTTCATTTCATTTTGCTTTATCAATTTGCTTTAATCATCATCAAACCATTTAATGATTTAAAGTAAGTCAAAAATTGCAACTCAAAAATATAACACTTATATTTAATTTAGGGGTATGGCCTAATTTGACAAATAAAAAAGGAAAATGGATATTTTCAATTTTAACAATTAAAACAAATATCCAAAGAAGTCAAATTCAATTTGACAACATTTTCCTTTATTGTAGAAGTCAACAATATACACTTATAATCATTTCCTAACTTTATCATTTGGTGAGATATTTATATTTTAATTATATTAATCATTTAACAATTAATTAATTAATTAATTAATTAAATACAAATATCTCAAATATATGTATTATATTTACTTTAAATATCTCAAATACATATATTAATGATATATGTCAAATACATTTATTTGACAATTTATTAATGTGTATTTAATAATATAATATATTAAATACAAATACACATTAATTAGGAAATGACGGTTCGACCCGTTCGCATGTATTTTTCGTTTAACGTTTAAACGATTTATGAATAATCATCATTATTCATAAAAGTTGCCCTAGTGCTCTACGAGTATATTTCATTAGTGAGACTCTCTAGATTCAGGTATATCTGTCACAAAATCCAATTTCGTGTCCATAATTTACCCACCTGTAAATTATGACGTGACCGGCGTAAACACACACGTATAACGCAAGCGCACGTATCGTTCAAGTAGTATAAAAATATCGATCCCACGAGGACTTAATTCCTACTATTGTTATTAATTGTTGAATCTATTTATTTACATATATCTAATTAAATGAAGAAGAGAATGATTGTTTGATTGGTTGAATGTGGTTTTACAAAATAAATAAATAAATAAAAAGACAAAAGAAAATACTAAGGAAAATAACAAAAGACACAAAGATCTAGGGTTGTGAATCATTCTAATATCATTTAAAAGATGAAGTGGTTATTTTATGTTTGTGTAATAAATCAGTTTACTAACCTGGAACACTAAATTATGCAAAAGCCTCTGTCGATGGTCAGACGCAAATACGCAGTTTAACCCAATTGAACCATATGTCTATGTCAACCAAATTATCTGGATTCATTAAGTTTAAGTTCCAATTATGGCTACCCCCGCCCGACAGGTATATTCCTATCCTGTAAGGAAATCTATTAAAGGGTTATCTATCCTCAAGGAAGATCGTGGGCTATTAAGTCTAAGGCTGAAACCTAAAATCCCTATGTCTAGTTCATTTTAGATTTACCACATCAATCTTATTGGTGATCAGACAACAAGAAGCATTAAGCTTAAGACTAAATAAGTAAACCTTTAAATTACCCGAACTATAAAATAATCCCTTATAAACCAGTGATATTAAAATTCATCACAACCCGAGATTACTTAACACATAACTAAGGCTAGTAAAAACATAAAAGTAAAAAACATAAAGTAAAAACTGAAAAATAAATTACAATAAAATAAAATGCTAAGGGAAAATGAATTACTTTTACTACTACTAATTTAGATATCTCCCATAAAATAATATATAAACTTGTGATAATATTACCAACCGACCAATCTGGCGGTATCCTGATTAAGTCAAATTAAGTCCAACCAGCCATTAAGGCGGTATCATAATTAAATTACCAACCGACCAATATAGCGGTATCCTTGATTAGTCAGGTTTAAACCAGATTAAAATAAATTACCAACCGACCAATATAGCGGTATCCTTTTTAAGTCAGTATTTTAGATAGTGAATATATTATTTTAAAGGGAGATTAATCTAAATAGTAACAGTAAAAGAATTACCTTTCACCCTAGCTGGGGAAGTTACCTATTCATGGTGAATAGTAAAAACTGTAAAAAGTAAAAAATTAAATTACTATTATTACAAAACGTAATTAAAATTATTTACAAAACTAAAAATAAAAAAATAAAAAAAAAACTAAAAGAATAGAGAGAAACTCTCTCTTTAGAGAGAATTGAAGAGAGAGAGAGAGGTGTGTCGAATTCTGAAATCTGAATCTGAATTTATAGGCAAAATATGGTTTCCAGCGTCGCGACGCTGAAGGCTCCAGCGTCGCGACGCTGGAACAGTGAGACGTGGCACAAGGACAGCTTGACACGTAGCGATTCGGATAAGAGGATAAGGTCGACACGTGTAATGGCGGCTGGAACTCAATTATGAAGCTGACGTCATTGATGACGTGGCACTGTTCATGACGTCATTGGTGACGTGGCACTGTTCATGACGTCATTGGTGACGTCATGATGATGTGGCGTGCGCACGTTAGCGGATCTTCTGTGGTGGTGACACGTGGCACGGCGCATGTTAGCAAAGTCAAACTTCTCAAATTCTGACCCGTTGACCCGGCGCATGTTAGCAGATTCGGCATATGCTGGGCGGCGCGACGCTGAAGGTCTGGGCGTCGCGACGCGCAAAAGACCAAAATATCCCTGCTGACGCATTTTTGTCCGGTTTTGCCCCAAATTGCCTCCAGTGCTATCCAAACTTTATTTATCTGCAAAATAACAACAAAACACATCAAAATGCTCATAAATCTCGAGAAACAATACAAAACATTAGGTCAAATGAGTGAGAAATAGTGATATAAATACCACTCATCATGACGACCACAGATAAACTAGCTGAATTATACAGGTCGAGGTTATTGCATACGTATAATCCATCCGTCACAGGTGTCCGGATAATCCCAGAGATATAGATGTAAACATCAAATCTATATAGGTATTATCCCATTGACGGTTCTATTAGCAATCTCTAAATAACAATCGGAACTTACTACCGAAGTATACTCTGGCCACAAATTTAACAGACTGCTAATCACATATGGACTACATATGCTCTGTACACAGAACTGACGGATCCTATCTTGATACACACAAGATATCCTGAGGATCGGTCCACACCCAACGAACAGGCGGAGGTCTGATCTAAATAGATCGGTGACGTGACTGCCATCTAGGTGTGGATGATATCTCATACATCCACAGTGGTATCTCAAGTCGAAAGACCACTATGCTACTCAACCCAAGAAGATTCTTATTGACGTTGGTGTACCATCCATTTAGAATCTTCAGTGAGTCATTCAGTGTTTATCTATTATAAACACCTACACGTCTATACGAGTCTCCCTAGACTCATGGTTCATTGGGATAAACCATCGGACCAAGTCTCGATATACGACATGTACTGGTCTCAACGGATTTGACTAACCGACCCGTGTTAGTGAATCTTGACCTGGAACTATATTTGATAATATACATTTAGCAGTGACATTTCCCAATGTCAATTACAAACTACCTTTGTAACTGTGTACTGCTTTATATATTATTGGTCATTTGTCTAATATATACATATCACTAAACAACATTTAGTTTCAATCTAATCGTAATCAGATCGAATATGTATATAAAAACAAGAGGTGCAACCATAAATAAGTAATATTATGGAAAATGGGATGTTCGTATTCATTAATTAGACACAAATACGGTCTGGATTGGCGCTCCGAGCACCAACCCCAACAATTTCTTCCACTTGCTCTAGTGTCAATCCACGGTATCAAATACACATCTCAATGTGTATCGTATGCACATGGCCCTCAAAAGCTCACCCAGTACTCAAGAGGTAGGCAACAAGAAGCAGGTCTGTTATGACATATTGAGTTTGTCCAACAAACCCAATTGTTTCCTTAGCCAGCATCATTCATATTTTTTAAAATCTAAATTTTACATTAATATGACTCTAATGCTACATCAGTATTGTGCTACAACTACTGAGTTGTCCAAGTATTTAGGGATCAAATCCAAAATACTATGCGGACAACCTCAAGCACAACACCAATATAAAACTTCTAATTTATAAGGTCACTATGCAACTTCATAAGTCAGTACTTCATAAGTTGCATCTAATTCCACTGAATAGTAGAATCCTTCGTGACACTCCCACTGCATCTTTTGTGACTCTTTATGACGTAGACTGTCTAACGTAATAATTAGTCTTAAAACTAATATGACCCTAATGGTTGCTGACTGTATTCTCCATGAATTAGAAACTTGTTCTTAATATCTCAAAGATCACAAAGAACGTGTTTCAAGATCCATCATATGGTCTATAGGATATCAAAATAACTCGTAACAATTACGATTAAATCGATATCCTTAATCGCACATAAGAAAGTATTCATTATGTCATCATCAAATGATACATAAGATTGATTAGACATTCTAATCAATATTTCTTTCTAAAAAAGAATCATCATTTACGAAAGATGAATACTATATACAAGACACACATTAACTGTCAAACAGTTATACTAACTGTCATACAGATAGCCTTGTCGTGTCTTTTATTAGATCATATCTAATGCACGACTAATAGGAGTATCTCATAAGTCTCTTAGCTTTATATCTTATATAAAACTTTATATCAAATATAACAGAGACTACTCTCACTGCTTTCACGGAGTAAAGAAGACTTAGGTAAACCTTTTACCGTACAAATATCTCATTATTACTATAATAATGATAATGTTGTTAGGATATATAACACTACACTACAAGAAAAAAGGCCTTTACTGACACTAAGGTTAGTGACACTAGGCTAAAAGTGTCAGAAACGACGTGTAAATGGGCCTATTTCCGTGTTTTTCACTTAAATATCAATAATTACTGACACTATGGTATCAGCGATTTTAGTGTCAGTAATTACTATTACAATAGTATCAGTAAGAAATAAAAAAAAAAAAAAAAAAAAAAAACGCGTAGTCGTCTGGAGTCGAACCAACACCTCGCGGAAGTGACGTTTTTCGCATATATTACTGACACTAGAGTATCAGTAAATTTAGTGTCAGTAATTAATGATACCTTAGTATCAGTAAAAAAATTAAAAAAAAAATTATTTCCTTAAGTCTGCTGGGACTCGAAATTGTAACCATTGATATAAATTTTTTTTTTATTGTAAGGCTTTACCACTGGGCCAAATCGTGACTTTTGTTCCTTAAACCGCGGTTTATAAAAATATATATGTATTTGTCGGGTCAAAACCTGAACCGTAGTTACCAAATCAATCTTAGTAATTTAGGGTTCCTCTCATTCCCACCTTTTTTTTCATCGCGCAGCCTTTGTTTCCCCCTTCTTTACTCTCAAATATGAATCTCTCATTTGTAATTTCTAAAATCTAAACAAAATCCAGTACATCCTATCAATTATCAACCTTCAATGGCTTCAATTTTTACTCTCGTTAGTCGGTCTCTCCTCAGTCCTCTGTAAGCAGTAAGCAGTTCAAACTTCGATTATCAACCTTCAAAAGCTTCAAGTCCTGTTAAGAGTCCATACATGCAAATGTTTTTTATGCAATTAAAATTTAAAATTTAAAAAAAAAATGGGTGGATTGAAAAGCAGGGGATATTATGGTCATTTAGCAACGAATGACCCACTTCAAAACCCTAAATTAAAACCCTAAGCTCAAAAGTCTTCTAACAGTCACAAACTCGCAGTAACACTGCTTCCATTGAAGTCTTCTCCTAAAATCAACCAAAACACAGATAAAAAAATGAGACCCCCGAGAGGAGGAGGCGGTTTCAGGGGAGGAAGAGACGGCGGCCGCGGTGGACGAGGTGGCGGCCGTTTTGGTGGAGGCGGCCGCGGTGGTGGTGGTTTCCATGATGAGGGACCTCCTGCCGAAGTTGTTGGTTTGTGTTTTTTTTTTCCTTTTCTTTTGCTGTATTTTCTTGTTTGGTTGCTGAGAAAATAGAGGGAAAATGTTAATTTTTTTTTGCTTCTTTTGGGTGTTTGTGATATTGTGAGTTTCGAAAATGGAGGAAAAAAAATGATGGGTTTATTAAACTGAAGAGAAACAAGTTATAAAGACCTGATTTTGGTCAATAACCTGGAAGTGTTTTTATTGTTTTGAAAGGTTAAAAAGTAATGGAAATTTTGCTTGTAATGTAATTGCTTTCAAAATGCTTGAATATTGTTTTTGATTATTTTGTTATAACTATTCTTCTTCTTGTTGTTGTTTGTAGAGGTATCTTCTTTTCTTCATGCTTGCGAAGGTGATGCTGTGACGAAGCTCACCAATGAGAAAATACCATTCTTTAATGCTCCAATCTATCTGCAAAACAAGACCCAGATAGGAAAAGTTGATGAAATCTTTGGTCCCATTAATGAATCTGTGAGTACTTTTGTTGGTTTTCATTAATATAATTTTTTGTAATATCTATTTTGATTGAGTACTCTTGTTGGTTTTTGTGATGATAATTGTTGTAATATCTATTTTGATTGAGTTTTTTTTCTACACACGTAGTATTTTTCTGTCAAAATGATGGAAGGGATTGTTGCAACTTCATATTCGCTCGGTGATAAGTTCTACATTGACCCAAGCAAGCTCTTGCCCCTTGCAAGATTTCTTTCGCAACCAAAGTATGTTTTCTGTCCCTATTATTTTAGACACGATGATTTGTTTTACTTAGTTGCATTAGGAATCTACTATGTTGTTCAAAGCGTCTTGTGTCCCATAGGTATTAAAGTTTCACAAGATTTCTGGATGTTTCCTAAAGTGACTTCTATGAGAAATCATGGAGGATTAGACGCCACTAAGAAAAGCTTGTTTGCTTTGCTTTTCTCCATATGATTGTGTTGTGTATGATGTGGTCATTATTTTTTGGAAACCTCTTTAGTAGAGGATAATATTGACTTACCAGGGTAAACAATATTTCTCTCTCCACCTAAATATGGGATTTAGACCTGATACAGGAATGTGAATAATTGATAAGTGCTTATTATTGGCTGACTGGAATCCCGGGCAAATGTCAGCTTGCTTGCTTTGGGTAAACCATGCAATCACCAAAGACTTTCCTGATGTTGTGTTTAGTGTCATTAGGCCACTTGGAGCTCCACTTGCTAGTGCTGAAGCTTCATTTTGTAGTGCCTTCATAATCTTGAATTTTTGACTTTATTACTATTGTATTTACATTCATGAACTGAATACCATTATAATAATATCGGTTTGATATTATTATAATGTGTGTGGTGTGTGTGTGTGTGTGTTATTGATTTGTTTGTTTTGGTGATTATGTAGCGGTATGAAAGATACAACTTGTTATTATGGATGCCATTTGGTTTTTATATGCATGCTCTTAGGTTGTTGGTATGGTTATTGTCAATAAGTGCTTTATGTGACAAAAATTAGATTAGGGTTATATTTTGTATTTTTATTTGGATGTATTTAATGTTTTTATTTATGAAGATATCGATTTTTTTTGGAAGTCCATCTAATTCTTAACATTTGGTTTATAATTTCAGATTTTGTGCCAGATATCATATTGTTGGGGGATTGTTGCAGGCTTCTCAACAAGTATCATGAATTTTGGTGGGGGCATGACATTTTGATGGGACTTTAAGAATAGTTTTTGAAATATATATATGTTAATTTAAAGATTGTCTATGGAGTTTTTGTATTCATCATGTGATACTGTTGAATTCATTAATACGATTAATCTATTATATTGCGAATTTTATATAAATGTAATTTTTTAGTTTTTTATTTCATTGAGTTGGTATATTATATATATTTTATGATTAATTTAATTACAAAAAATAAGAAATATAATTGTGAAATAATACGATTTTTAAATTTTAAAAGATATTGACAGATATTGATACTATAGTAACAATAATTACTGACACTAAAAATCAAATATATGCGATATATACTGATACAGTAACAAAATTTACTGACACTATAGTATCACTAAATACTGATGATATAGTGTCAATAATTACTGACACTAAAATAGTGTGAGAGATTACTGATACCATAGTGTCAATAATTTTCTGATACTACAGTATTAACGTTTACTGACACTAAGAATCACTGACACTAGAAACTAGTGTCAGTGATTTCTGGCTACGGCAACACTGACACATTTATATAGTGTCAGTAAAACCCTTTACTGACACTAATTTAGTATCAGTAAAAGCCTTTTTTCTTGTAGTGCTAGAAAGTAATTTGTACGCTCCCACTAACCCTTCAATCACATATATATTCTCTATACTTTGACATGATCAGACAATCTGACTGATATCAAAAATAGAGAACACAAATTTCCGGAAGACTTACCCGAGTCTACAATAGGCTCTATAAGCTAGCACATTAAACTGCGATCTCAGCAGAACACAAACTCTAGGGCCATTCCAGAATGAACTCTTCAAACAAAGAAATCACAACTGATATCTTATATGAATAAGTCATTCAAAAAACGCCACTTTCCATTCTTTAGCTAAAATGCACAGTTCAATATCAACATTAACCAATATATCTTTAATTGTTCAATTAGTGTGACTAGAGATAAGTTTTCTCAGAATCTACAATAGATTGCTGAGTATAACGTTTCTCACTGTCATACTGTAAAGGTCAAACCTTTAATAAGCTCACACTGCTTTCGCTGCGCAAACAATTAGCACATATCATGAACTAATTCATAATGAAAGCTTAATCGAGTTCAAAACTTGATCGTAGTAAGCTATGAAAAATCGTAGATCTATGGTTCAATGGTGAACTTCCAGAATCGATATCAAATATCGCTTCCATTATAAGTTATAGGATAATTTTCTTCAATAAGAAAACAACAGAATCATTAAGTATCAAATACTCGTAAATGATTCTGATATCCTATTAAACTTATATAGAAGATGTATAAAGGTTGTTTCATCTTATTAATTATGTAGTTCCATTTATAATTTATCATTCTCAAATTTGACTTCAATAAGTCAAGTCTTTTCTACAATAATTAACATCTGATGTTACACACCAAGTAATAAAACAATTTTATTACTTAGGATCGTAGGAAAGATATTCTATTAATAGAATAAACGATAAACTTTTACTTATACCTCCAAGGTGTAAGTAATTTCCATTATATAACTATTATATAAAAGAAATATTCAAATCTCAAACTTTTCAAGATTCGGATTTTCTACCTATACATATCATATATGTAACTGTAGAAATTAATGGAACCTAAATTAAAAAGATGAACTAGTGTTACTGGAGCATAACCCTAAGAGTATTGAAACTAATTCAGTAACATTCAATATCAAACGAATCAAATCATATAAGATTCAACTGCTCCCACTACTCAATTCCATCAAGATGGAATCGTGGAAGAATAATATTGAATAAGAATCATATTCACGGAATAACCTTAGAACTAATTGCTTTAAATTCATATGTTTGATCGTATCAAAGATCTTTGAACAGTTCAAAGACATGTAATGAATTTTAAGGATAGAGTTCTCATAAAACTTCAGATTGAATATATTTGAACAAGTCAAAAATGTTCAACCTACGTTTTATTAGAACAGATTGAAAGTTCTTGATCATTTCAAGACGTTCAATATGTGTTCTTTCAGAAACACGTAACTAAGTTATGACAATTCATAAACTAAATTACGAAGTAAAGATAACTACCTTAAGCAATTACAATAAATTAAACTACATACATCTAATGTATCAGTTTAATAAATCTGGTGGTCCAATGACAAATCATTGGTTAAACGAGATTTTAAATCACCTTCCTGAATACAATATTCATTAAATGGATAAAGATGTGTGGTGTGATCTTGTATCAAACCATCCTTTACCATACGGAATAAGCATCTAATGCTTAAGTGATTAAACTCATAAAGCACCTTTCTAAATTATTTATTTTACCGAATAATTTTTTTAATGTTTATCTCTACATCAATGACACTACTAGTTATATTTAAAATATATATATAACAATTGTTTATAAAGAACAAGTAACTATCCAATAGTCGCGAGTTCCGATATCAAATATCAAAACAATCGTTAACTAATATTTTTAAATAACTAGATGGGACTGTGGGAACACAGAAACAGGACGACGCATCTTGTTCCGGGCTCGCAGCCCGGTTGGGAGTACAGAATAGCCCGCGGGGGCTAAACCGGAGAATGATAGAGTCGCCACCCGGTGTGAACCGGGACAAAGATTTAAGGCCGCACTCACCCCTCGCAAGGGAAGACCTCAAACTGTTGGGTTCGGAATGGTCCCTTACTTATACCACTTGTAATAAAATGATTTGTGCGATAAATCCACCAAGCCTAAGCAATTTATTTCCAATGATAATTACTCCTGAGTTCGCATGCATAAGTAAAAGCTTATATCTAATTCATATACACATTTTTCATGTTTGCATACAACCTATTTGCATGAATCTATGTCCAAATTTGCATGCATAAAGGTAAATTAACATACGGCAAGCATACAACTAAATATAGCACATTGTACTCATACATGTGGGGAATACAAATAAATGGCAATTGCACAATCATGCGTAATGAAAAGAGACAATCAGATTCGTAATACAAAGGGACAATCGATAGGGGCAATTACGCATAGAATACGATGAAAATGACTCAGTTCAGTGTGCGTACGTTAGTGTAGCGTTCGTAAACACGTTCGAATGGTAAACAGAAGGTTCGCGTTCGTATAGCGTTCGAGAACGCGTTCGAACGGAACCAGACCTGATGCATGTTGAAATCAATAAAATGCACGCGCGTTCGAGTAGCGTCCAAAAATGCGTTCGAACGGTAAACAAAAGGTTCGCGTTCGTGTAGCGTTCGAGAACGCGCGTTCGAACGGAACCAGACCTGATGCATGATAAAACTACGAAAATGCATGCACACGCGCTCGAGTAGCGTCCGAAAAGCGTTCGAATGGTAAACAAAAGGTTCGCGTTCGTATAGCGTTCGAGAACGTGTTCGAACGGAACCATAATGATGAATGCAAACAACATACATAGACAACAAATCCACATGTAGGACCTCACGTGTCTGATTGAACTCATCTCAACCAATCATGTGTACATCGTCTGGCGCGGCGAAGCATCAAGGTAAAGGATTTTAACCCCTCGAAATAGAGGACCTTTAATCGCACAAAACTAAGCCCATGCGCTAATAACACATGCATATAAGAATAAAAGAAATAACAATATCAGACTTCGTATTACCCGATTGAACCATCCACTCAACCGAATAATTAAAAGATGAAATAAACTAAGAGAAAGGTGCCCTCAGGTCAACCTGTTACGTCGACTTTTGGAAGTACCGATACACGGTCGTCGGAAGGGTGATGCTCGCAACTCCTCTGATTCACTGGTTCGACGTTTCCTTCGACGGCTTCAATATTCGGGCTGCTGTTTTCCCTCCGTTTCGCTGAATGTTTTGCTGGTATTTTGTGCTTGCTGTATTCGGTCACTGTTTTGTGTTTTAGGCTACTGTTTTGGATGTTTTTGGGGGCTGGTTTGGATGTTTTTTTAGGGGGCTGTTTTAAAGGTGTTTAGGCTACTGTATGGGCTTGTGATTTTCGGTAATGTCAGGGTTATTCCTTGTTGGGGTTGGTGCTCAGAGCGCCAATCCGGACCGTATTTATGTCTGACTCATGAATACGAACATCCCCTTATTCCATAATATTACTTATTTATGGTTGCACCTCTTGTTTTTATATACGTATTCGATCTGATTACGATTAGATTGAAACTAAATGTGGTTTAGTGATATGTATATATTAGACAAAGGCCCGATAATATATAATGCAGTACACAATTACAAAGTTAGTTTGTAATTGACATTGGGAAGTGTCACTGCTATATATATATTATCAAACATAGTTCCTGGTCAAGATTTGCTAACACGGGTCGGGGTTAGTCAAATCCGTTGAGACCAGTACATGTCGTATATCGAGACTTGGTCCGATGGTTTATCCCAATGAACCATGAGTCTGGGAGACTCGTATAGACGTGTAGGTGTTTATAGTGGATAAACACTGAACGGCTCACCGAAGATTCTTAATGGATGGTACACCAACGTCAATAAGAATCTTCTCGGGTTGAGTAGCATAGTGGTCCTTCGACTTGAGACACCACTGTGGATGTATGAGACATCCTCCACACTTAGATGGCAGTCACGTCACCGATCTATTTAGATCAGACCTCCGCCTGTTCGTTGGGTGTGGATCGATCCTCAGGATATCCTGTGTGTGTCAAGATAGGATCCGTCAGTTCTGTGTACAGAGCATAGGTAGTCCATATATATTAGCAGTCTGTTAAATCTGTGGCCACAGTATACTTCGGAAGTAAGTTCCGAGTGTTATTTAGAGATTGCTAATAGATACGTCGACGAGATAATACCTATAGAGATTTGACGTTTACATCTATATCTCTGGGATTATCTGGATACCTGTGACGGAGGGATTATACGTATGCAATGACCTCGACCTGTATGATTCAGCTATTTATCGTGATCGTCATAATCTACGGGTGGATAGATTATGGACATGAAATTGGATTTCGTGACGGATATACCTGAATCTAGAGAGTCTCAATAATGAAACATACTCGTAGAGCACTAGAGCAACATTTATGAATAATGATGATTATTTATAAATCGTTTAATCGTTAAACGAAAAATACATGCGAACGGGCCGAACCGTCATTTCCTAATTAATGTGTATTTGTATTTAATATATGATATTATTAAATACACATTAATAAATAGTCAAATAAAGGTATTTGACATATATCATCAATATATGTATTTGAGATATTTAAAGTAAATATAATACATATTTGATATATTTGTATTTAATTAATTATTTAATTATTTAATTGTTAAATGATTAATATAATTAAAATATAAATATATCACCAAATGATAAAGTTAGGAAATGATTATAAGTGTTTAATGTTGACTTTAAATTAAAGGAAATGGTTGTCAAATTGATTTGACTTCTTTGATATTTGTTTAAAAATTTTAAAATTGAAATATCTTTTTCCTTTATTTTTCTTCAAAATTTCGGCCATGACCTTAAAATATAAGAGTTATATTTTTTGGTTGCCTTGTTGACTTAATTAAATATCTAATAAAGTGTTATTAGGATATTTTATCAAGTTGATCAAAGTAAAGTGAAATGAAATTGAAATAATATAACTTGTATTTGTCTTTGCAATTTCGGCCAAGGCTATTTTGAAACAAGTATATATTGTTTTCATTTCATTTCATTTGATAACCTAATACACTTTAAAGAAAAACTCCATTAATGGAAGCAAAGGAAGCTTGTGAGAAAGAAAGAAGAAATCAAAGAAAGCTTGGATTTTAGTAAGTTTTTCCAACTTGCTATTAGAAAGGAAAATGTTCCTTAGGATCTAGGCTTTAACATATGATGTTCTTAGGTTATTTCTTTCTTTATTCCTTGTGTTTTTGTTGATGGAAGTTTTGATGGAAGTGTTGAGCATGTATGATGAAGGAAGGTTGTGACTATTGTAGTTATAAGCTTTCTTTTAAGGTTTTGGAAACCTTGTTGCTAATCTAGAGTTGTTGACCCACTCTTAGATGACCTAGATTTGATCTTGAGTTGTTTCATTGTGTTGAGACTTTGGTTGGATGGAAGAAACATGATTGAAGTAATTGAATTTAACCAATTTGGTCTAATTTGTCCAATTTGAAGAAATTGAAAAATTAGGGTTCATGACCAATTCCAAATTTGGGGGTTTTCATATATGTTGTGTATTTGGATGTGTATATGATGCATATAAAGTTTCATGTTCATTGGATTACATCTTGATGTGTTTTGATGCATGAAATGACAAAGTGCACAAAATGGCACCTTGGAGGTGCATTCGGCCAAGGATTAGAAATTGGGATTTTGGTTGCTTTTGGTGTTTTGATGTTTTGAACATGCTAAGTTCATCTTAGAAATGATTTAGAATCATTCAAAATTGATTAGATCAATTTCGGACTAAAATGGACAAAATACCAAGTAAGGGTAATTTGGTAAATTCACTTAAATATGATTTATTGAATTTTATTTCATAATTTGATTATTGGAATATTAAATAAATATGTTTATTTAATTAATCCGAGAAAAAGTTTTGAAATCGGAAGATACGATCTTCCGCCGCTTCCGCTGCGTTACCGGTTATTTCCCCTAAAAACCCCTACAAAATGGTATCAGAGCGAGTCTGATTCTAGGCCTCCATAAAATGATTAGCTTGTTTTATTCAATGTTTAATCATGTTTTCTTGACGTTATACATGCATGGTATAATCTAATTTGATTAGATTTAGGGTGTATGACACTTAATGGAATATCCCCGCTTAATAAGGTTTTAAAGTAACTAGTATTTGGAATACTTGTTTCTTGGTCCGTCTTGTCAATACGGTTTATAAATATCTTTTCGTTGACTACATCCGAGACCGTGCCTCTGCTGTGAGGATGTAGCTGATAGAAATTTATTTATGCCGAATGTATATTAGATACTAGATAAATTCAAGCGAAAGCGGAATCCTGAACGTGCCCTAGCTGTCAGGGTTACGCAAGTAACTTGAGTTTATCATTGACAAGTTTAACCTTGGTACGTCTCCTTGTGGGCCTGCCTTCGCAGCGACAACGAGAAACGGCCAGGACCGGAACCTCGGAGTCACTAGTGAGTGATTGACAATTAGTTGTCTACCTGTGAATATACGTAGGCGAGACCGTGCCTCTGCTGTGAGTCGAAATATATTCATGGGGTCCTCTTCCCATTATGGAATTCGATTTAATTATTGAATTCTCGTCTTTCCGTTGGGGATTACGGCATTACGTAAAAATAGTGGGAGGCACTGCTAAGTTTAAAATATTCCATAACTTAGGCAGTGTATGTTATTATGGAAATTGCCGCTTGTTTGTTTCCTTATTCTATTGTTATATAGAATTAAACTTTTATTTACTGCACACATATTTTGATATGTTATCTGACTAGACTCTTGGTTGCAGTTATTCTAGAATAGGTTCTAGATACTATATAGACTAGGATATTATTAGATTAGTCTAAACCATCGGGAACTGTTGTTCCGATTTTCTTCAAAAATAAAGATGGTTAATGACTTAGTTTCTAAGTCATAGATAATCTAGATAGATATCCCCTTTAGGATATAATACTTTAGAGACAATAGTTTCTTATGCAGTAAGAATTGACTTGAATTAGTTCATGTCTCGAGATTCTTGACTGGCATTTAGAAAGCCCTATTAGGTATTTGTTTATCTAGTAATGACGTTTCTAAGCTTTAATTACCTTTAGAGGTAATGTGTCTGACACAATTTGCTAATCAGTTATTTACAATTGTTGTGAATAGTTGAATGCAAATAGTAAAGCTAAAGAAAGGAGATGCGTATATTTGTGTATAGAAAATATCGATTTTCACAATACTACAACTATAGGTATTGGATACCAGATCTCCCGTCTAGTTATTTGAAATATTGGTTAACGATTGTTTTGATATTTGATATCGGAACTTGCGACTATTGGATAGTCACTTGTTCTTTATAAACAATTGTTACATTTTATAATAACTAGTAGTGTCATTGACGTAGAGATAAACATTAAGAAAAATTATTCGGTTAAAGTAAATAATTTAGAACGGTGCTTTATGAGTTTAATCACTTAAGCATTGGATGCTTATTCCGTATGGTAAAGGATGGTTTGATACTAGATCACACCACACATCCTTATCCATTTAATGAATATTGTATTCAGGAAAGTGATTAAGATCTCGTTTAACCAATGATTGTCATTGGACCACCAAATTTATTTAACTGATACATTGGATGTATGTAGTTTAATAAATAATAATTGCTTAAGGTAGTTTTCTTTATTTCGTAACTTAGTTGATGAATTGTCATAACTTAGTTACGTGTTTCTGAAGGAACACATATTGAAAGTCTTGAAAGTATCAAGAACTTTCAATCTGTTCTGATGAAACGTAGATTGAACATTTTTGACTTGTTCAAATATATTCAATCTAAAGGTTTTGAAAACTGATCCTTAAAATTCATTACATGTCTTTGAACTGTTCAAAGATCTTTGATACGATCAAACATATGAATTTAAAGCAATTAGTTCTAAGGTTATTTAGTGAATATGATTCATATTCAATATATTCTTCCACGATTCCATCTTGATGGAATTGAGTAGTGGGAGCAATCGAATCTTATATGATTTGATTCGTTGATATTGAATGTTACCGAATTAGTTTCAATACTCTTGGGGTTATACTCCAGTAACACTAATTCATCTCTTTAATTAATGTTCCATTATTTTCTACAGTTGCATATATGATATGTATAGGTAGAAAATTTGAATCTTGAAAAGTTTGAGATTTCAATCTTCTTTTATATAATAGTTATATAATGGAAATTACTTACACCTCGGAGGTATAAGTAAAAGTTTATCGTTTATTCTGTTTAATAGAATATTGTATTCTATTTAATAGAATATCTTTCCTACGATTCTAAGTAATAAAATCGTTTTATTACTTGGTGTGTAACATCAGATGTTAACTATTGTAGAAAAGACTTGACTTATTGAAGTCAAATGTGAGAATGATAAATTATAAATGGAACTACGTAATTAATAAGATGAAACAACCCTTATACATCTTCCGTACAAGTCCAATAGGATAACAGAATCATTCACGAGTATTGATAACTTAATGGTCCGTTGTTTTCTTATTGAAGAAAAATTATCCTATAACTTATAATGGAAGCGATATTTGATATCGATTCTGGAAGTTCACCATTGAACCATAGATCTAAGATTGTTCATAGCTTACTACGATCAAGTTTTGAACTTGATTACGCTTTCATTATGAATTAGTTCATGATATGTGCTAATTGTTTGCGCGCAGCGAAAGCAATGTGAGCTTATTAAAGGTTTGACCTTTACAGTATGACAGTGAGAAAAGTTATACTCAGCAATCTATTGTAGATTCTGAGAAAACTTATCTCTAGTCACACTAATGAACAATTAAAGATATATTGGTTAATGTTGATAATAAACTGTATATTTTAGCTAAAGAATGCAAAGTGGCGTTTTTGGATGACTTATTCAGATAAGAGATCAGTTGTGATTTCCTTATTTGAAGAGTTCATTCTGAAATGGCCCTAGAGTTTGTGTTCTGCTGAGATCGCAGTTTAGTGTGCTAGCTTATAGAGCCTATTGTAGACTCGGATAAGTCTTCCAGAAATATGTGTTCTCTATTTTTGATATCGTCAGATTGTCTGATCTTGTCAAAGTATATAGAATACATATGTGATTAGAAGGGTTAGTGGGAGCGTACATATTACTTTCTAGTGTTATATATCTTAACGACATTGTCATTATTATAGTAATAATGAGATGTTTGTGAGGTAAAAGATTTACCTAAGTCTTCTTTACTCCGTGAAAACAGTGGGAGTAGTCTCTGTTATATTGATATAAAGTTTTATATAAGATATAAAACCAAGAGACTTGTGAGATACTCCTATTAGTCGTACATTAGATATGATCTAATGAAGGACATAACAAGGCTATCTGTATGACAGTTAGTATAACTGTTCGACAGTTATTGTGTGTCTTATACATAGTATTCATCTTTCGTAAAGGATGATTCCTTTTTCGAAAGAGATATTGATTAGAATGTCTAAACAATATTATGTATCATTTGATGATGACATAATGAATACTTTATTATGTGCGATTATCGATGTCGATTTAATCGTAATTGTTACGAGTTATTTTGACATCCTATAGACCATATGATGGATCTTGAAACACGTTCTTTGTGATCTTTGAGATATTAAGAACGAGTTTCTAATTCATGGAGAATATAGTCTGCAACCATTAGGGTCATATTAGTTTTGAGACTAATTATGACGTTAGACAGTCTACGTCATAAAGAGTCAAAAGATGCAGTGGGAGTGTCACGAAGGATTCTACTATTTAGTGGAATCAAATGCAACTTTTGAAGTATTGACTTATGAAGTTGCATAGTGACCTTTTAAATTAGAAGTTTTAAATTGGTGTTGTGCTTGCGGTTGTCCTTCATAGTATTTTTGGATTTGATCCCTAAATACTTGGACAACTTAGTAGCTGTAGCACAATACTGATGTAGCATCAGAGTCATATTAATGTATAATTAGATTCTACAAAATATGAATGATGCTGACTATGGGAAACGATGGAGTTTGTTTGACAAACTCAATATGTCATAGCGGACTTGTTTTGTTGCCTACCTCTTAAGTACTGGGTGAGCTTTTGAGGGCCATGTGCATACGATGCACATTGAGATGGGTATATGATACCGTGGATTGGCACTAGAGCAAGTGGGAGAAATTGTTGGGGTTGGTGCTCAGAGCGCCAATCCGGACCGTATTTATGTCTGACTCATGAATACGAACATCCCCTTATTCCATAATATTACTTATTTATGGTTGCACCTCTTGTTTTTATATACGTATTCGATCTGATTACGATTAGATTGAAACTAAATGTGGTTTAGTGATATGTATATATTAGACAAAGGCCCGATAATATAATAATGCAGTACACAGTTACAAAGTTCCAGTACATGTCATATATCGAGACTTGGTCCGATGGGTCATTCCAATGAACCATGAGTCGGGAGAGATCGTATAGACGTGTAGGTTTTATAGTGGATAAACACTGAACGGCTCACCGAAGATTCTTAATGGATGGTACACCAACGTCAATAAGAATCTTCTCGGGTTGAGTAGCATAGTGGTCCTTCGACTTGAGACACCACTGTGGATGTATGAGACATCCTCCACACTTAGATGGCAGTCACGTCACCGATCTATTTAGATCAGACCTCCGCCTGTTCGTTGGGTGTGGATCGATCCTCAGGATATCCTGTGTGTGTCAAGATAGGATCCGTCAGTTCTGTGTACAGAGCATAGGTAGTCCATATATATATTAGCAGTCTGTTAAATCTGTGGCCACAGTATACATCGGAAGTAAGTTCCGAGTGTTATTTAGAGATTGCTAATAGATACGTCGACGATAATACCTATAGAGATTTGACGTTTACATCTATATCTCTGGGATTATCTGGATACCTGTGACGGAGGGATTATACGTATGCAATGACCTCGACCTGTATGATTCAGCTAGTTTATCCGTGATCGTCATAATCTACGGGTGGATAGATTATGGACACGAAATTGGATTTCGTGACGGATATACCTGAATCTAGAGAGTCTCAATAATGAAACATACTCGTAGAGCACTAGAGCAACATTTATGAATAATGATGATTATTTATAAATCGTTTAATCGTTAAACGAAAAATACATGCGAACGGGCCGAACCGTCATTTCCTAATTAATGTGTATTTGTATTTAATATATGATATTATTAAATACACATTAATAAATAGTCAAATAAAGGTATTTGACATATATCATCAATATATGTATTTGAGATATTTAAAGTAAATATAATACATATATTTGATATATTTATATTTAATTAATTATTTAATTATTTAATTGTTAAATGATTAATATAATTAAAATATAAATATATCACCAAATGATAAAGTTAGGAAATGATTATAAGTGTAATGTTGACTTTAAATTAAAGGAAAAGGTTGTCAAATTGATTTGACTTCTTTGATATTTGTTTAAAATGTTTAAAATTGAAATATCATTTTCTTATTTTTCTTCAAAATTTCGGCCATACCTTAAAATATAAGAGTTATATTTTTTGGTTGCCTTTGTTGACTTAATAAATATCTATAAAGTGTATTAGGATATTTATGCAAGTTGATCAAAGATAAAGTGAAATGAATTGAAATTAATAACTTGTATTTGTCTTTCAATTTCGGCCAAGGCTATTTTACAACAAGTATATATTGTTTTCATTTCATTTCATTTGATAACCTAATACACTTAAAGAAAAACTCCATTAATGGAAGCAAAGGAAGCTTGTGAGAAAGAAAGAAGAAATCAAAGAAAGCTTGGATTTTAGTAAGTTTTTCCAACTTGCTATTAGAAAGGAAAATGTTCCTTAGGATCTAGGCTTTAACATATGATGTTCTTAGGTTATTTCTTTCTTTATTCCTTGTGTTTTTGTTGATGGAAGTTTTGATGGAAGTGTTGAGCATGTATGATGAAGAAGGGTTGTGACTATTGTAGTTATAAGCTTTCTTTTAGGTTTTGGAAACCATGTTGCTAATCTAGAGTTGTTGACCCACTCTTAGATGACCTAGATTTGATCTTGAGTTGTTTCATTGTGTTGAGACTTTGATTGGATGGAAGAAACATGATTGAAGTAATTGATTTAACCAATTTGGTCTAATTTGTCCAATTTGAAGAAATTGAAAAATTAGGGTTCATGACCAATTCCAAATTGGGGGTTTTCATATATGTTGTGTATTTGGATGTGTATATGATGCATATAAAGTTTCATGTTCATTGGATTACATCTTGATGTGTTTTGATGCATGAAATGACAAAGTGCACAAAATGGCACCTTGGGGTGCATTCGGCCAAGGATTAGAAATTTGGGATTTTTGGTGCTTTGGGTGTTTGATGTTTTGAACATGCTAAGTTCATCTTAGAAATGATTTAGAATCATTCAAAATTGATTAGATCAATTTCGGACTAAAATGGACAAAATACCAAAGTAAGGGTAATTTGGTAAATTCACCTAAATATGATTTATTGAATTTTATTTCATAATTTGATTATTGGAATATTAAATAAATATGTTTATTTAATTAATCCGAGAAAAAGTTTTGAAATCGGAAGATACGATCTTCCGCCGCTTCCGCTGCGTTACCGGATATTTCCCCTAAAAACCCCTACAATTCCATGGGTGATTTTCGGTTAATGTAGGGATAGGATGGGGAAGAGAGATTTCTTGTGTGAATTATGTGTGAATTACCAGAGAGCTAAGGGTTGGAATTGCTTTGCAGAATTTTTGTTAGTTTGTATGAATGTCTTAGGAGCGGGAGGGAATGTTGGAATGGTTTCTTTTTTAGGCAAAGGGCTAGGGTTTCCATGTGCTTGAATAGGAAGGAGACCAATAGTGTCTTAGAAGGAAAGCAAAAGATTTAATGGAGACAAGATTTGGCTAAATTGGGATGTGACTTATTTTGTTTTAGGTAAGTGAATTTGTTATTTTAGTAGGTGATTATTTTATATTGGTATGTGATTTTTAGATTTTCCTTAATTCACCATGTGTTAAATATGTATTTTATTAATTTAGATGTGTTTTATGGGCTTTGGTGGGCTAATTGGGCTTGGGTGTGAGGCTAGCAGCAAAACCAGAAATACCGACGCCGTTCGAACGCCGATTCGAACGCTACACGAACGCCCGCAATCTGCTTGCCGTTCGAACGTGGACACGAATGCAGCACGAACGAAGACATTGAACTTGTGAAATGAATCTGATGACATACTTATTCTGAATTTCCCCTTCCGACGTCCGTTTCCCGTGACTTAAAAGGTAGTGTCTCCAAATGAGACTCATCATATGGACTTATATGCAAAAATGCAGTGCCTACAGTCGCCCCCACTTTGATGGGACTTGTGCAGTGTGTGACAATGACAATCCTATCAAAGTTATGCAATGCATTTTCACTTACCTGACTCGCCAGCTGCCACTTGACTTGCCATGCGTTGAGTTGAGTTGATTTGGGTGGTGAGGTGCTGTGACCCCTGGTTCATTCCCGAACCGTTGTTGTGATGTGGTCCATTCCCGAACTGTTACTGTGATGTGGTCCATTCCAGAACCGTTACTGTAAAATGGTCCATTCCCAAACCGTTACTGTGATATGGTCCATTCCAGAACCGTGTTCTATTCTCAGAGTGCCATTCTCGGCTTGTTCATTCCCGAACTGTGCTCCATTCTCAGAGTGCCATTCCCGGCTTGTTCATTCTCGAACTGTGCTCCATTCTTGGATTGCCATTCTCGGCTTATTCATTCCGAACCTTGCTCCATTCTCGGATTGCCATTCTCAGCTCGTTCATTCTCGAACTCTGCTCCATTCTTGGATTGCCATTCCCGGCTTGTTCATTCCTAAATTATGTTCAATTCTTGGAGTGCCATTCCCGGCTTGTTCATTCCCGAACTATGATCCATTCTCGGAGTGCCATTCTCGGCTTGTTCATTCCCGAACTGTGCTCCATTCTCGGAGTGCCATTCTTGGCTTGTTCATTCTCGAACTGTGCTCCATTCTTGGAATCCCATTCGCAGCTTGTTCATTCTCGAACCTTGCTTCATTCTTGGATTGCCATTCTCGGCTTGTTCATTCTCGAACTCTATCCATTCTCGGATTGCCACTCTCGGCTCGTTCATTCTCAAACTTTGCTTCATTCTTGGATTACCATTCCCGGCTTGTTCATTCCTGAATTGTGTTCCATTCTTGGAGTGTCATTCCCGGCTTGTTCATTCCCGAACTGTGCTCCATTCTAGGAGTGCCATTCTCGGATTTTTCATTCTCGAACTCTGCTTCATTCTCGGATTGCCATTCTCGGCTTGTTCATTCTCGAACTCTGCTTCATTCTTGCATTGCCAATATCGGCTTGTTCATTCTCGAACTCTGCTCCATTCTTGGATTGCTATTCTCGGCTTGTTCATTCTCGAACCTTACTCCCACTGTGTCATACCCGGCAAGATTGATACTGATGCTAGTATGGGCCTCGCCCCCAGACTGATACTGATATAGGCCTCGCCCCTGTGATTCATTCCTGAAAATTGATGACATTGTACTGTTGTTGCTTCTGGTTGTCTTGCATTTGACGCTTTCTCTTTTTCTCCTTTGAAACCTGTTATTACAAAATAGAACAAACACGAAAAAGATGCAAATATGTTACGTGTATGCATGCATGCATGAATGGATTTTCTATTCCGTTGGTTTAGGTCTTCTGCCAGTTCTCCTGGTGATCAATCGACATTTTCTTCCTTAGGCGAAATACTGCTTCAATCTATCCATATTGATCGGCTTGGTGAACTCGTTCCCTTCCAAATCTGACAGTCTTACTGCCCCTATTTCCCACTTTCTTAATGGCTATCTTATCTTTTCTGCTTGCTTCTTTCGAGGATTCCCCTTGTTCTAGATATCACTGAGTATCACAGTAACAAGGTATAATGTCTTTGTCAAATGTACTCATGTTGCAGGAAGAGGCTTAGGCAAGTAAACGAAATGAACGTCTTTATTATCGTTGAGAAAAAGAGTTCGAACAAGTAAACAAAATCAATGTCTTTATTTAAAAATGCTGGATCAAATAGACTGGAGGGAACAGCTCCATCATCCGCAGCACTGCCTTCCTCCTCGGCCTATGGTTCTTCATTGTCATCCATGTAAGAAGCTTGGTGGTTGAGGGTTGGAGGATAAACGTTTCGGGCAATCCAGAGTTGATCATGTATGTGGGTGGTGGAACGGAGTGGTAGTTTGGTAGAGGGTTGGTGTGTGTGGTAGGCTGTCATTTTCCTGGGTTGGGTATTTTATAAGAATCTATGAGATCTTGAATTTCATGTCTGAGGCGGGTGCAGTTGTCGGTGTCATGGCCATGTAGCTGGTGGAAGTGACAATAAAGGTTCATATTTATGTGTGGCGGTGGGGGGTGTGGAAGTGGTTTGCCTTCTAAGGGTTTCAAGAGTCCTTGTCCTTGTAACTTTTCAAATACCTTCGACAAAGGTCTACCAAGGTTGGAGAGTTGTCGGTTCCTGATGGCAGCAACCTCGGTAGCAGCGGGCTTAGTTTCGGAATGCCCCCCAAAAGTCCTTCTATTCTGGCCATAGAACTTACTATTATCAGCCTCTTCTTCTTTGATGTCCATGACAGTCTCCCTCAGCTGTCGAAAATCTGCAATCATGGAGGTCATTCTCCTTAACTTGCCATAAATGGAGGGCTTGGTGCCCTTGATGATCATTTTAATATGGTCCTTCTCAGAGGGCCGAGTCTTCATTTTCAGAAGCTGGCTTCTCCAGCGGTCTACATACTCTTTGAAGCTTTCCTCCGGCTTCTGCTTAGTGTTCTCCAAATCTCGGAGCGACAAATCAACCTCCAAGTCTGTAACATACTATTTCAGAAATGCATCTGCCAATTCCCTCCAATTTTCTTTAACCTTTCTTTCAAGGCTATGGTACCACACTACGGGTGCCCCCTCAAGTGACATCCCAAACATCTTCTGAACTTGGCGCTGTGTCAGGCCCACTGAACTCATAACTGACACATATTGTCGGAGATGGACCCTCGGGTCCCCATTCCCATTGAACTTGGCCATATCTGGCATTTTGAACTGAGCTGGCAGCTGTTCTTCAAAAGTCATCGCCTCATAGTCTAGTAAGTCTTCGTCCTTACCCTTCATCTTACGAGTAACAGACTCTACCTGGTCACGGAGTTTCTGTATCTCGGCCTGAGACCCAATCACTCTGCCTGTTGCATATTCTGCCATGTCATAGGAGTGAACTCGTCCCAGTTTAAATGGCCCAACAAGCTCACATCTTATGGCAAGAAGTCCAACCGTATACAAATGATAATGTTCCTAAACACAAACATATAATGGCCCTAAACACAAACATATAATGGCCCATTGGCGTTTTAGAAGCTTTTGGCCCAATCATCATAAAATACGTTCTTGTCCCAGTTTAAATGGCCCAACAACCTCATACCTCATGACAAAAGGTCCGCATGGATCCAAAAAACAATGTTCCCAAACACAAGCATACAGAGATAGTTTCTACAGAGTGGCCCATCAACATTTCAAGAAGCTTTTGGCCTAATTGTCAAAGGATACGAACTCGTCCCAGTTTAAATGGCCTAACAAGTTCGCATTTCTGACAAGAAGTCCAACTGCAACCAAATGAGAATGGTCCACAAGCACAAGGAAATAGTTGCTATAGGCCATACAACTCCGGTCTACGTGGGGGTTTGCATGAGTGTAGACAAAGACTCTCGCTGGCAGAGGATTGCCAACAACTAGGTCTCTCCACTCAAGGGTTCGAGCGACCAAGTGAGCGCACCTTTTTTATACCTTACAATACGTGCCAACGAGTTATGGTGTGTGACTGACTGTCAAATGGATTTCCCGTTGTAGATTCCCCAGAGGCAGGGTGGAACGAGGCTCTCTTAAGTACCATAGCCTCTTAGACTCTTATCGCTTGGTGACAGGGATAAACAACGAGTCCTCCAAATTAGTCCATCACAACAGGCTACGAGTAAATGATTATCTAGGTGCCTTCACAGCTTTTCCTTATAGAAAGGTAGTGAATGAGGGAAGATACCAAACCATTACCCAGCCTTAAAAGTGCCTTTGATTAAACCCCTATTAATCCACAGTAGACACGGTTAATTAAAGCACAAATCATAATATTACAAGACATTATTTAGGGCCGATTCTCTATCCCCAGGGGAGTCGCCAGACTGTGGGAACACAGAAACTGGGCGACGCATGTTGTTCCGGGCTCGCGGCCCGGTTGGGAGTACGGAGTAGCCCGCGGGGGACTAAACCGGAGAATGATCGAGTCGCCACCCGGTGTGAACCGGACAAAGATTTAAGGCCGCACTCACCCCTCGCAAGGGAAGACCTCAAACCGTTGGGTTCGGAATGGTCCCTTACTTATGCCACTTGTAATAAAATGATTTGTGCGATAATTCCACCAGCCTAAGCAACATTTATTTCCAAGGATAATTTACTCTAAGTTCGCATGCATAAGTACAAAAGCTTATATCTAAGTTCATATAACACATTTTTCATGTTTGCATACAACCTATTTGCATGTAATCTATGTCCAATTTGCATGCATAAAGGTAAATTAACATACGGCAAGCATACAACTTAATATAGCACATTGTACTCATACATGTGGGGAATACAAATAAATGGCAATTGCACAATCATGCGTAATGAAAAGAGACAATCAGATTCGTAATACAAATGGGAAATTAGAACGCATAGAATACGATGAAAATGACTCAGTTCAGTGTGCGTGCGTTCGTGTAGCGTTCGTAAACGCGTTCGAACGGTAAACAGAAGGTTCGCGTTCGTATAGCGTTCGAGAACGCGTTCGAACGGAACCAGACCTGATGCATGTTGAAATCAAGAAAATACGCGCGCGTTCGAGTAGCGTCCGAAAACGCGTTCGAACGGTAAACAGAAGGTTCGCGTTCGTGTAGCGTTCGAGAACGCGTTCGAACGGAACCAGACCTGATGCATGATAAAACTACGAAAATGCGTGCGCGTTCGAGTAGCGTCCGAAAACGCGTTCGAACGGTAAACAGAAGGTTCGCGTTCGTATAGCGTTCGAGAACGCGTTCGAACGGAACCAGACCTGATGCATGCAACACATACATAGACAAACAAATCCACAATGTAGGACCTCACGTGTCCGATTGAACTCATTCTCATCCAATCATGTGTACATCGTCCGGCGCGGCGAAGCATCGTGGTAAAGGATTTTAACCCCTCGAAATAGAGGACCTTTAATCGCACTTACTAAGCCCATGCGCTAATAACACAATGCATATAAGAAATAAAAGAAATAACAATATCGGACTTCGTATACCCGATTGAACACATCTCACATTCAACCGAATATACATCGTCCGGCGCGGCGAAGCATCGTGGTAAAGGATTTTAACCCCTCGAAATAGAGGACCTTTAATCGCACTTACTAAGCCCATGCGCTTGACCTCACATTGCATATAAGAAATAAAAGAAACAACAATATCGGACTTCGTATACCCGATTGAACACATCTCACATTCACCGAATATACATCGTCCGGCGCGGCGAAGCATCGTGGTAAGGATTTTAACCCCTCGAAATAGAGGACCTTTAATCGCACTTACTAAGCCCATGCGCTTGACCTCATCATTACTCAATAAGAATAATATGCAATAAAATAAATAACGATAATAAACAAATCAAGATAACGTGAAATAAAATATGTGTCGTATACTCAAGTGGTACGTGGAGTTGTATCCCGAGTACAGATCATACTACCGTCCATTCGGAATCGGCTATGAAATTTATGTCCGGGTTTCCATCCTATATACCACAAGAGGTGACACATTTTCATTCATTCAAATGCCACAACACACATTATGCAACGACTCTCATGCGAATAAAATTCAATAAATAATTAAAAGATGAATATAAACTAATGAGAAAGGTGCCCTCAGGTCTAACCTTTTACGTCGACTTTTGGAAGTACCGTACACGGTCGTCGGAAGGGTGGATGCTCTCCAACTCCTCCGATTCACTGGTTCAACGTTTCCCTTCGCTGCTTCGCTATTCGGGCTGCTGTTTTCCCTCCGTTTCGCTGCTGTTTGCTGCTGTATTTCGGTCACTGTTTTGGTGTTTTAGGCTACTATTTTGGATATTTTTGGGGGCTGTTTTGGATGGTTTTTTAAGGTGCTGTTTTAAAGGTGTTTAGGCTATTGTATGGGGGTGTGATTTTTGGTTAATGTCAAGGTTTATTCCAAGGGTGATTTTCGGTTAATGTAGGGATATGAGGGGAATAGAGATTTCTTGTGTGAATTCCAGAGCTCAAAGGTTGGAATTGCTTTGCAGAATTTTTTGTAGTTTGTATAAATGTCTAGGAGCGGGAAGTGTTGGAATTGGTTTTCTTTTATAGGCAAAGGGCTAGGGTTTCCATGTGCTTGAATAGGAAGGAGACCAATTAGTGTCTTACAAGGAAAGCAAAATATTGATTGGAGATAAGATTTGGCTAAATTGGGATGTGACTTATTTTGGTTTAGGTAAGTGAATTTGTTATTTTAGTAGGTGATTTTTTTATATTTTGGTATGTGATTTTTTAGATTTGCCTTAATTTCACCATGTGTTAAATATGTATTTTATTAATTTGGATGTGTTTTATGGGCTTTGGTGGGCTAATTGGGCTTGGGTGTGAGGCTTGCAAGCAAAACCAGAAATACCGACGCCGTTCGAACGCCGATTCGAACGCTACACGAACGCCCGCAATCTGCTTGCCGTTCGAACGTTGACACGAACGCAGCACGAACGAAGAAAGTGAACTTGTGAAATGAATCTGATGACATACTTATTCTGAATTTCTATTCCGACGTCCCGTTTCTCGGACGTGACTTAAAAGGTAGTGTCCTCTCCAAATGAGACTGATCATAGGGACTTATATGCAAAAATGCAGTGCCTACAGGGAGATCTGGTATCCAATACCTATAGTTGTAGTATTGTGAAAATCGATATTTTCTATACACAACTATACGCATCTCTTTCTTGAGCTTTACTATTTGCATTCAATATTCACAACAATTGCAAATAATTGATTAGCAAGTTGTGTCAGACAATTGCCTCTATAGGTCATTAAAGCTAAGAAACGGCATTACTAGATAAACAAATACCTAATGGGGCTTTCTTAATACCAGTCAAGAATCTCGAGACATGAACTAATTCAAGTCAATTCTTACTGCATAAGAAACTATTCTCTCTAAAGTATTATATCCTAAAAGGGATATCTATCTAGATTATCTATCATGACTTAGAAACTAAGTCATTAACCATCTTGATTTTTGAAGAAAATCGGAACAACAGTTCCCGATGGTTTTAGACCAATCTAATAATATCCTAGTCTAGTAGTATCTAGAACCTATTCTAGAATAACTGCAACCAAGAGTCAAGTCAGATAACATATCAAAATATGTGTGCAGTGAATTAAAAGTTTAATTCTATCTAAATAGATTAGGAAAACAAACAAGCGGCTATTTCCATAATAATACACACTGCCTAAGTTAAGGAATTTTTAAACTTAGCAGTGCCCTCCCACTATTTTACGTAATACCGTAATCTCCAACGGAAAAACGAGAATTCAATAATTAAATCGAATTCCATAGGGGAAGAGGACCCCATGAATATATTTCGACTCACAGCAGAGGCACGGTCTCGCCTACGTATATTCAAAGGTAGACAACTCATTGTCAATCACTCACTAGTGACTCCTGGTTTCCGGTCCTGGTCGTTTCTCATTTTCACTGCTAAGGCAGGCCCACAAGGAGACGTACCAAGGTTAAACTCGTCAATGATAAACTCAAGTTACTTGCGTAACCCTGACAGCTAGGGCACGTTCAGGATTCCGCTTTCGCTTGAATTTATCTAGTATCTTATATACATCCGGCATAAATAAATCTCTATCGGCTACACCCTCACAGCAGATGCACGGTCTCGGATGTAGTCAACGGAAAAATATTTATAAACCGTATTGACAAGACGGACCAAGAAACAAGTATTCCAAATACCAGTTACTTTAAAACCTTATTAAGCGGGGATATTTCATAAAGCGTCATACACTTTAAATTTAATCAAATAAAAAGAAAGCATGCATGTATCAAGTAAAGAAAAGAACAAACGTTAGATTTTTAAAAGGGCTAATCATATCAGTGTGTCCAGAATTAGACTCGCTCTGATACCATTTTGTTGGGTTTTTTAAGGGGGAATATCGCTAACGCAGCGGAATCGCGGAAAATCAAAATTTTCCGATTTAAAAAATTTTTCTCGGATAAATTAAATAAACTTATTTATTTAATTATCAAATTATCAAATTCTGAAAAATTACACAATAAATCAAATTTCTTAGTAATTATCGAATTGCCCCAAAACTTTGTAAATTGATTATTTTAGCCCAAAAATTATCAAATATAATTTTGGATGATTTTAAATCATTTCTAAAATGTTTTTCAACACATCTAATGCATCAAAATCAGATTTCACACAAATCCCCAATTTTTTCCTAATGCCGTGACAACCCCCAAATTTCAATTAATTGCATTTTGGTCCCTTTTGTTCAAAACATGCCAAGATCAAATCCAATCAACCCTAAAATTTACATGCATCATATTCATACTATAATACATCATAAATAGAAAATCCCTAATTTGGAGTAGGTTAATGAAGCCTAATTTTCAATTTCATCAAATTATCCAATTTCACCAATTTACAAAATCCAACACATTTAATCCATTCATACCTTCACCACCAATCTAGCCTCACCACTTTTAAACAACTCTAGAACAATTCTAGGTCACTAAGGGTGGCTTACCAACTCTAGAATGGCAACTTTATTTTCTAAAAATCATAAGTAAGCTTTGAAACCATTTCAAGCTTACTTACATGCAACATCATTCATTCAAGTTCACAACACTAAAACACAAACTATAAGTAGAGAGACAACATCAAAGCACACAGATGAAGCTAAGCATGTTAGAAACATTTTTCATGTTGGAATATTTGAAAGAAAACTTACAAAACCTTAAATTTCCAAGTTTTTTCTTCTTTTCTTCAAACTTTTCTCTCAACCACTTTTGTGTTTCTTTTGTATCTAATGAACTTGTTAACCCTAAAAGATGAAACAAAACAATATATAGTCCACAAATTTAGCCTTGGCCGAAATTTAAGGTGTATATACTAATATCTAGATATTTTTCATTTCATTTATTTTGCTTTATCAACTTGCTTTAATCATCATCAAACCATTAATGATTTAAAGTAGTCAACATTGCAACAACTCAAAAATATAACACTTATATTTAATTTAAGGGTATGGCCGAATTTGACAAAATAAAAAAGGAAAATGGATATTTTCAATTTTAACAATTAAAACAATATCCAAAGAAGTCAAATTCAATTTGACAACATTTTCCTTTATTGTATAAGTCAAACATTTACAATTATAATCAAATCCTAACTTTATCATTTGGTGAGATATTTATATTTTAATTATATTAATCATTTAATAATTAAATAATTAATTAATTAATTAAATACAAATATCTCAAATATATGTATTATATTTACTTTAAATATCTCAAATACATATATTAATGATATATGTCAAATACCTTTATTTGACAATTTATTAATGTGTATTTAATAATATCATATATTAAATACAAATACACATTAATTAGGAAATGACGGTTCGGCCCGTTCGCATGTATTTTTCGTTTAACGTTTAAACGATTTTATAAATAATCATCATTATTCATAAAGTTGCCCTAGTGCTCTACGAGTATATTTCATTAGTGAGACTCTCTAGATTCAGGTATATCCGTCACAAAATCCAATTTCGTGTCCATAATTTACCCACCCGTAATTTATAACGACCACAGATAAACGAGCTAAATCATACAGGTCGAGGTCATTGCATACGTACAATCCCTCCGTCACAGGTATCCAGATAATCCCATAGATATAGATGTAAACATCAAATCTCTATAGGTATTATCCCGTCGCGTTTCTATTAGCAATCTCTAAATAACAATCGGAACTTACTTCCGAAGTATACTGTGGCCACAGATTTAACAGACTGCTAATCATATATGGACTACCTATGCCCTGTACACAGAACTGACGGATCCTATCTTGATACACACAGGATATCCTGAGGATCGGTCCACACCCAACGAACAGGCGGAGGTCTGATCTAAATAGATTAGTGACGTGACTGCCATCTAAGTATGGAGGATGTCTCATACATCCACAGTGGTATCTCAAGTCGAATGACCACTATGCTACTCAACCCGAGAAGATTCTTATTGACGTTAGTGTACCATCCATTAAGAATCTTCGGTGAGTCGTTCAGTGTTTATCTATTATAAACACCTACACGTCTATACGAGTCTCCCTAGACTCATGGTTCATTGGGATAAACCATCGAACCAAGAATCGATATACGACATGTACTGGTCTCAACGGATTTGACTAACCGACCCGTGTTAGTGAATCTTGACCAGGAACTATATTTGATAATATACATTTAGCAGTGACACTTCATAATGTCAATTACAAACTACCTTTGTAACTGTGTACTGCATTATATATTATCGGGCCTTTGTCTAATATATACATATCACTAAACATATTTAGTTTCAATCTAATCGTAATCAGATCGAATACGTATATAAAAAAATAAGAGGTGCAACCATAAATAAGTAATATTATGGAAAATGGGATGTTCGTATTCATGAATCAGACATAAATACGGTCTGGATTGGCGCTCTTAGCACCAACCCCAACAAATATATCCTAAACGTAATTTAACAGTTCATTGTTTTTACTAATGTGGAATAATACTGAATTTTTTTTTTTTTTAACAAAGTAGCACAGGTGAGGTGCAATCATTTCCAGATTTTTTCCGAGTGACGCATTACAATGAGAAAAACAAATGGATAAATGAAGAAGTCGAACGCTGCTATGTAAGTTTCAGTTTTTAAAATAAAATAAAAATTTTTATATATGTTAATTTTTTTTTCAAATTCTAACCTTAACTTATTTTTTAAAACAGAACGAAATGATGGAACTCTAACATCAAACTCAGGAGACATGGTCCGACCCGATACCAGATGAGCAGTTGTCGCAATTGGTTTTCAAGAATCAGACAGCTTACAACGTTGGCCTTGGCACTCATAAGAAGCCGACGTCATCTGCACGTAATACTGTTAATTCGAACAATGCCTCCTCTCTTCGAGACCAGTTAGTCACCACCCAAGACTAGCTAGCCACCACCCAAGACCGGCTAACCACCACCGAAGACCAGCTAGTCATCACCCGAGACGAGCTGAAGAAGACTAAGGACGAGCTACAACAGGTCAAGGTGGACCACGAGAAGAAGATGGAGCAGTTCGAACAGCAAATGCTGGCTTCCGCCAGATGTTGGAGGCCTCACTCAGTCAGGGTGCATCGGGCTCGAGCGCCCCCCATCACAGTAGCAATAAATTTTATATCCATTGTATAATAGTTTGAACAAATAGTTTTACTATAATATGTATTTTTTCTAAAAAAATTTCAATATAATAATAAAATAATATTATAATATTTCGTAATTATGTTATTAATCAAGAATTTTTTTTCAATTAAATTAAATATTAAATTAATTATTTAAGACCAAAAAGCAGTAAATTAATAATTTTTAAAAAAAAAAAAAACATTTGTTAAGTATTTTTCTCGAACTAGTCGACGTAAATGTGTTTTTTTTGGCGTCGACAATATTCGACGCTAATAGTTAAAAAATCGCCATTGTAAGTATACAAATATTATTTTTTAATATACTTTAGAGTCGAAACAAAACGACGCTAAAAGTCTAACTTTTAGCGTCGAATTATTTCGTCGCAATATCTGACCTATAGCGTCAGAAAATTTTATATAGCGTCAAAATATATTGGACGCAAAATGGTAGTTTTTAGCGTCAAATATCTTTGTTTCGACGCTGAATTTTATTCTCGTCCATGTTTCGGCGTTCAATTTTTGCGCTAATTAATTCGACGCTAATTTACATTTGCGTCGAAATTTTGGATTTTTACGTCGATTAGTTTTGACGCTAAAGGGCATAATTTTTGTAGTGATTCCATTTTTATCCATAATTTTGAAATTATGAATTTACTCCAAAGTTTAAGAATTTAACATTTAAGTCATAAAACTTAATTTTACATAATTTATCATTATCTTCTCAATACTTTAATGTGTGTGACCCATTAGGTTATTCTTAGTTTTAGCAATGAAGATATTTATAGAATCTCATAAGTCTAAATAAATTAATCTAATTAATTTATAATCAATTAACTCCTTAATTGAGAAACTAATTTTCATTGATCAATAGTAGCATCTAGCAATGCATCTGTAGGAACCATTTTCCTATCGCAGCGGAAACACGTTAGACACCTGGGATTGGAGTAGAAAAAAATGTTCTGCCCTTCTCTCTGAATAACCTAATGTTACCAACACCAAGACCAACATTTTACTTCTGTTTTGGATAAACTTTCAGCCTCGGAACTGTTAGACAATTATGACCCATAGCGTCAATATTTGTACAGATCACGGTGTTGTTGTACAAATTAACTATGTGACAAATGAGATTGCTCTCTTATCATTTGTGATTAGATCACCTAGATGTATAAATGATGAGAGGTCCCTATGATTTGTTCCTGGACGGAGAATGATATGAGACAATATCAGTCCATGAAGGATAAATCATTAAATATCCCTAGTCAGAGTATTATCGAGATCGGACATCGATAAATACGTAAAAGACTAGTATTACACTTGTGCGCGTTTGTGAGGGCACAACGGCATAGTTCTCATATATTTGGGTATAGGATACCCATGCAAGTGTAATATGAGGTTGTGTTTTACTGATGGTATGGGAAACAGCTTCGCTTTGGATAGACCCCCTCGGAATTCCATTGGTAGTATGACTATGTGTCTATGGAATTCCGAAATCAGGGTAGGTGTATTTGGTCTTAACCTGAGACTTGCACCGCTAATACTTGCGACAATCAATATACTGTGGTTGCGGTCGTCCAATACTTTAACAGGTTCTGTGTATGCCATGTTGGGTATATTGAGAATCGTAGTGTATTAGGTGTGATGTCGAGATGGAAGTATCACTCCAGTCATATGGAGATGATGGTCACATAGGATACGGAACTCGTTCTCTTATATGCTCGAGCTATCGGGATATTATGACTAGGTCATGTTTATCCGATTATAGAGACTAGTTACCAGAGATCTGATATGTGATTCGTACGGGGCAGACACAATTCCAGCCCCAGGCCAAGCACGTGATCATCCGATACTGGATCGATATACGTAATACCACGTATACTACGCCTGATATAGATCATTATTCCTGTAAGGATATTTCCGAAGAATTGGGTAGGCATGGCGCTTTGCTAGAAGCCAACCTTGTCTTGTAAATCGGTATAAACGTAGTACTTGGTACTTACGTGTTCGGATAGTCCGACGACCGAATTTACTGCCAACATATCTGGGGATCTCATGGGCCGCTTCCCAAAGATTCACCGATGACGTATGACTCGCACTCTTAATTAATCTGGGATTAATTAGAAGAGAGAGAAAATTAATCTGGGATTAATTGCGGAGATATTTTATCTGGGATAAAATATCAATTAAAGAGAGATAACGATTAATTTGGAATTCATCGAAGAATTAATATATTCGATATATTAAACGAAATTAGATTTCGACGCGGAATTAAAATTATATTTAATTCGGGCGAACGAATTAATTTAGAATTAATTCGTTCGCGATGTGAATAGTAATTATGCTTGGCATGATTATTTAATTAAATTAGATTTAATTACGACGCAACGAAAAATTCGTTAATTTAGAATTAGCGAACCCGAGCCCGGGATTATTTGCGAGCGCATTCGTATTTCGAATTCGAGTGCAGCACGCAAGTCAAATCAAGCATCAAATCGCTAGTCGCATCTAGCGTCACATCATTCGTCAATCAAGTGATGGATGTCTTTCACTTTAAGTGATTGACGCAAGTCACTATTCATGAGTGATGTGAGTTGATAGAAGGTGGTTGGGCCATTATTGCTTGACTTTGTGAAAGCAAATGCACATGAAATGAATTTGAAATTTACATTGTGTGTATAGATACACAAATTGGAATCACACAAAATAATTATCTCCTTCTCTCATCTCTTCTCTCTCTTCGCCAATGGGGCAACATTTCTTCACTGGTTTTGGCAGTGAACTGCCATGAGCCAAGAGGAAAAAGGAAGCTTAGAGTCGCGATTTTGTGGCAAAATTGGGAGTGCTAGCACACTACGAAGTCATGCGAAGGTGATAGGGAAGTCCACCCATGAGCCGTGAATCATTTGACGAAGCTTGGAGCTTGTTCAAGGACCTCCAATGGCCGAAAATGGTGGAGCTCAAAAACTGCACTGCCGAGCAGAAATCAATTTTTGTTGCTTGTCGCGTCGCTCAACCGATCGATGTAAGTATTCTAAAACTTCGTCGTTGTTATTCACACATGTTTTCTTACTTTTGATTCGACCATTGGGACCGTAGAACTCCAACAATGGTATCAGAGCGTTGTTAAAAGCATGAAATGAATTTATGGTTAAAATTGGGTAAAATGTTTTTGAGCAAGATTTGAATGAATTGGATGTTTGAGTATGCTTAATACATGTTTAATTGAAGTTTGATTTGATCAATTTCAAGAAATTGTGATTGGATCATTTTTTCCCTAAAATCTTATCTTGGCCGAGAGTTTGATGCCCTAATTAGTCTTGGAATTTTGATTTTTTGATTCATTGGATGAGTTAGAATCATTCGAGAATGTGATTTAATGTCGATTGTGGATTTAATTGGATTGAAATCGAATCGGACTCAAAATCCCCTCCAAAGCCGAGACATATATAACATGAAATGGGTTTGATTTTAATCAAAATGTGTTGGACATGTGATGATGAAAATGAGCATGATTAATTGTATAAATTGATGTTTTAGAAATGTTAATTTGGGTGATTAATCATGATATACACTTTAGGTTAATTAAATGTGAAATTGGATTTTTGTGTTTAATTATGTTGGGCCTTAAATTGGATTTGGGCTTGTTATGTTGTAAATGGGCTTATTGGGCTTTGTTGTACAAAGTTGGGTTTAGGCAAAATTGGTTGGATCCAATTAGGCCCAAAACCGCATCCATAAAGCCCAAATTCGACTTAATGGACCTTTAAAGTTTAAATTGGGTCTAATGGGCCTAAATTGATTTCTAGGCTTATGGGGTTAATCCTAGATTGGGCTTTGGTTATCGATTTGATCCGAGTTGACCAAAAGTCCACGCCTTGAAGAAATTAATTAAGAGCCCATTGGACTTTAATTGAATTGACGTTGGACGTTAATCGGGCTTTGAGACCCGTAGCGATTAAATTTGGAATTTAAGTCGTAAAGGTTCGTTAATAAAGTGTAGTATTTAATTTCGAATTAAATAGCGAATTAGAATGAATGCATATTAAATTGGATTTAATGATGTAGTTTAATTTAATTCGAGAATTCGTACTTTGAGTACTTATTCGCAAAACGAGTTTGACTCGAGTAAAATCAAATCGTTGTTTGAACATTGGATGATCACTAATTATCAGATTAATTAATTTGATTAGATTGATTGATAACATGCTTGTGTGAATACATGGTTGCGATGCATGAATAATGTATCTCGGATGGATATTAGATGGGTGGGGCATTTTAGAAATTGTTGTAATAAATTTGATTTATAATGGATTGCGTGTCTCCCCGGTCCAGCCTTATTACCTCCATAATTCTTTGTATTCTCTTCTCACATATTCCCCTCAATGTAAATGAGGTTTCTTTAGAAGTGTAGTGTAACGGGTAGAAGTAAATACATGTGCTAGCGGGAGAGAAAGTGAGAGATTTGATCTAGGATCAATGTAAAGTATCCATCCGCATATCATTATTATTTTTCATATGCGCTTTATTATGTTTTTAGAATGCATGTTTAAGGGTGTATGATGATGAGACCTTAACAAAGATAAAAATTGGTTGCCAATTTGCACGCGAAAAACCCTCGCTAAATATTAAGCGTCTTTCCTTCCATTGAGTGATTCTCACTCAAGATCCGAGACTGGCATTGGCTTGTTGGCCAAAGTCAAGGCCTTTGTCCATCGAGGATGTGTTTGAATCACAAAGGCTTTGTTCCATATCAGTGTCTTGTCCAAGTTGTGGTTTGTTGGCCAAAGTCAAGACCACTTCTTGTCCATCGACATTGATTACGAAGCTTTCCATGGTCAATGGGTCGCGCTTGACTGGGATCACTAAGTTTATTATGCCAAAGCCAAGGCTTAGTTGATTCAGAGGAAAAAGGTTAGGCAATACATTGGATGTATTGGCATATCTAAGTTATATGTTTCGGATGTGGATAGTCCCCTTACTGGATCTAGGAATTGGATTGGATCCAATTGATCTTAGAGATCTACCTAGTTAATTATCATACAATTTGTTGGCAAAGTCAAGATTGTGTGATATTTAACGGGATCCTAGCCCATTAGGAAACACGGTTTCCCGAGTACTCGACAGAGAGTTAGAGGCTCGCCGAAAAATAGTGGGAGGCAAGAATTGAATTTGCAATACTCGTTTAATTACTTGCCTACGCGCTCAAACAAATATCATTCGTCGTTATAAATTAAATGTTAGTTGGACTAATATTTAAATGTTGTTTTAATAAATAGTTGGAACATTCAAAGTCAACTATTATTATAGTTGATTTATAATTGGATTATAGTAATCAATATAATTTATTAATCTATTAAATTATAGTTGAATAAATAGTTGGACTATTGTAATCATTATAATAAATAGTACCAAAATCGTTGATTAAATAGTTGGACTATTAAAATCAAGATATAAATGAAAGATTGACATTAAAACATAATCCTAGGGAAAATGTATTTAAATGGTTTAATTTTCAAATTGGGAATAAAGTTTCAGGATGGTCCTGGAAAATAATAAGTTACTTTATTTGATAAAATAACATATTAGGCCTAAGCCCGGAGTTAAGCAAACAGTAGAGCATAATCTTTGGAAGATTTATGTAATGATAACTTAAGTGCTTAATCCATTAAGCTTGTCGCGGTAAACTCCTTAATTTCTGAATCAGAACTAAGGATTAGATCATTAAAGTATGATAATGAAATTGAAGGATCTTCATAAATCTATACATAGATTTTAGAAATACTAAATTGCAATAGTAAACTCTTGGAGAGTTAATGACTATTCTCAAGGAGATAAAGTCAAACTTTGCAATAGGCAAGTAGCGCAAGGCGTACCTTACTTCGATATTCTAATAAGGCCAAGGCTTGGCCAAAGGCTTCTGGAATATTGAAAAGGGCAAAGGCAAAATCATTATAATCTTCTGGGAAGATAAAGGACATATCCTAAAATGTCTGCCTAAATGTGGCAAACGGGATCGCGAAAGCATGACTGCCGTTTGGACAAAGCAGACATGAAGGATTGAAGAATGAGCAAGGCTCTGACTTCAAATATGTTTGTCATAAACATATTCACTACTAGTATTAAAATTGGATTTTAGATACTTAGTGTGATATATAACATATATACTGATATTCAGAATCTGTTTTGAACAGGATACGACTTCAATAGAGATTTATCTGCGAACTGGAAACGGGATGAAAATCGCTGTTTTAACCGTAAATACCTAAGTTTAGGAACTACTTCGGGTATGTACCTAAATTTGGAAACGTTATAATGTAACTAGTTGACTAGATACATTATCTCTATATCAGTGTTTAACCCATTGTGGGTTTACCTTTATATTCTAGAACACTAAAATGTTTTATTATATAAAGATGATATTGAGATAAACACATTAGATGTGATGACAGAATTTATATTTTGAATATAAATAATATCTCAAACATATAAATGACAAACAACTAGCTCAAACTGATTTGATCAGAAGAAACTGACAAGTGGCATTGTTGTCTGGGACACAATTAAACAAGAATCGTATATCCACTCTTTCGGAGAGTGGGTACTATGACACATTTGATTCCAATCAAATAAAGTCTACGGATCTAGTTTATTGGGCAAAGTGTCTATAACACATTTACTTGGTAAAAGTGTTAATGCCACCATCTGTTAGCCCTAGTTCATAGTGAAGCAAGTGCGCCCATGTCTAGCTAGGCTCTGGGGTGGATATGAATATTTCGTGACTTATTACGGCTGTGGCATCGCGTTATGGTTATGTGTTTTTGAAACACAAATCGGAAACTTTTACAGTTTCGACACGAAATAGACAAACAGATCGGCTAAAGTATTAAACCGTCACGGTAAGACCGTAATGAAAAATACTTAAGCAATAAGTTTCTATTATACTTGAAAGAGTAAAGTATTCTTTCAAATGAGGACTCCTCCCGGAACACGTCAATTTGACGGTGTGTCCGAACTGAGTAACCGAATTTTGTTGGACATGATAAGGTTGATCATGAGTCGCTCTGAGCTACCATTTCCTTCAACGGATAAGCATTAACAGTGCAAAACTTATTTAGAATAAAGTTCCATCAAAATCTGTTTGACAGATATCATATTAGATATGAACGGGAAAGAATCGGGTTTCACATTCCTGATAATTTGGGTATGCTTGGCATATGTTTGGATGATACCAAACTAGAACCCCAATTGGATAAGTGCCAATTGTAGGCTATCCTAGGGATACCAAAGTATTGTTCTTATACAACTCACAGAGAACAATTAGATTGATTGCTCACCATGCGGTTTTCCTAAGAGGAATACCGATATTCAGTGGTAAGTGTGAGGATAGTAAAACTCGATGAAAATCGGAGTAATACTGTTCAAGACACCGAATCCTAATGGAACACAATAGTTCATCAATGATGAAACTATATCATTAATCTTCGAATACACAAGAACCACGTATGTCGGAGAGAGTCAGAAAACAACCTGGGGTATGGGTTTCTGATCTCACCTCATAAAGATTTCTATCTTATTGAGGTATACCAACTGACTACGTATGAGGATGTGATACAAGGTATCGACTCCCTATCATGGCAAAGTGTCATGAATCCGAAATGGATCCATGTATATCAACTATGTTTGGACACCAGTTGATGTACCGCAAGACATTGTGCCTACTGGTACTATATGAGTCTTCAAGGAAGACATACATGGATGGCAACATACCAACGTATAAAGCTAGGCTTTTAGAGGAAATGTATCGTTATCAACATTGTGTTAATTTTGATTCAACCTTTTACCTGTTGCCATGGTAAATCCATTTGGATAATGCTTGCTAAAGCTGCATGTTTCATTTATGAAATATGTCAGCTGAACGGGAAAATCGCTTTCCTGAAAAGGAAACCTTTTGGAGGATGTTTACAACATCCTGTCGATTTTGTCGTACCATAACTAGCAAACAAGGTTTGCGGGTTATTCGATCCATGTTTGGATTGAAGCAAGCATTAGGTTCTTAGAATTATCGTTTTGATGTAATCATAATAGTTTATGATTTGATTCAAAACAAAATGATTCTTGTATATATAAGGAGGTTAGTGGGAGCGCACTGACAGTGGCTATCCTATAAATAATGATAATATGTCATTTCTTGGAAATGATATTCCCATATAATAATCAACGAAAGCTTGGCTTTCGAGAAAATTCTCCGAGAAATCGTACATTGAAAAATATACGTGACCTGGTGTCTCATACGCTTTGAGCATATGGATTCACAAACAGGCCAATCCGAGTGATAGTCACTGGATTGATGTTAAGAACATACTTAGTATCTTAGAGATCTAAGGATGTTGTCTTAAACTCTGGAGATGGAGAACTTGAAGTGACTGGGATCACTGTAGCAAGTTTCCTAATCGATAAAGACGACTATAAGTCGCAAACGGTACTATACAGTTTGAATAACGGAACAGTGAGCTGGAAATCTTCCAAGCAAGATACTGTTACCGTATAAACAACAAATGCGGGTTATTGCTACAGCTGAGGCAGTAATAGAAGCCTTCTGGGTCTATAATAAATCTAATTAGATTAGATATAGTTCTGTTAGCAGCTGAGCTAGGCGTCAGCACAGGCTAAAGAATTAATGGTCTCATCAACGATCCAGATAAATACTTTGATATTCATCTGATTCGTACGGATCATACATCGTGGCGATGTGATGATTGTATAAATCGCATCAGACGATAATCATGCAAATCCACTGACGAAAGCATTTTCTCAGCAGTTTGAGCCAACCGTACATAGTTCAGGTGTAAGACACTCGATTGACTGGCTATAGGTCAAGTGGGAGATTGTTGGACAATTATGACCCATAGCGTCACTATTTGTACAGATCACGGTGTTGTTGTACAAATTAACTATGTGACAAAGGAGATTGCTCTGTTATCATTTGTGATTAGATCACCTAGATGTATAAATGATGAGAGGTCCCTATGATTTGTTCATGGACGGAGAATGATATGAGACAGTATCAGTCCATGAAGGATAAATCATTAAATATCCCTAATCAGAGTATTATCGAGATCGGACATCGATAAATACGTAAAAGACTAGTATTACACTTGTGCGCGTTTGTGAGGGCACAACGGACATCCTATATTTGGGTATAGGATACGCATGCAAGTGTAATAGGAGGTTGTGTTTTACCGATAGTACGGGAAACAGCTTCGCTCTGGATAGACCCCCTTAGAATTACATTGGTAGTATGACTATGTGTCTATGAAAGTCTGAAATCAGGGTAGGTGTATTTGGTCTTAACCTGAGACTTGCACCGCTAATACTTGCGACAATCAATATACTTTGGTTGCGGTCGTCCATGACTTTAACATGTTCTGTGTACGCCAATGCTGGGTATATTGAGAATCGTAGTGTATTGGGTGTGATGTCGAGATGGAAGTATCACTCCAGTCATATGGAGATGATGGTCACATAGGATACGGAACTCGTTCTCTTATATGCTCGAGCTATCGGGATATTATGACTAGGTCATGTTTATCCGATTATAGAGACTAGTTACCAGAGATCCGATATGTGCTTCATACGAGGCAGACACAATTCCAGCCCCAGGCCTAGCACGTGATCTTTCGCATTTCGAATTCGAGTGCAGCACGCAAGTCAAATCAAGCGTCAAATCACTAGTCGCATCTAGCGTCACATCATTCGTCAATCAAATGATGGATGTCTTTCACTTTGAGTGATTGATGCAAGTCACTATTCATGAGTGATGTGAGTTGATTGAAGTGGTTGGTGCCATTATTGCTTGACTTTTTGAAAGCCAAATGCACATGAAATGAATTTGAAATTTACATGTGTGTATTAGATACACAAATTTGGAATCAAACCAAATAATTCTCTCCTTCTCTCATCTCTCTCTCTCTCGCCCATAGGGCAACATTTCTTCACTGGTTTTGGTAGTGAACTGCCGTGAGCCAAGAGGAAAAGGGAAGCTTAGAGTCACGATTTTGTGGCAAAATCGGGAGTGCTAGCACACTACGAAGCCATGCGAAGGTGATAGGGAAGTCCACCCATGAGCCAGGAATCATTTGACGAAGCTTGGAGCTTGTTCAAGGACCTCCAATGGCTGAAAATGGTGGAGCTCAAAAATTGCACTGCCGAGCAGTCCACTGGCGAGCAGAAATCAATTTTGGTTGCTTGCCGTGTCGCTCAACCGATCGATGTAAGTATTCCACAACTTCGTCGTTGTTATTCACATATGTTTTCTTGCTTTTGATTCGATCCTTGGGACCGTAGAACTCCAACAGGAACAACCCCAACAGCCCCCGAATAGTAGTGAAATATTTGACTGTTTTGGACCCGAAATAGCGCTCAGTTCACTGCCCAAATAATCTCTTATATGCAACAGTCCCAAGACAGTCTTAAAACTCCTCAAAAGGTTCCCAAAAATTCTGGATTAAAACGAAAACAAATTATGCCCCGTAACACCAACACTTTGTGCGGTAATGAGCAAAAACAATGCTCACTGCAGTGGGTCAAGGAAAAAAAAAAGAAGATGATTTTTAGTTCAACAACAAAAGGACTTCCGTGCTATATCTCGCAACCAACGGAAACTAGTGTGGGCTAGACTCACAAGACTAATCCCTAAACACTTTAGAGATTAATGTCACACAAAGTTTTCTATTGTATTTTCTTTTTGTTCTTTTTTTTTTATTTTTCTCAACACTTGAGAGAGTTTCAAGAACAAGAAGATGGAGGATAGGGTTAAAATGAGAGGCTTAGGCAAAAAATAAAAATAAAATTCTTTTTATACTTAGGGTTATTATTTCCAAAATAAACAAAACTCTTCTCCTCCCTCACTCATCAAATTCGGACAAGGTGGAAAAATTATTAAAAATTTTGTAACATCAATTTTTAATTACCATAATTAAAAGATATTACAAAATTAAAAAAAAAAAGAAATTTATCACCTTTTTAAAGTGTAACCACGAAAAATATCCAAGGGTTTCCAAAACCCAAAATTTAGAAATTTCAATTTAGCCTTATTAAATTATATCATACATAATTTAATATTATGTATTTGATAATTATCATATAATTATTAAAACCATATATTAAATTTTAACTTATAGTTTCAAGTGTGACAATATAATATTATTAATCATATTAATAATATTTCATATGTGAGTATATAATTGAACTATCCAATTATATTTAATCTGCTATAGTATATATGTAGGGGTTTTAAGGGGGAATATCGGTAACGCAGCGGAATAGTGGAAAATCAAAATTTTCCGATTTCAAAACTTTTTCTCGCATCAATTAAATAAACTAATTTATTTAATTATCCAATTATCAAATTCTGAAAAATTACAAAATAGATCAAATTTCTTGGTAATTACCGAATTGCCTCAAAACTTTATAAATTGATTATTTTAGCCCAAAAATTATCAAACATAATATTGGATGATTCTAAATCATTTCTAAAATGTTTTTCAACACATCTAATGCATCAAAATCAGATTTCACACAAATACCTAATTTTTGAGCAATTGTCGTGAGCACCCAAAAAATTTCCAATTAATTGCAATTTGGTCCCTTTTGTTCAAAACATGCCAAGATCAAATCCAATCAACCTAAAATTTTACATGCATCATATTAATACCATAATACACCACATATATGAAAAGCCCCAAATTTGGAGTGGGTATGAACCCTCAGTTTTCAATTTCATCAAATTGTCCAATTTCACCAAATTTACAAAATCCAACACTTTAATCCATTCAATACTTCACCAATCAAGCCTCACCACTTTGAAACAACTCTAGAACAATTCTAGGTCACCAAGGAGTGGCTTACTAACTCTAGAATGGCAACCTTGATTTTCAAAGAATCAAACATAAGCTTTAAAATAAGTTTAAGCTCACTTACATGCATCAATCTTTCACACAGGTTCTCAACTAAATAAAACACAAACTATAAGAAATGAGATAACATCAAAGCATCACAAATTGAAGCTAAGTATGTTAGAAACATTTTTCATGTTGGAGGAATTGAAAGAAAACTTACAAATGCTTAAGATTTCTAAGATTTTCTTCTTTTCTCCAAACATTTTCTCTCCACCACTTTTGTGTTCTATTTTTGTGTATATCAACTTGTGAAACCCTAAAATGAAATGAAACAATATATACTTCACCCAAAAAGAGCCTTGGCCGAAATTGGTGGAAGAAATATCTAGATATTTTATTTTGTTTCATTTAAAGCCAACTTGCCAACTTGTTTTAGAAATCATTAACACTTTAATGTAATTCAATAAGTCAACAATTGCAACTCAAAAATATAACACTTATATTAAATTTAGGGTGTTGGCCGAAAATTACAAATAAAAAGGAAAATGGATATTTTCAATTTTAACAATTAAAACAAATATCCAAGGAAGTCAAATTCAATTTGACAACATTTTCCTTTAATGTAAAGTCAAACATTTACACTTATAATCATTTCCTAACTTTATCATTTGGTGAGATATTTACATTTTAATTATATTAATCATTTAACAATTAAATAATTAATTAATTAATTAAATACAAATATCTCAAATATATGTATTATATTTACTTTAAATATCTCATATATTAAATACAAATACACATTAATTAGGAAATGACGGTTCGGCCCGTTTGCATGTATTTTTCGTTTAACATTAAACGATTTATAAATAATCATCATTATTCATAAAAGTCGCCCTAGTGCTCTACGAGTATATTTCATTAGTGAGACTCTCTAGATTCAGGTATATACGTCAAAAAATCCAATTTCGTGTTCATAATTTACCCACCCGTAAATTATGACGACCACGGATAAACTAGTTTAATCATACAGGTCGAGGTCATTGCATACGTATAATCCATCCGTCACAGAACTGACGGATCCTATCTTGATACACACAGGATATCCTGAGGATCGGTCCACACCCAACGAACAGGCGGAGGTCTGATCTAAATAGATCGGTGACGTGACTGCCATCTAAGTGTGGAGGATGTCGCATACATCCACAGTGGTATCTCAAGTCGAATGACCACTATGCTACTCAACCCGAGAAGATTCTTATTGACGTTAGTGTACCATCCATTAAGAATCTTCAGTGAGTCGTTCAGTGTTTATCTATTATAAACACCTACACGTCTATACGAGTCTCCCTAGACTCATGGTTCATTGGGATAAACCATCGGACCAAGTCTCGATATACGACATGTACTGGTCTCAACAGATTTGACTAACCGACCCGTGTTAATGAATCTTGACCAGGAACTATATCTGATAATATACATTTAGCAGTGACACTTCCCAACGTCAATTACAAACTAGCTTTGTAACTGTGTACTGCATTATATATTATCGGGTCTTTGTCTAATATATACATATCACTAAACATCATTTAGTTTCAATCTAATCGTAATCAGATCGAATACTTATATAAAAAAAAGAGGTGCAACCATAAATAAGTAATATTATGGAAAATGGGATGTTCGTATTCATGAATCAGACATAAATACGGTCTGGATTGGCGCTCTGAGCATCAACCCCAACAATTTCTCCTACTTGCTATTGTGCCAATCTACGGTATCATAACACATCTCATTGTGTATCGTATACTCATGGCTCTCAAAAGCTCACCTAGCACTTAAGAGGTAGGCAACAATAAGTAGGTCTGCTATTACATATTGAGTTTGTCAAACAAACTCCATCGTTTCCCATAGTCAGCATCATTTATATTTTGTAGAATCTAAAATACATTAATATGACTCTGATGCTACATCAGTATTGTGCTACAGCTACTGAGTTGTCCAAGTATTTAGGGATCAAATCCAAAATACTATGCAGACAACCGCAAGCACAACACCAATATAAAACTTCTAATTTACAAGGTCACTATGCAACTTCATAAGTCAATACTTCATAAGTTGCATCTAATTCCACTGAATAGTAGAATCCTTTGTGACACTCCCACTGCATCTTTTGTGACTCTTTATGATGTAGACTGTCTAATGTCATAATTAGTCTAAAAACTAATATGACCCTAATGGTTGCAGACCGTATGCTCCATGAATTAGAAACTCGTTCTTAATATCTCAAAGATCACAAAGAACGTGTTTCAAGATCCATCCTATGGTCTATAGGATATCAAAATAACTCGTAACAATTACGATTAAGTCGATATCTTTAATCGCTTATAATAAAGCATTCATTATGTCACCATCAAATGATACATAAGATTGGTTAGACATTCTAATCAATATCTCTTTCGAAAAAAGGAATCATCCTTTACAAAAGATGAAAACTATATACAAGACACACATTAACTGTCAAACAGTTATACTAACTATCATACTATAGTCTGTTATGTCCTTTATTAGATCATATCTAATGCACGCTAATAGGAGTATCTCATAAGTCTCCAAGTTTTATATCATATATAAAACTTTATATCAAATATAACAGAGACTACTCCCACTGCTTTCATGGAGTAAAGAAGACTTAGGTAAACCTTTTACCTTACAAACATCTCATTATTACTATAATAATGATAATGTTGTTAGGATATATAACACTAGAAAGTAATTCACATATGTATTCTCTATACTTTGACAAGATCAGACAATCTAACTGATATCAAAAATAGAGAACACGAATTTCCGGAAGACTTACCCGAGTCTACAATAGGCTCTATAAGCTAGCACACTAAACTGCGATCTCAGCAGAACAAAAATTCTAGTGCCATTCCAGAATGAACTCTTCAAACAAAGAAATCACAACTGGTATCTTATATGAATAAGTCATTCAAAAAATGCCACTTTGCATTCTTTAGCTAAAATGCACAGTTCATTATCAACATTAACCAATATATCTTTAATTGTTCAATTAGGTGATAGAGATAAGTTTTCTCAGAATCTACAATAGATTGCTGAGTATAACTTTTCTCACTGTCATACTGTAAAGGTCAAACCTTTAATAAGCTCACACTGCTTTCGCTGCGCAAACAATTAGCACATATCATGAACTAATTCATAATGAAAGCTTAATCGAGTTCAAAACTTGATCGTAGTAAGATATGAAAAATCTTAGATCTATGGTTCAATGGTGAACTTCCAGAATCGATATCAAATATCGCTTCTATTATAAGTTATAGGATAATTTCTTCAATAAGAAAACAACAGAACCATTAAGTATCAAATACTCGTGAATGATTCTGTTATCCTATTGGACATGTACGGAAGATGTATAAGGGTTGTTTCATTTTAATTACGTAGTTCCATTTATAATTTATCATTCTCACAATTGACTTCACTAAGTCAAGTCTTTTTCTACAATGATTAACATCAGATGTTACACACCAAGTAATAAAACAATTTTATTACTTAGGATCGTAGAAAAGATATTCTATCAAATAGAATACTATATTCTATAAAATAGAATAAATGATAAACTTTTACTTATATTCCCGAGGTGTAAGTAATTTTCATTATATAACTATTATATAAAAGAAATATTCAAATCTTAAACTTTTCAAGATTCGAATTTTCTACCTATACATATCATATATGCAACTGTAGAAAATAATGGAACATTAATTAAAGAGATGGATTAGTGTTACTGGAGCATAACCCCAAGAGTATTGAAACTAATTCGGTAACATTCAATATCAAACGAATCAAATCATATCATATAAGATTCGACTGCTCCCACTACTCAATTCCATCAAGATGGAATCGTGTAAGAATAATATTGAATATGAATCATATTCACTGAATAACCTTAGAACTAATTGCTTTAAATTCATATGTTTGATCGTATCAAAGTTCTTTGAACAATTCAAATACTTGTTATGAATTTTAAGGATAGAGTTCTCATAAAACTTCAGATTGAATATATTTGAACAAGTAAAAAATGTTCAACCTACGTTTCATCAGAACAGATTGAAAGTTCTTGATCATTTCAAGACGTTCAATATATGTTCTTTCAAAACACGTAACTAAGTTATGACAATTCATAAACTAAGTTACGAAGTAAAGAAAACTACCTTAAGCAATTACAATTCATTAACACTACATACATCTAATGTATCAGTTTAATAAATCTGTGGTCCAATGACAAATCATTGGTTAAACGAGATTTTAATCACCTTCCTGAATACAATATTCATTAAATGGATAAGGATGTGTGGTGTGATCTTGTATCAAAACCATCCTTATCATATGGAATAAGCATCTAATGCTTAAGTGATTAAACTAATAAAGCACCGTTCTAAATTATTTATTTTACCGAATAATTTTTCTTAATGTTATCTCTACGTCAATGACACTACTAGTTATATTTAAAATATATAACAATTATTTATAAAGAACAAGTAACTATCCAATAGTCGCGAGTTCCGATATCAAATATCAAAACAATCGTTAACTAATATTTTAAATAACTAGATGGGAGATCTGGTATCCAATACCTATAGTTGTAGTATTGTGAAAATCGATATTTTCTATACACAACTATACCAATCTCCTTTCTTTAGCTTTATTATTTGCATTCAACTATTCACAACAATTGCAAATAATTGATTAGCAAATTGTGTCAGACACATTGCCTCTATAGGTCATTAAAGCTAAGAAACGTCATTACTAGATAAATAAATACCTAATGGGCTTTTCTTAATACCAGTCAAGAATCTCGAGACATGAACTAATTCAAGTCAATTCTTACTGCATAAGAAACTATTCTCTCTAAAGTATTATATCCTAAAAGAGATATATATCTAGATTATCTATCATGACTTAGAAACTAAGTCATTAACCATCTTGATTTTTTAAGAAAATCGGAACAATAGCTCCCGATGGTTTAGACCAATCTAATAATATCCTAGTCTAGTAGTATCTAAAACCTATTCTAGAATAACTGCAACCAAGAGTCAAGTCAGATAACATATCAAAATATGTGTGCAGTGAATCAAAAGTTTAATTCTATATAATATAGATTAAGGAAACAAACAAGCGCGGCTATTTCCATAATAATACACACTGCCTAAGTTAAGGAATTTTTAAACTTAGCAGTGCCTCCCACTATTTTACGTAATACCGTAATCCCCAACGGAAAAATGAGAATTCAATAATTAAATCGAATTCCATAATGGGAAGAGGACCCAATGAATATATTTCGACTCACAGCAGAGGCACGGTCTCGCCTACGTATATTCACAGGTAGACAATTCATTGTCAATCGCTCACTAGTGACTCCTGGGTTTCCGGTCCTGGTCGTTTCTCGTTGTCGCTGCTAAGGCAGGCCCACAAGGAGACGTACCAAGGTTAAACTCGTCAATGATAAACTCAAGTTACTTGCGTAATCCTGACAGTTAGGGCACGTTCAGGATTCCGCTTTCGCTTGAGTTTATCTAGTATCTAATATACATCCGGCATAAATAAATCTCTATCGGCTACACCCTCATAGCAGAGGCACGTTCTCGGATGTAGTCACGGAAAAATATTTATAAACCGTATTGACAAGGCGAACCAAGAAACAAGTATTCCAAATACCAGTTACTTTAAAACCTTATTAAGCGGGGATATTCCATAAAAGATTCTTTTAATTTATTTAATCAAATTAAATAAATATATGCATGCATGCAACAAGTAAAGATAAGAAAAAACATTAGATTTTAAAGGGCTAATCATATCGGGGTGTCCAGAATCAGACTCGCTCTGATACAATTTTGTAGGGGTTTTAAGGAGGAATATCGGTAACGCAGCGGAATAGTGGAAAATCAAAATTTCCCGATTTCAAAACTTTTTCTCATATCAATTAAATAAACTAATTTATTTAATTATCCAATTATCAAATTCTGAAAAATTACAAAAGAGATCAAATTTCTTGGTAATTACCGAATTGCCCCAAAACTTTGTAAATTGATAATTTTAGCCCAAAAATTATCAAACATAATTTTGGATGATTCTAAATCATTTCTAAAATGTTTTTCAACACATCTAATGCATCAAAATCAGATTTCACACAAATACCCAATTTTTGAGCAATTGCCGTGAGCACCCCAAAATTTCCAATTAATTGCAATTTGGTCCCTTTTGTTCAAAACATGCCAAGATCAAATCCAATCAACCTAAAATTTTACATGCATCATATTAATACGATAATACATCACATATATGAAAAGCCCCAAATTTGGAGTGGGTTATGAACCCTAATTTTTCAATTTCATCAAATTGTCCAATTTCACCAAATTTACAAAATCCAACACTTTAATCCATTCAATACTTCACCAATCAAGCCTCACCACTTTGAAACAACTCTAGAACAATTATAGGTCACCAAGGAGTGGCTTAATAACTCTAGAATGCAACTTTGATTTTCAAAGAATCAAACGTAAGCTTTAAAACAAGTTTAAGCTCACTTACATGCATCAATCTTTCACACAAGTTCTCAACCAAATAAAACACAAAATATAAGAATAGAGATAACATCAAAGCATCACAAATTGAAGCTAAGTATGTTAGAAACATTTTTCATGTTGGAGGAATTGAAAGAAAACTTACAAATGCTTAAGATTTCCAAGATTTTCTTCTTTTCTCCAAACCTTTTCTCTCCACCACTTTTGTGTTCTATTTTTGTGTATATCAACTTGTTAAACCCTAAAATGAAATGAAACAATATATACTTCACCAAAAAAAAGCCTTGGCCGAAATTGGTGGAAGAAATATCTAGATATTTTATTTTTGTTTCATTTAAAGACAACTTGCCAACTTGTTTTAGAAATCATTAACACTTTAATGTAATTCAATAAGTCAACAATTGCAACTCAAAAATATAACACTTATATTCAATTTAGGGTGTTGGCCGAAAATTACAAATAAAAAGGAAAATGGATATTTTCAATTTTAACAATTAAAACAAATATCCAAGGAAGTCAAATTCAATTTGACAACATTTTCCTTTAATGTAAAGTCAAACATTTACACTTATAATCATTTCCTAACTTTATCATTTGGTGAGATATTTATATTTTAATTATATTAATCATTTAACAATTAAATAATTAATTAATTAATTAAATACAAATATCTCAAATATATGTATTTTATTTACTTTAAATATCTCAAATACATATATTAATGACATATGTCAAATACCTTTATTTGACAATTTATTAATGTGTATTTAATAATATTATATATTAAATACAAATACACATTAATTAGGAAATGACGGTTCGGCCCGATTGCATGTATTTTTCGTTTAACAATTAAACGATTTATAAATAATCATCATTATTCATAAAAGTCGCCCTAGTGCTCTACGAGTATATTTCATTAGTGAGACTCTCTAGATTCAGGTATATCCGTCACAAAATCAAATTTCGTGTCCATAATTTACCCACCCGTAAATTATGATGACCACGGATAAACTAGTTGAATCATACAGGTCTAGGTCATTGCATACGTATAATCCCTACGTCACAGAACTGACGGATCCTATCTTGATACACACAGGATATCCTGAGGATCGGTCTACACCCAACGAACAGGCGGAGGTCTGATATAAATAGATCGGTGACGTGACTACCATCTAACTGTGGAGGATGTCTCATTCATCCACAGTGGTATCTCAAGTCAAAGGACCACTATGCTACTCAACCCGAGAAGATTCTTATTGACGTTGGTGTACCATCCATTAAGAATCTTCGGTGAGTCATTCAGTTTTTATCTATTATAAACACCTACACGTCTATACGAGTCTCCCTAGACTCATGGTTCATTGGGATAAACCATCGGACCAAGTCTCGATATACGACATGTACTGGTCTCAACAGATTTGACTAACCGACCTGTGTTAGTGAATCTTGACCAGGAACTTTTTCCTGATAATATACATTTAGCAGTGACACTTCCCAATGTCAATTACAAACTATCTTTGTAATTGTGTACTGCATTATATATTATCTGGCCTTTGTCTAATATATACACATCACTAAACATCATTTAGTTTCAATCTAATCGTAATCAGATCGAATACGTATATAAAAACAAGAGGTACAACCATAAATAAGTAATATTATGGAAAATGGGATGTTCGTATTCATGAATCAGACATAAATACGGTCCGGATTGGCGCTCTGAGCACCAACCCCAACAATATCGAGCTAGCACGGGGACCAAATGGACATACGGTTCCGAGCTCCAATAATCTCATAATATTATTTAAACTCTTAATTAAATATTCTGAATTATTAACTTCGGGTTATTACACTAAGAACCCGAAGCTGCACTCTCGTTGCCGCATATAGATAAATTAAATCGAACCACGTCGGTGTCGATTGATATAGTCATTACATACGGATTAACCCTTCACGAGTATCTCGTAATTAGAGCCGGGTCATAATGTTCGTTATACCTCTCTAATTATTTTCACATTAAGTATCATTGATTCTCTAATGAACGATTTATTCATAACCATTATAAATGTTAATTTTTCAATTCGTAATAGAAGACTTGAGCGCTCTAACCGTTCAAGTACCGAATCAACCCTTAAGGAAGATACTCTTCTACTTCTCGCAAGAAGGAGTGAACTTCATATCTATGTAAAATGTCCCCAGCTACACACCAAACCATGTCCCCAAAGTACGTAGTTATTGGTCGGGATTGCTACACCAACCTTACCTTTGTAAATCAAATGACATAGCCTGCCATGCAGAAGTTTGTAGTATACTCAGGATTAAGACCAATCCATATATGACCATCTAATAGATCGAAATGAATTTCTTTATTTAACAAATATTATAAGAAACTCATTTCTATCTGTGTCCAATCATATATGATCACATCATATAAGGTGTTTTCATTCTCATGTCTCCACATGGACGATCCCAGATCAAGGTCGCCACACAGTTATATAATGGACCACAGCTATAGATAAACCATAAACAAAGTACCCACTTTATTTGCTTTCTATGGACTATTTTAGATTACTAACTTTAGACTTAAATCCTCTTGTGTATGCCACTCATACACTAAGTCTGAAGGCACATGAGTAATCTAGGGTAAACAAGATAATTTACAATATGCGATATTATAATAAACACTTTGATAAATGAATAATGCATCATTTTATTTCATAAAATATAATACCATTTACATTGCATGAAGCTCTATGGCACGTATCCCAACAGCATCATGACCCCAAATTAAGAAAGAATACTAACTTTAGTGAAACATATTTCGTATACGATTACTATATAATTCAAACATTTCGCCTCATACATATCCCACCAATGATTCTATAACATGGAAAATATCTACCATATTAAATCATGGCTATTAGAACATTGACTTAAGTTGATAATATATATATCGAGTTTCTGAAACTCCTTTCAGAACTCGCCATGGCCATGGACTTATATTATATCTCATGTCAAAGTGTGCCTATTGGGATATCAACTCTATATTATCCATAGCGGCAGATTCTTTATCGATCTCTCACTACCTTAGTATGTTTTTCATATTTCCCAATCATGACCATATGTGCAATCTCACTATGGACTACGGAGGTGTAATCTCAAAGCATATATGATCTACATATAAGATACTATGGTGACCTTAAGTCTAAGGATCATTCATACTATCGTAACAAAGAGAAATCCCATAGACATGTGGATAACACACTATATGGGTTCTCAAGTGGGTTAGTTCGATGTACTTGTTCTCCAACAAGCATCCATATGTTAGACTAAGTGAACACCTTCACTTGTAGCTTATGAGATCAGTTACCTTCCTTCGACAATGAAGTAGACATATGCCGATCTAAACTAGATTTATCAATGCCCTAGTATTGATAATCCTACGATCGTGACTATTTAAGAATGATTGGATCTCATAAATTAAACTTAATTTAATTCTTTTAATCGTCATTCTAAGGATTTATTTTACAAGTAGTCAAAATTATTTACAAACAATACTTATAAATAAACTATCAATTTTTATTAATCAATATAATAATGTAAAATTACATATTTATCCTTATTGGATTTAGGGCATATAACCAACACAAACACCAAAATCAAACCCTAAAACCACAGAAATCTATAGAGGATTTGATCATCGAAGTTCTACAGTAAAGAGCGAGTTTGCTTGGTGGCATCCCTATGAAGATATTTCGGAGTTTCAAAGAAAGTTACTTGGTGCAAACTTAGAGAGTTCTTCAAGTGATTACAATAAAAAAAGTAGAGTCAACAAAGATTTTGCTATGTCTAAATCTTTATAAGTTCTTTATTAGTGGATTGTGAATGGTAGCTTATACCTGAAATATTTTTTTTCTTGAAGAATTCTTTAAGAGCTTTCACTTTTTTCAACAAATTTAGGTATTGATTCTTTACTTGCTTTATTTTAATATACTTTATCAATATAATTTGAATTTGCATGTTAGTATATTAAGGGTGTATGATCTAGCCATATATGGCTTGTTTTAAAATATTGTAGGTAGTTTTAATTTCCATTGAAGTTACACATATGCCTTTTACTGGTGTATAGTCTAAACCTAAGTGAAATCCAATTATATGACTTTGAATTGAAATTATGCTTAACTTGTGTAATCGTCCTATTAAATCATCACTTGATTCTTATCTTTAATTTGTATAAAACTTTGTTTAAAAAAATTATTTAATAATCATATTATACATAGGAAGTTTTTCTCGCAAAGAATAAACTAGAAGATCCTCTTCATGATGAAGTGTAATATTTGTCTTATCAATCTTGTGCCAAAACATTGGATGTCAACACACTACTCCACTAAAGAACATGTTAATAATCAAAATTAATTTAATAATAGCTTTTTTCTTTTGAGAAATCGTTGGAAATTCACCGCCAAATCACATCTTCCGAGCTTAAGTAGAGCAGATAAAATATTCGGTTGTCTCATGCTTTTACAAGAAACGCACTCTCTAAATTCGAACCCAGAACCTTAATGTGAGATCTTGAACCATGCATTATCAAATCACATCCCTTAGGGATAATATAATGCTAATTATAAAATTACATCTTCCATTTTGCTAGGTAATTGCTGATGTATTTGCCAAACTACAATCCAAAGAATCCTTCTACGTTTGGATAAGATAAAACACAGGATGATTAAGATTTAAGACTTAATATTAATAAATTATTATTTTAAATGTTAAGTTGCAAGTTGAAATACTTTCATACCTAATTTCACTATTTCTTATTATCTTATTGATTGATGACACTTTGATTCATTTCCCATTAGCAAAAGTTAATAATTTAAAAGTTGAGTAGATGAGCTATATTATAATTTCTTGGTAAATAGATTTTTTCTTCTTTTGTGATTTGAAAATCCCACTTACACTTCTTCTTTTGACTGCCTTTTTACATTTCCTACTACCTACTGATTTTTCCCATTTGCCACTACATGATTATTCTTCATTTAAGTACCTTATTTCTTCATTGAGATAAATGTAATATTTTCTTAATTCGTTTAAAAATTCTATTTAGACACTAATTATATATATATATATATATATATCACAAATGCTAAGTGTACTTAAAAAATTTATTTGTCCGATTAAATTTGACTTACTCATTTAACACTTATTTGTGCGTTAAAAAGATTAGTTTTATATTAACAACAGATAATCAATCTCATTTTTAATAAAAAAGGCGATAAATCTGATGTGTGTATATATAATTATTTATAAATTTTTTTTTTTTTTTTTTTTTTTGTGGTAAAATATTATGCATATAATTTTTCTTGTTGTAAAAAATTATGTCATTTAAAATTCAATTCAATCCACTTTAACTTTTGTTGGACATCCTATCATTCAAGTTGTGCTATTCAAGCACTGAGTAATTGAAGCTTAATCACAAATCACTGTTTGAGTAATTCGATCCGATCGATTTTTATCGCTTTAAAATGTCATCGATTTTTGGGAATTTTAACCGACTTTTGATTTTCGATTTCCCAAAAATCGTCTGATTTTATTTTTTATTCTATCTTAAATTTCAATATTTTTTAGAATTTTAATTGATGCTTTTGTTTATAAAAATGATTCGGTTAGAAATGATTGTTGATGGTGTTTTCAGGCACTATGTTATTTAAGCAGCACGACAGGGGTAAAAAAGGTAATTCACTTCTCAGTCAAGATTATTAATGCCGACCCGACCACTAAAGAGTCAACAGTAAGGGGCCGGGAACTTTACGGTTAGTGACCGAGCACTTGAGTTCAAGATGACCGGGCAATTATCAGGTCGACAGCAGCATTCTCAGTACAAAAGACTATTATGACCAACCACATGAAGACCGAGCATAGGGCAAGACATGTTCGGGAAAATAAGGCATTATATCCATACAAGATAAGATAATAAGTTATCCTACTTTCATGGGGTAAACTAGTAAGTCAATGTCCTAGTATGATAAAAGAAGTAAATGTAGTTTTTGACTAGGAATCCTTATGGGAAAGGGAAATTGTTTCAACTAGGAAACCCTTGTAAAAGAAGGAATCTGATTTCTGCACTATTATAAATAGGAGGGTAGAGTAGGCTTAAGGGGAGGAGAATAAAAAGAAGATCAGGATCAGAATCATTACCATCAGACTTGTAAAAAACAAGAAGTAGAGCTGAGAAGCGTATTTGAGTAATAAAAGTATCATCATGTTTGTGTCCGTGGACGTAGGTCGGATCCAAATCCACCGAACCACGTTAAATCTCCTTGTTGATTGGTGTGTTTATCTGTTTTTTGCTAAGTTTGTCTTTGGTCCCCCATAACCAAACAAATTCACTATTGATGGAGGATTGTCTCGGGAGTAAAAAACCAATATTGCCCCTGAGACCAAAATCAGCCGTCAACAGTTGGCGCCGTCTGTGGGGATCTCAACAAAAAGCGGTTCGCGTAGTAAGACGATGGCAGAAGATGGAAATCACCGGTCGTTAGGGAGTTCAACAGCAGATTGGATGGAGAAGATGGAGGAAAATATGAGGAAAGATAGGGAGGAAAATCAAATCCTTCTAAAATCCATGATGGACAAATTAGAGAGGATGGAAGAGACGAATAATGAGGGGCTTGAAGCCGGAGCCAGTCGGAGAAGAGGCGAAAAAGCGGAAGGCAACGGATCCCAAAAATGTGAGTAAGACCTCTTTTGTTTTAGGGTGACATTATGCTTGTTTGTTGTGGCCCACACAATGGTTTTGATATTCGTTTTACGGCTCGGGTCTGCTCTTGTACCGCCGAGTCCGTTTTGTTGATATATGTTTCTTTCCGGCTCGGGTCTGCTCTTGTACCTCCGAGATCGATGTGTCTTTCCGGCTCGGGTCTGCTCTTGTACCGCCGAGACCGATGTCTCTTTCCTGCTCGGGTCTGCTCTTGTACCGCCGAGACCGATGTCTCTTTCCGGCTCGGGTCTGCTCTTGTACCGCCGAGACCGATGTCTCTTTCCGGCTCGGGTCTGCTCTTGTACCGCCGAGACCGATGTTTCTTTCCGGCTCGGGTCTGCTCTTGTACCGCCGAGACCGATGTTTCTTTCCGGGTCGGGTCTGCTCTTGTACCGCCGAGTCTGATGTTTCTTTCCGGCTCGGGTCTGCTCTTGTACCGCCAAGACCGATATTTGTTTCGGCTCGGGGCTGGATTTTGTTCCGCCGAGGCCACTTGATTATTCAGCTCGGGGTCGGTTTACGTCCCACCGAGTCATGCTCATTGGTCTGGGGACGGGACATTCCCCCAGATCAAGTGTCTCTCTTAGCTCGGGGTCGGGTTACGTCCCACCGAGTCAGCCCTTCGGACTAAGGACGTAACATTCCCCCAGGTCCTGGTGCCTTTTTCAGCTCGGGGTCGGGGGACGTCCCACTGAGTCAGCCCTTCGGACTGGGGACGTAACATTCCCCCAGGTCCAAGTGCCTTTTTCAGCTCGGGGTCGGGGGACGTCCCATCGAGTCAGCCCTTCGGACTGGGGACGTAACATTCCCCCAGGTCCAAGTGCCTTTTTCAGCTCGGGGTCGGGGTATGTCCCACCGAGTCAGCCCTTCGGACTGGGGACGTAACATTCCCTCAGGTCCAAGTGCCTTTTTCAGCTCGGGGTCGGGGTACGTCCCACCGAGTCAGCCCTTCGGACTGGGGACGTAACATTCCCCCAGAACCAAGTATCTCTCTTGGCTCGGGGTCCTCAGGGACATACTCGATGCATAGGATCCGTGAGAAGCATAGCACGGGGAGGGATGATACCCCCGTGGCGATTGCTTACTCCAGTGTTACCGAACATAAGGAGGAATATGCCCTTAATGTGTCGAACACTCTTTGATCCTCACTTACCCGATGTAATGGATCCGTGGGAAAGCATAGCACGGGGAGTGATGAGGCCCCCGTGACGATTGCTAGCTCCAGTGATGTCGGACCTAAGGAGGAATGTGCCCTTAGTATCCCGGACGCTCTTTGATCCATTCATCATTTGGATCCAAGAGAGGCGCAGCATGGGGATGCATTGTGCCCCCGTAGCGTGTGCCTGCTCCAGCGCGGTAAGGAGGAGCCCTCGTGCAATACACAGGCTCCACAATGACCTGGCGTATAGAGGATGTGCCCTTACCATTTAAACGCTCAACTTATCTAAATCCTGGTTCGCCAGGACACTGACTGGAAAGATTCAGAATTGTGTTTTGGAGACCTCGGACAAGACGTTGTTTTGAGGCATATGTGTTGTTGTTTATACTTGCGAAACGTTTTGTTTTGGGATAAGCGATAAGTCACCCCCGCCTGTTAATTTTATTTTCCAGAGATTTGTTTTTGTTTTTCACTGGTCTGGTAAAGGGACGCCCGTGCCAGATTCGGTAGGGTTTCAAAAGGTTGATTCACTTCCCTTCTGAAAAAGTCCCACTTGATTAATCGGCTCGGGGATGGATTTTTTCCGCCGAGGCCACTTGATTAATCGGCTCGGGGCTGGATTCATTCCGCCGAGGCCGCTTGGTTAATCGACTCAAGGCTGGATTCGTTCCGCCGAGGTCAGATGTTTTCTTTCCGGCTCGGGTCTGCTCTCGTACCGCCGAGATCGATGTTTGTTTCAGCTCGGGGTTGGGGTACGTCCCACCGAGTCAGCCCTTCGGACTGGGGACGTAACATTCCCCCAGGTCCAAGTGCCTCTCTTCACTCGGGGTCGGGTTACGTCCCACCGAGTCAGCCCTTTGGACTGGGGACGTAACATTCCCCCAGGTCCAAGTGCCTTTCTCAGCTCGGGGTACGTCCCACCGAGTCAGCCCTTCGGACTGGGGACGTAACATTCCCCCAGGTCCAAGTGCCTCTCTTCACTCGGGGTCGGGTTACGTCCCACCGAGTCTACCTCTTTGGACTGGGGACGTAACATTGCCCCAGGTCCAAGTGTCTTTCTCAGCTCGGGGTCGGGGTACGTCCCACCGAGTCAGCCCTTCGGACTGGGGACGTAACATTCCCCCAGGTCCAAATGCCTCTCTTCATTCGGGGTCAGGTTACTTCCCACCGAATCAGCCCTTCGGACTGGAGACGTAATATTCCCCCAGGTCCAAGTGCCTCTCTTCATTCGGGGTCGAGTTGTGTCCCACCGAGTCAGTCCTTCGGACTGAGGACGTAACATTCCCCCATGTCCGAGCATCTCTCACAGCTCGAGACAGGATCACATGCCACCGAGCACATCATCGTTAGCTCAGAGGTAAAATTTTCTCCTCACAATCAAGATTAGATCAGTCAGGAGTCAGGACCTCTAAATCTCTGGTACATATATTACAGAGGAGGAGTCATTCCTAGTTTGGACAACAAGAGGAACTTAATCTCCTGATGGAACGACCCAAGTAAGCAATTTGCTTTGAGGTGGAGAATCGTTCTGAATAGGATCAGCATCTCCAATAACCGAGGATATGAAGATAGAAACAGAAGACTTAGTTGATGGCGAAGGCAATTTCTCTGTGATTTATGGAGCGACCACCAGCAAGGCGATCAGCACACCATCTTTATATAGTTCCCGGCACCAACTTGCATACTCGTTGGAACCGAGAACTAGGGGACAGATGTTGATGGTGTTTTCAGGCACTATGTTATTTAAGCAGCACGACATGGGTAAAAAAGGTAATTCACTTCTCAGTCAAGATTATTAATGCCGACCCGACCACTAAAGAGTCAACAGTAAGGGGCCGGGAACTTTACGGTTAGTGACCGAGCACTTGAGTTCAAGATGACCGGGCAATTATCAGGTCGACAGCATCATTCTCAGTACAAAAGACTATTATGACCAACCACATGAAGACCGAGCATAGGGCAAGACATGTTCGGGAAAATAAGGCATTCTATCCATACAAGATAAGATAATAAGTTATCCTACTTTCATGGGGTAAACTAGTAAGTCAATGTCCTAGTATGATAAAGGAAGTAAATGTAGTTTTTGACTAGGAATCCTTATGGGAAAGGGAAATTGTTTCAACTAGGAAACCCTTGTAAAAGAAGGAATCTGATTTCTGCACTATTATAAATAGGAGGGTAGAGTAGGCTTAAGGGGAGGAGAATAAAAAGAAGATCAGGATCAGAATCATTACCATCAGACTTGTAAAAAACAAGAAGCAGAGCTGAGAAGCGTGTTTGAGTAATAAAAGTATCATCATGTTTGTGTCCGTGGACGTAGGTCGGATCCAAATCCACCGAACCACGTTAAATCTCCTTGTTGATTGGTGTGTTTATCTGTTTTTTGCTAAGTTTGCATTTGGTCCCCCATAACCAAACAAATTCACTATTGAGGGAGGATTGTCTCGGGAGTAAAAAACCAATATTGCCCCTGAGACCAAAATCAGCCGTCAACAATGATGAAAACGAGTATGAATATATTTTGAATTAAAAGAATTATCATCGAGATAATAGCACATATATCCTTAATTTCTTATATTTTCTTAAATATGGATAAATTTTTCTATTTGTATAAAAAATGGTTATATTCTAATTGACTTAAATAAAAAATCTTAGATTGTTTAATAATTTTTTTCATCAATTTTATTTTAGTGATTTTAGAGAATATTGAAATATGAGTTTTAAAATTATATAAAATATCAATTTTATCATTCTCGATTAATATCAGATTATTTTTGCTTAACCTCAAATAGCTCTCGTTATAGATTTATGATTAAACCGATTAAGAAGGAAGGACATATATGTCTTTTCATGTGAACACGCGTTTGAAAATTAGTTTACGCTGAGAAAGAAAATTGTATTTATCAAATAAATGTTGAAAAGAAAACCTTTGACTTTCTGAATTTAAAGTGTGATTATTCCATTAACAGGTTACAGCTCCCATCCACTGAATTCAATTCATTTGATTACGTTTGATCGAACGTCATTCACCACCATCAAAACTTTCCCCCTCTTTTTGAACCACCGCCATACATTTGTCTTCATTTTTTAAATTTGAAATTTACCTTATACGTGTTACTGATAAATTCATATTTCTGAAAGAGAGTGTGTTTTAGTGTTTGTGTTTGCGCGATTTTTGTGCGCGAAGAAGAAAAAGAAACGTGTAAGGTTCAAACCTCTTGAGACAAAGTCTCAGCAATGGGTGTTTGATTAAGTGAATAAGCCTCCAAGGGGCGCAAGTACACAAATTACAGTCTTAAATGTTATAGAAACTAAAAGATAAAAAAAAATGCTTGTTTGAGTCTTTATTTGATCGGGCTTTTCTCTCTGTACGAGTGAGCTTTTATAGTGAAACTTGTAAACTGCTTGGGCGGTCCCAGTATCTCCCTGCAGCTGCTGGATCGTGCCTTCAACCGTTGGGCTGTGCTTTTCAACTGCTTGATCGTGGGTTGAGCTTTTATAGTGAAGCTTGTAAACCGCTTGGGCGGTCCCAGTATCTCCATGCAGCTGATGGATCGTGCCTTCAACCGTTGGGCTGTGCGTCTCAACCGCTGCGATCGTGGAAGCAACTGCATCATGCATTTTCGTCCTAACCGCTAATTCGGTCGTCTCAAGCTCTTCGTCGCTCTTCGCTCCATCGTTCTTCCTCCATTCGTTCTTTCCTTCGTCTTAGGGCGATTTCGTTCCAGGGTGACTAGAATTTCCTCTATCAATAATTGTCCCCCAAATTCACCTTGATTGAACCAGAAGTGAAAATCGAGGTGAATTTTTCGGTCTTCCATCGACGAAAAGGCGTATAGATTGGAATGATAGAAACTTGTACGGTCATTCCTCTTTGTTCTAGGGCGATTTTTCGGCTTTTCATCCAGGTTCGTTCCTTCCTCTTGCAGGGAATACCACCACTTCAACTGAGCCAGTCTCTTGGCCGATCCCCAGTCCAGAGAATGTGGGAAGCTAGTCCCCCGGCCGGTCCCTCAGCCCAGAGAACCTGCGAAGCCGAGGATTGCGGCACCTTCGGCGTTCACACTCTTGATGAGAATTTCAGCCAGTGCGCTCTTGGCCCCATCTTCGTTGAAGATGACACTATTGCAACGGTTCTGTTGGCTCAGCAGTTCCCCTCTTCTTCTGGCCTCCCATTTTCTGAGCCACTTAACATCTCTCCTCTCGCTCAGTCCAATCTGATTCGCACTTGGCCCAAACCCGATATCGCATTCGAAGCCTGGTTTCAACGTATGTTGTTGCATGCGGATACTCGAGCCTTTTTGGACAAACATCACCTTCTTCCTTTCATCGAGCTTTCAATAGCTTTGCCCCCTTTTGACCGTAATTTATTTCCTATTTCTTTGTTTTTTTGGTCTTCTGAATACAATGTATTCATTCTTCCGGTCGGGCCCCTCACTATCACCCTTCGTGATATTGGTGCTCTTACTGGACTGGCCCCTCTTGGAGTGACCATCTCGGCTTGTACAAACTTCTGTTTCCCTCATCCTTCAATGGACCCTTCGTCCTTTTTATCCTATTCTTCTTTTCTTCGCACGTTTTCGAAAACGGCTGGTCCTGTTTCGATGTTAGAGCGAACGGCTTTCCTTCATTATTGGATGTGCAAATACTGTTGGATAATTATGACCCATAGCATCACTATTTGTACAGATCATGGTGATGTTGTACAAATTAACTATGTGACAAAGGAGATTGCACTCTTATCATTTGTGATTAGATCACCTAGATGTATAAATGATAGGAGGTCCATATGATTAGTTCCTGGATTGAGATGATATGAGACAGTATCAATCCACGAAGGATTAATCATTAAATATCCCTAGTCAGAGTATTATCGAGATTGGACATCGATAATGCGTAAAAGACTAGTATTACACTTGTGCGTGTTATGGGAGCATAACGACATAGTTCTCATATATTTTGGTATAAAATACTCATGCAAGTGTAATAGGAGGTTGTGTTTTACCGATGGTACGGAAAATAGCTTCGCTCTGGATAGACCCCTTCGAAATTCCATTGGTAGTATGACTATGTGTCTATGGAAGTCCGAAATCAGGGTAGGTGTATTTGGTCTTAACCTGAGACTTGCACCGCTAATACTTGCGACAATCAATATGCTTTGGTTTTGGTCGTCCAGGGCTTTAACCGGTTATGTGTACGCCTCTTCTGGGTATATTGAGAATCGTAGTGAATTGGGTGTGATGTCAAGATGGAAGTATCACCCCAGTCATAGTGGAGATGATGTCACGTAGGATACGGTACTAGTACTCTTAAGTACTGCAGTCATCGGGATATTATGACTAGGTCATGTATATCTGATTATAGAGACTAGTTACCAGACATCCGACATGTTCTTCGTACGGGGCAGACACAATTCCAGCCCCAGGCCTAGCACGTGACATCCGATACTGGATCGAAATACGCAATACTACGTATACTACGCCTGATATAGATCGCTTATTCCTGTAAGCATGTTTCTGGAGAATTGGGTAGGCATGGCGCTTTGCTAGAAGCCAACCTTGTCTTGTAAATCGGTAAAAACGTAGTACTGGGTACGTACGTGTTCGGATAGTCCGACGATCGGATTTATTGCCAACATATCCGGGGATCTCATGGGTCGCTTCCCGAAGATTCACCGATGACGTATGACACGCACTTTATTAATCTATGATTAATTTGATGAGAGAGAAAATTAATCTGGGATTAATTACGGAGATATTTTATCTAGGATAAAATATCATTTAAAGAGAGAGAACGATTAATTTGGAATTAATCGATAAATTATTATATTTGATATATTAAACGAAATTGGATTTCGACGCGGAATTAAAATTAGATTTTATTCGGGCAAACGAATTAATTTAGAATTAATTCGTTAGCGACGTGAATAGTAATTATGCTAGTCATGATTGTTTAATTAAATTAGATTTAATTACGACGCAACGGAAAATTCGTTAATTCGGAAATCACGAACCCAAGCCCGGGAGTGTTTGCGAGCGCACTCGCATTTCGAATTCAAGTGCGGCCTGCAAGTCACATCAAGTGTCAAATCGCAAGTCACATCTTGCGTCACATCATTCGTCATTCAAGTGATAGATGTCTTTCACTTTGTGTGATTGACACCAGTCACTATTCATGAGTGATGTGACTTGATGGAAGTGGTTGGAAAGCTTTTTGAAAGCTTGAATGACATTTACAATTGTTTATTATTTGTATATGTTTATTTTGATTTTTGAAATTAAATGAAGAGTATTAGATACACTTATAACATAACATAACACAACAACCAACTCTCTCTCTCTCCACTTTCTTCTCCCTCTCTCACGCCCAAGGGGCAAGCTTTTCTTCCTCCAAAATCTGTTACTGCCGAGAACAATAGGAGAAGAAAAGTGAGTATTTTGTTGCAAAATACACTAGAGCTGGCACTCAAAGAGACATACAAAGGTGATAGGGAAACCCACCCGTGTGCATGGAATTATACAACAAAGCTTGGAGCTTTATGAAGATGATCCATGGCAAAAATTTTTGAAGACCTAAACAGTCCACTACCGAATGCAGCTTGGAGGAGGACTTGAAGATTTTGTTCTTCGTCGCATCGCTCAACCGCTCGATGTAAGTATTCCGCAACTTTCTTTGTTGTATTCGCACTTGTGTTTTATGCTTGATATTCGATCCTCGGGACCGTAGAAACTCCAACAATGGTATCAGAGCGTTGTTAAAAGCATGAAACTTTGATTTAGGGTTAAAATTGGGTAAAATGATTTTGAGCATGATTTGGTTGAATTGTTTGATTAAGTGTGCTTAAATCATGTTGAATTGAAGTTTGATTGGATTAATTTCATGAAAAATGGTTTGGAACAATTTTGCTCAAAATGGTTGGCTTGGCCGAATCACATAATGCCCTAAATGTCTTGGAATTTTTGTTTTGTGATTCATTGGATGAGTTGGAAACGATTGGAAATGTTGATTTAATGTTGAATTGGATTTAATTGGATTGAATTCGAATCGGACATCAAATTACCCTAATTACCGAGACTTGGAAGCATGAAATTGGGTTTGATTTTTGTTAAATGCGTTGGACATGTGATGATGAAAATGAGCATAATTAATTGTGTAAATTGATGTTTTAGAAATGTTAATTTGGGTGATTAATTATGGCATTACACTTAAGTTAATTAGATTATAAAATTGGAATTTTTTGATTTAATTAATTGGGCCAATTTTAGAAATTGGGCTTGAAAGTTGTTATTGGGCTTTAATGGGCTTGGTCGTACCAAGTTAGGTTTAGGCTAATTTGGTTGGATCCAATTGGGCCCAAAACCATATCCATAAAGTCCAAATGCGACTATTGGGCCTTTAATGTTTAATTGGGCCTAATGGGCCGAACTTGATTTCTAGGCTTATGGGGTGATTCCTTGATTAGGCTTTGGTTGCCGAAGCCCACGCCTTAAGAAATTAATTAAAAGCCCATTAGACTTTAATTAGACGACATTGGATGTTAATCGGGCTTTGAGACCCGTAATGATTAGATTTGGAATCTAAGTCGCAAAGGTTCATTATAAAATGTAGTTATTTAATTTGGAATTAAATAAATGAATTAGTATTAAATACATATTAAATTGGATTTAATGTTGTAGTTTAATTTAATTCAAGAATTCGTACTTTAAGTACTTATTCACAAAACGAGTTTGACTCGCGCAAAATCAAATCGTTGTTTGAACATTAGATGGTCATTAATTATCAGATTAATTAATTTGATTAGATTGATTGATAACATGCTTGTGTGAATACATGGTTACGATGCATGAATAATGTATCTCGGATGGATATTAGATGGGTAGGGCAATTTTAGAAATTGTTGTAATAAATTTGGAATTTATTAATTGGACCTGCGTGTCCAGCCTATTACCTCTTTACTCTTTGTATTTCTCTTCTCACATATTCCCCTCAATGTAAATGAGGTTTCTTTAGAAGTGTAGTGTAACGGGTAGAAGTAATACTTATGCTAGCGGGAGAGAGGAAATGGAGAGATTTGATCTATGATCAATGTGTTTACGTATCCATCCACATATCATTATTATTTATTTATATGCGCCTTATTATGTGTTTAGAATGCATGTTTAAGGGTGTATGATGATGAAACCTTAACAAAGATAATAAATTGGTTGCCAATTTGCACGCGAAAAACCCTCACAAAATATTAAGCGTTTTTCCTTCCATTGAGTGATTCTTACTGAAGATCTAAGACTGACATTGGTTTGTTTGCCAAAGTCAAGGCCTTTGTCCGTCGAGGACGTGTTTGAATCAAGAGAGCTTTGTTCCATATCGGTGTCTTGTCCAAGTTGTGATTTGTTGGCCAAAGTCAAGATCACTTCTTGTCCATCGACATTGATTACGAAGCCTTCCAAGGTCAATGGGTCACGCTTAACTGGGATCACTAAGTTTGTTGTGCCAAAGCCAAGGCTTAGTTGATTCGAGGAAAAAGGTTAGGCAATATATTGGATATATTGGCATATATAGGATATATGTTTCTGACTTGGATGTCCCCCTACTGGATCTAGGAATTGCATTGGATCCAATTGATCTTAGAGATCTACCTAGTTAATTATCATACAATTTGTTGGCCAAAGTCAAGATTGTGTGTTATTTAACGGGATCCTAGCCCACTAGGAAACACGGTTTCCCGAGTACTCAACAGAGGGTTAGAGGCTCGCCGAAAAATAGTGGGAGGCAAGTATTAAATTTGCAATATTCGTTTAGTAACTTGCCATACGCGCTCAAAACAAACATCATTCGTCAAATAATTATTTATTAGTTGGACTAATATTTAATTGTTGTTTTAATTAACAGTTGGACTGTATTCAAACAATTCATTTATAGTTGATTATATAATTGGATTATAGTAATCATTATAATGATTAGTATCGATATCGTTGATTAAATAGTTGGACTATTAGAATCAAGATAAAATTGAAAGATTAGCATTTAAAACATAATCCTAGGGAAAACGTATTTAATGGTTTAATTTTCAAATTGGGAATAAAATTTCAGGATAGTCCTGGAAAAAATAAGTTACTTTATTTGATAAAATAACATATTAGGCCTAAGCCCGAAGTTAAGCAAATAGTAGAGCATGATATTTGGAAGATTCATGTAATGATAACTTTAGTGTTTAATCCATTAAGCTTGCTGATTAGACTCCTTAATTTCTTAATCAGAACTAAGGATTAGATCCTTAAAGTATGATATTGAAATTGAAGGATCTTCAAAGATCTATTCTTAGATTTTAGAAGACTAAATTTCAATACTAAACTCTTGGAGAGTTAATGGCTATCTCAAGGAGACAAAGTCAAAGTTTGCAATTAGGCAAGTAGCGCAAGGCGCATCTTACTTCGATAATCTAGAAGGCCAAGGTTTGGCCAAAGGCTTATGGAGTGTTGAAAAGGGCAAAGGCAAAATCATTATAATCTTCTGGGAAGATAAATGACATATCCCAAAATATCAGCCTAAATTATGGTAAACGGGATCGCGGAAGCGTGAATGCCGTTTGGACAAAGCAGACATGAAGGAATTGAAGACGGGGCAAGGCTTTGACTTCAAACATGTTTGTCATAAATATGTTCACTACTAGTATTAAAATTAGATTTTAAATACTTAGTATGGTACATAAATATGTACTGATGTTCAGAATCTGCTATGAGCAGGATACTGACTTCAGATTGAGATTGATCTGCGAATCAGAAACGGGACGAACGTTGCTGTTTCAACCGTAGATACCTAAGTTTAGGAACTGCCCTTCGGGTATGTACCTAAATTTGGAAACTGTTATAATATAACTAGTTTGACTAGATACATTATCTCTATATCAGGGCTTAACCCGTTGCGGGTATACCTTTATATTCTAGAACACTAAAGTGTTTTATTAGATAAAGATGATATTGAGATAAACACATTAGATGTGAATAACAGTATTTATATTTTGAATATAAATAAATCTCAAACATATAAAATGACAAACAAATAGCTCAAACTGATTTGATCAGATGAAACTTAATTGTGGCATTGTTGTCTGGGATACAATTAAACAAGACTCGTATATCCCCACTTTTGAAGAGTGGATACTAGGACAAATTTGATTCCATTCAAATAAAGTCTACGAATCTAGTTTATTGGGCAAAGTGCCTAAAATACTATTTACTTGGTAAAAGTGCAAGTGCCACCGATTTGTTAGCCCTAGTTCATAGTGAAGCAAGTGGGCCCATGTCTAGCTAGGCTAGATGTGGATATGAATATTTCGTGACCTATACGGATGTGGCATCGCTTTATGGTTATGTGTTTATTTCGAAACATAAATCGGAAACTTTTAGAGTTTCGACACGAAATAGACAAACAAATCGGCTAAAGTATTAAACCATCACGGTTAGACCATGATGAAAATACTTAAGCAATAAGTTTCTCATATACTTGAAAGAGTATAGTATTCTTTCAATGAGGACTCCTCCCGGAACACGTCATCCAGACGGTGTGTCCTAACGGAGAAACCAAATTTTGTTGGACATGATAAGGTTAATCATGAGTCGCTCTGAGCTACCATTTCCTTCAACAGATACGCATAAACAGTGCAGAACTTATTTAGAATAAGGTTCCATAAAAATCTGTTAGACAGATTTCATATTATATATGAACAGGAAAGAAACTGGGTTTTCTCATTCCTGAAGATTTGGGAATGCTAGGCATATGTTTGGATGATACCGAACTAGAACCCAAATAGGATAAGTGCCAAGTTGTAGGCTATCCTAAGGAAACCAAAGTATAGTACTTATACATCTCACAAGAGAACAATTTAATTGTTGCTCGCCAAGCGGTTTTCCTAAGAGGAATACCGATATGCATGGTAAGTGGGAGGATAGTAAAACTCGATGAAAATCGGAGTGATACTGTTCCTGGCACCAAGTCCTTATTGGAACACAAACAGTTCATCAAGGATGAAACTGTACCAGTAATCTTCGAATACACAAGAACCACGTAGGTCGGAGAGAGTCAGAAAATAACCTGGGGTATTGGTTTCTGATCTCACCTCATAAAGATGTCAATCTTATTGAGGAACACGAACTGACTACGTATGAGGAAGTGATACAAGGTATCGACTCCTTGTTATGGCATAGTGCCATGATGTCCGAAATGGATTCCATGTATATCAACTATGTTTGGACACTAGTTGTTGTACCGCAAGGCATTGTGCCTATTGGTACTATATGAGTCTTCAAGGAAGACATACATGGATGGCAACATACCAACGTACTAAGCTGGGCTTATAGTTAAAAAGTATCGTTATCAACATTGTGTCGATTACGACGAAACCTTTTACCTGTTGCTATGGTAAATCCATTTGGATAATGCTTTCTGCTGTTGCATGTTTCATTTACGAAATATGACAGCTGAACGTCAAAATCGATTTCCTGAAAATGAAACCTTTTGGAGGATGTTTATAACATCCTGACGATTTTGTCGTACCAAAACTAGCAAACAAGGTTTGCAGGTTATTCGATCCATAGAGGGATTAAAGCAAGCATTGGTTTTTGGAACTATCGTTTTGATGTAATCATAATGCTGTGTGATTTGATTCAAAACGAAAATGATTCTTATGTATATAAGGAGGTTAGTGGGAGCACACTGACAATGACTGTCCTAATAATGATGATATGTCATTTCTTGGAAATGATATTCCCATAAAACAATCGACGAAAGCTTGGCTTTCGAGAAAATTCTCCGTAGAATTCTTGGGAGAAACAACCTTTATTCTAGGAATAAAGATCTACTGGGATAGATTTAAAGTTGTTAAGACTCTCCGAGAACTCGTACATTGAAAAATGTACGTGACCTGGTGTCTCATACGCTTTGAGCATAAGAATTCACAAACAGGCCAATCCAAATGATAGTCACTGGATTGATATTAAGAACATCCGTTAGTTTCTTAGAGAACTAAGGATGCTGTCTTTTACTATGGAGATGGAAAACTTGAAGTGACTGGGATCACTACTGCAAGTTTCCTAAACTGATAAAAATGACTATAAGTCGCAAACGGTACTATTCAGTTTGAATAACGGAACAGTGAGCTGAAAATATTCCAAGCAAGATACTGTTACTGAATAAACAACAAATGCGGGTTATTGCTGCAGCTGAGGCAGCAATAGAAGCCATTTGGGTCGATAACAAATCTAATTAGATTAGATATAATTCTGTTAGCAGCTAAGCTAGGCTTCAGTACAGGCTAAATAATTAATGGTCTCATCAACGATCCAGATACATACTTCGATATTCATCTGATTCGTCCGGATCATACATCGTGGCAATGTGATGATCGTATAAATCGCATCAGATGATAATCATGCAAATCCACTGACGAAAGCCTTTTCTCAGCAATTTGAGCGAACCATACATAGTTCGGGTGGTAGACACTTGAGTGACTGGCTATAGGCCAAGTGGGAGATTGTTGGACAATTATGACCCATAGCGTCACTATTTGTAAAGATCATGGTGATGTTGTACAAATTAACTATGTGACAAAGGAGATTGCACTTTTATCATTTGTGATTAGATCACATAGATGTATAAATGATAGGAGGTCCATATGATTAGTTCCTGGATTGAGATGATATGAGACAGTATCAATCCACGAAGGATTAATCATTAAATATCCCTAGTGAGAGTATTATCGAGATTGGACATCGATAATGCGTAAAAGACTAGTATTACACTTGTGCGTGTTATGGGAGAATAACGACATAGTTCTCATATATTTGGTATAGGATACTCATGCAAGTGTAATATGAGGTTGTGTTTTACCGATCGTACGGAAAACAGCTTCGCTCTAGATAGACCCCTTCGGAATTCCATTGGTAGTATTACTATGTGTCTATGGAAGTCCGAAATCATGGTAGGTGTTTTTGGTCTTAACCTGAGACTTGCACCGCTAATACTTGCGAAAATCAATATGCTTTGGTTTTGGTCGTCCAGGGCTTTAAACGGTTCTATGTACGCCTCTTCTGGGTATATTGAGAATCGTAGTGAATTGGGTGTGATGTCAAGATGGAAGTATCACTCCAGTCATAGTGGAGATGATGTCACGTAGGATACGGTACTAGTACTCTTAATTACTGCAGTCATCAGGATATTATGACTAGGTCATGTATATCCGATTATAGAGACTAGTTACCAGACATCTTACATGTGCTTCGTACGGGGCAGACACAATTCCAGCCCCAGGCCTAGCACGTGACATCCGATACTAGATCGAAATACGCAACACTACGTATACTACACCTGATATAGATCGTTTATTCCTGTAAGCATGTTTCTGGAGAATTGGGTAGGCATGGCGCTTTGCTAGAAGCCAACCTTGTCTTGTAAATCGGTAAAAATATAGTACTAGGTACGTACGTGTTCGGATAGTCCGACGACCGGATTTACTACCAACATATCCGGGGATCTCATGGGTCGCTTCCCGAAGATTCACCGATGACGTATGACTCGCACTTTATTAATCTGGGATTAATTTGATGAGAGAGAAAATTAATCTGGGATTAATTACGGAGATATTTTATCTAGGATAAAATATCATTTAAAGAGAGAGAACGATTAATTTGGAATTAATCGGTAAATTAATATATTCGATATATTAAACGAAATTGGATTTCGACGCGGAATTAAAATTAGATTTTAATTCGGGCAAACGAATTAATTTAGAATTAATTCGTTAGCGACGTGAATAGTAATTATGTGAGGCATGATTGTTTAATTAAATTAGATTTAATTACGACGCAACGGAAAATTCGTTAATTCGGAATTAACGAACCCGAGCCCGGGAGTGTTTGCGAGCGCACTCGCATTTTGAATTCAAGTGCGGCCCGCAAGTCACAACAAGCGTCAAATCGCAAGTCATATCTCGCGTCACATCATTCGTCATTCAAGTGATAGATGTCTTTCACTTTGAATGATTGACACCAGTCACTATTCATGAGTGAAGTGACTTGATGGAAGAGGTTGGAAAGCTTTTTGTAAGCTTGAATGACATTTACAATTGTTTATTATTTGTATATGTTTATTTTGATTTTTGAAATTAAATGAAGAGTATTAGATACACTTATAACATAACACAACAACCAAATCTCTCTCTCCACTTTCTTTTTTCCTCTCTCACGCCCAAGGGGCAAGTTTTTCTTCCTCCAAAATTTGTTACTGCTGAGAACAATAGAAGAAGAAAAGTGAGTATTTTGTTGCAAAATACACTAGAGCTAGCACTCAAAGAGACATACAAAGGTGATAGGGAAGCCCACCCGTGTGCATGGAATTATACAACAAAGCTTGGAGCTTTATGAAGATGAACCATGGCAGAATTTTTTGATGACCAAAACAGTCCACTGCCGAATGCACCTTGGAGGAGGACTTGAAGATTTTGTTCTTTGTCGCATCGCTCAACCGCTCGATGTAAGTATTCCGTAACTTTCTTTGTTGTATTCGCACTTATGTTTTATGCTTGCTATTTGATCCTCGGGACCGTAGAAACTCCAAAAAATACATAATTTGTGTGCCTAGCCAAAATCTTGTGGCGGGCTATCTCCATATCTCTTCCGACCTTGCCCACGGCCGTCACTTAGACCTGGCCTCCTTTTTACTGGCCGTCATATATTGGGGATTGGCCGTCCTCCAGAAACAACTTCGGTCTGGGGCATCACCCATTGCCTCCAGTCCCCTGTGGCTCGTTCAACTCTGGTTGAGAGCCTATTTCCCTGTCTTCGGTACAATTGATTCAACTCACCCTTATCCTTTTGCCGGTCTTTTTTTTTCTCAACTTTGGCCATCTTCTTTCTCCTTTCGCTCTATTTTTGAGTATTTCTTTACTCTTCCTCGGGTTCCTTCTTTTTTCCCTTTTTTTCTGTGTCGGATAGTCCATCATTCGTCCATGACCTCCCTCTTTCGGAAGAGGACGAATCAGGTCTTCGCATATGGCGCAGGTTTTTATGTAGCGGCGACCTGATTCATGACATCATGACTGGGGCCAATGGCAAGGCCGGAGTGGAGGTGTACTCCTCCAACTTCGTTGCTCGTCAATTTGGCCTCGTTTAAGGGTGGCATCTTTCTTTCTTTCACACGCGCTCTACTTTGTCAGACCGTTTTAAGGTCTTTTCAGTCTCTGAAGTTGAGGATTCCTTGGGGGAAACTCGCTTTTTGATCTCTTCTTTTGTTATCGCTCCTTTTGCTCTTTGCACGTCTGTTCATTTCTCTTTGATTATTTCTGGCCACCTGCCCGCGAACAATTTTTCTCCTTGCCTTCCATGAGAGTTTTTTCTTCCATTCCTTTGTCCCCCAAATCCTCTGAGCCGACGGGGTCGAAGAAGGCAACTGAGGTGTCCAATCCCAAGAAAATAAAGCTTGCTAAAAGGAGACATCTTTCTCCCAGTCGTAGCTCTGATTTGAACCCGCCGCTCGTCCGTCGCTCTAAGGTATGAGTTTGAGACTCGTCTTCTTTCGCACATGAGTTTGATTTACTCTAAAATCATAATTGTGTATCTTATGCAGGTGCTTATGATTGAGCCGCCTTCCGCAATGCCCGAAACGGTGCGAACTCCGAGGGCCGAAGCTCCTATAGGCGGAGGCGAGGAGGTGAGACTTGCAGAAATGCCGGTCGTTTAGTTTCCCTTTGATGCGGATGAAGCGGCCGAGGGTCCCATCATGGAGCAATTACAAGGAGAGAACGGTGCAGTCGGAGCCGATCCCCAAGGTATGGAGCCATATATTAAATTTGGCTGTTCGCGTCCAAGAGTCGAGGAAATTCCAAGAGACCATCCTCTATTTGAGCGCTTCTCTTCAGACGGTTCTGTACTAATTGTGCAGGATCCGGATGATGAGGCTGAAGTGCCAGAGCCTATTTGGCCGACTGGGTCTCTTTGGCACCACCCCAAGCAATTTTATCCCTTATTACGTAGGATGTCTGCCTCAGGGCTTCGAGGGGGTTATGGGGATGTGGACGGCCTTTATAGTTTGGCCGAATTTGAGTTGTTAGAGGAGGCTCGGTCTATGTATAAAGACGATGTACTTCGTCGCATTTACGAAGAAGATGAAGTCATTTACATTTCTGATTCGTCCGACTCTGATTCTCTTGCAGATGCTCGGCCTAAGGTAGGCTCGTAATTTAGTACATGTGAAATATAGAGCCAAACATAATTTCTCCATTGGAGAATAATTACATTCATAATTCAGCAATTGTCTGCTGATATAATAAATGGCTCTCTTAACGTTCATGTCATCATATTGCGCGATCATCCCAGCTATGGACTTATTTTCTTCCGATATGTACAATTTCATTAGCCTTCCTGGCACTGGAGGTACCATCACCGGCGGTTGTGACAAGTATTTCTTCAGGCTGTCAAAAGCTTGTTGATGTTCTTCGGTCAAGACGAATTCGTCTTTGTCCTTTAACCTTAATAAGGAGGAGAACACTTTTGTTTTCCTTGGGACTCAAGTTCCTTGCTGACGTAAGTGATGCGTCTATCATGCTCGCTCCCCAGATTTACCTCGTCCAATGCATCTTGTCCTCTTGAGATATTTATCTTTCGTCGTCCATTCAGAGCGTATTTTTCTTCTTCCATTGATTCACCCCCCTTCTATCAAGCAGTCCACTCCACATAGTTCTCTTATCTTGTCCTACGTCTGATGCGCCAGCAATTTGCCTCTTAAAGCTGAAATCGTGGCATGTGCTTCGGCCTCATTTTTTCGCTCTGCTACATAGGCCATTAAATTGGCCTTGGAGGCCGCAAGGGCAGCTTGCTCCTTATTCTGCTTGTTCTTCATTGAAATTGTTGTGCGTTGACTCTCCAAAAACCACTGTGGTTGGTCTCGTCTGTGTGAACAAATCATTCAGCAGTCCCGAGAGGTACGGCTCGTCATTTTGAGCCACAATGGTCGAGCTTTCCCCTTTATTGAGAACTCTGGTCGGCCTATAATTCCCTTCGTACATGAAGTACTCGGCCGAATTTGTCTCTGCAGCGAAAGGCTTGTTGTCGGCATGCACTATCTCCACCTCGTCCCTCTGGTTCCAGAAAACTAGGCATTGATGAAGGGACGAAGGGATGCATTGGCTGCCGTGTATCCAGTCTCGTCCTAAGAGCATAATGTATGTTGTCGGCCCATCTATGACAAAAAATACTATTGTTTTCGTAATACTTCCCACTTGTAAGTCCAACGGAATAACCCCTTTAGCCGTCGTCGCCCCTCCATTAAAGCCGGTAAGAACCATTTCCGTAGGGATGAGGTCTTTTTCTGAATTTTCCATATGTCCTAGCATCCTAACTGGTATTGCATTAATGGCCGCCCCATTATCAATCAACACTTTAGTGATAAGTATCCCATTAGCCTTTGCTTTTACGTACAGCGGCCGCAGATGCTTTGTCATTTGTGGTGGTGGCTTTGGGAATATCACCTTCCCTGACAGACCTATCTGCATTGCTTGATCGCCCTCATTGCTAGCTTGAGGCGATTTCTCTTCCATGTCCCATCCAGATGGTAGCAACGTGGCTAGTGCACCTTGAGAGACGTTATTGACGGCCAATCTCCATTTTTCAGCTCTGGTGATTATCCGTTTTACCTTAGGTGTCCCATACAAAATGAGGAATGGATATCGTCCCAAATCTTCTCCCAATGTCCCGACTGCAGGATTGCCGGCCTCATACAATTCTTTGAGAAGCCGATTTTGTGAAATTCCCATTTTCCTTGCTTCGGTGTTGATGTCTATTTCTTCTTCTATGTCGGTCATTTCCTCATCCGAAGCCTCCCTATCTGTTATTGACAGCGCTGCAAATTCGGTCTCGTTGCCGTCATAGACGTCTTCGCTTGTTCCAGCTCCTCCGCTGTTATCCCCCTTGAATTTCACGGGCAATAAGTAATGGTTGGCCACAACCGGTGGCATACTACCGAACTGAATGACGATATGAGGTTTTTCGTCATCTGTTTCGTCCCGCTTTCGCCTGTCGAACTTAGTGCGTTCATCACCGCTCGTCACTGCTCTTTTTTTGCTGTCACTCCCTTTTTGTTTCCTTCTGATTTCTCTATGATGCAAGGGCTACGGCCCGTGGTGGCCTTTGCTATTGGAGTTCTATGGTCCCAAGGATCGAATAATAAGCATAAAACATACATGTGAATACAACGAGAAGTTGTGGAATACTTACATCGAGCGGTTGAGCGATGCGGTGGACAACAAAAATTTGGTTTCTGCCCTTCTGTCAAGCTCGGCAGTCCACTGAAATTTGGTTCTCCATTTTCGGCTTTAGTCCTCCTCCAAGCTCCAAGCTTCTCGAATGGTATTCCAAGCCCACGTGTGGGTTTCCCTATCACATTCGCGTGACTCCAATAGCGTGCTAGCACTCGGTAATTTTTGCCGCAAAAATCACCTTGCTTCTCCTCCATTTTCACGGTCAAACCAGTAAGTTTTGAGAAGAAAAATGGCTTGTTGGCCGAGAGAGAAGAATAGGATTTTTGGCTCCAATTTCGTGAACCAAATAGAGAGAAAGGAAATGTGTATATTAGTTAATTGATTTCTAAAATCAATTCAACATATACCAAACATTAAAATAATAGTATATATGTCAATCAAGCTTTCAAAATACTTTCCAACCACTTCCATCAAGTCACATCAATCAATCAATCAATCAAATGACAAGTAGTCACATCACTCAAAGTGACTAATGATTTGACGCTTGAAGTGACTAGCGATTTGACGCTTGATTTGATTTACGTGCCGCACTCGAATTCGAAATGCGAATGCGCTCGCAAACAATCCCAGGCTCGGGTTCACTAATTCAAAATTAATGAATTTTCCGTTGCAACGTAATTAAATGATTATGCCTAGCGAAATCACTATTCACATCGCTAACGAATTAATTCTAAATTAACAGCGTCGAAATCCAATTTCGTTTAATATATCGAATATATTAATTTATCGATTCTCAATATACCCAGCAGAGGCGTACACAGAACCTGTTAAAGCCCTGGACGACCATAACCAAAGTATATTGATTGTCGCAAGTATTAGCGGTGCAAGTCTCAGGTTAAGACCAAATACACCTACCCTGATTTCGGACTTCCATAGACACATAATCATACTACCAATGGAATTCCGAGGGGGTCTATCCAGAGCGAAGCTGTTTCCCATACCATCGGTAAAACACAACCTCCTATCACACTTGCATGAGTATCATATACCCAAATATATGAGAACTATGCCGTTATGCCCTCCCAACGCGCGCAAGTGTAATACTAGTCTTTTACGCATTATCGATGTCCAATCTCGATAATACTCTGACTAGGGATATTTAATGATTTATCCTTCGTGGATTGATACTGTCTCATATCATCTCAATCCAGGAACAAATCATAAGGACCTCCTATCATTTATACATCTTGGTGATCTAATCACAAATGATAAGAGAGCAATCTCCTTTGTCACATAGTTAATTTGTACAACAACACCATGATCTGTACAAAAAGTGACGCTATGGGTCATAACTGTCCAACAATCTCCCACTTGGCCTATAGCTTGTCACTCAAGTGTTTACCACCCGAACTATGTACGGTTAGCTCAAATTGCTGAGGAAATGCTTTCGTTAGTGGATTTGCATGATTATCATCTGATTTGATTTATACGATCATCACATCGCCACGATGTATGATCCGAACGAATCAGATGAATAATTGAAGTATGTATCTGGATCGTTGATGAGACCATTAATTCTTTAGCATGCGCTGTAGCCTAGCTCAGCTGCTAAAAGAACTATATCTAATCAAATTAGATTTATTATCGACCCAAAGGGCTTCTATTGCTGCCTCAGCTGCAGCAATAACCCGCATTTGTTGTTATTCGGTAACAGTATCATGCTTGGAAGATTTCCAGCTCACTATTTCGATATTCAAACTGTATAGTACCATTTCGCGACTAATAGTCGTTATTATCGGTTAGGAAACTTGCAATGGTGATCCCAATCACTTCAAGTTCTCATTCTCCATAGTATAAGACAACATCCTTATATCTCTAAGATACTAAGTATATTCTTAACATCAATCCAGTGACTATCACATGGATTGGCCCGATTGTGACTCCATATGCTCAAAGCGTATGAGACACCAGGTCGCGTACATTTTTCAATGTACGAGTTCTCGAAGAGTGTCAACAACTTTAAATCTATCCCAGTAGATCTTTATTCCTAGAATAAAGGTTGTTTCTCCTAAGAATTCTACGGAGAATTTTTCATGAAAGCCAAGCTTTCACCGATTGTATTATGGGAATATCATTTCCAAGAAATGACATGTCATCATTATTTTACAGGACATTTACTGTCAGTGCGCTCCCACTAACCTTCTTATATACACAAGAATCATTTTCGTTTTGAATTAAATCATATACCATTATGATTACATCAAAACGATAATTCTAAGAACTCAATGCTTGCTTCAATCCAGTCATGGATCGAATAACCCGCAAACCTTGTTTGCTAGTTATGGTACGAAAAAACCGTCAGGATGTTGTAAACATCCTCCAAAAGGTTTCCGTTAAGGAAAGTTGTTTTGGCATTCAGCTGCCACATTTCATAAATGAAACATGCAGCATTAGCAAGCATTATCCAAATGGATTTACCGTGGCAACAGGTAAAAGGTTTCGTCGTAATCAACACAATGTTGATAACGATACTTTTCCACTAAAAGCTTAGCTTATTACGTTGGTATGTTGCCATCCATGTATGTCTTCCTTGAAGACTTATATAGTACCAATAGGCACAATACCTTGCGGTACATCAACTAGTATCCAAACTGGTTGATATACATGGAATCCATTTCGGATGTCATGGCACTTTGCCATGATTAGGGAGTCAATACCTTGTATCATTTCCTCATACGTAGTCAGTTGGTATTCCTCAATAAGATTGACATCTTTATGAGGTGAGATCAGAAACCCATACCCCAGGTTGTTTTCTGACTCTCTCCGACTTACGCGATTCTTGTGTATTCGAAGATTACTGGTATAGTTTCACCCTTGATGAACTATTTGTGTTCCATTAGGAATGGGTGCCTGGAATAGTATTACTCCGATTTCCATCGAGTTTTACTATCCTCCCACTTACCACTGCATACATGTATTCCTCTTAGGAAAACCGCATGGTGAGCAACAATTAAATTTTTCTCATGTGAGTTGTATAAGTACTATACTTTGGTTTCCCTAGGATAACCTACAACTTGGCACTTATTTGATTTGGGTTCTTGTTTGGTATCATCTAAACATATGCCTAACATACCCAAATGTTCAGGAATAAGAAACCCGGTTTCTTTCATGTTCATATCTAATATGAAGTATGTCAAACAGATTTTTATGGAACCTTATTCAAAATAAGTTATGCACTGTTTATGCGTATCCGTTGAAGGAAATGGTAGCTCAGAGCGACTCATGATTAACCTTATCATGTCTAACAAAATTCGGTTACTCGGTTCGGACACACCATCAAATTGACGTGTTCCGGGAGGAGTCCTCATTTGAAAGAATACTATACTCTTTCAAGTATACGAGAAACTTATTGCTTAAGTATTTTCATCATGATCTAACCGTGATGGTTTAATACTTTAGCCGATATGTTTGTCTATTTCGTGTCGAAACTGTAAAAGTTTCCGATTTGTATTTCAAAAGAAACACATAACCATAACGCGATGCCACATCCGTAAAGGTCACGAAATATTCATATCCACCTCTAGCCTAGCTAGACATGGGCCCACTTACGTCACTATGAACGAGGGCTAACAGATCGGTGGCATTTGCACTTTTACCAAGTAAATAGTGTTTTAGGCACTTTGCCTAGTAAACTAGATTCGTAGACTTTATTTGAATAGAATCAAATATGTCATAGTACCCACTCTTCAAAAGTGCGGATATACGAGTCTTGTTTAATTGTGTCCCAGACAACAATGCCACAATATGTTTCTTATGATCAAATCAGTTTGAGCTATTTGTTTTGTCATGTTATATGTTTGAGATTTATTTTATATTCAAAATATAATTATGTTATTCACATCTAATGTGTTTATCTCAATATCATCTTTATATAATAAAACAATTTAGTGTTCTAGTATATAAAGATATATCCGTAACGGATAAACACTGATATAGAGATAATGTATCTAGTCAAACTAGTTACACCCGAGGGTAGTTCCTAAACTTAGGTGTCTACGATTAAAACAGCGACTTTCGTCTCGTTTCCTATTCGCAGATTAAATCTCAATTGAAGTCAGTATCTTGCTCATAGCAGATTCTGAGCATCAACTCATATTTATGTATCATACTAAGTATTTAAAATCCAATTTTAATACTAGTTGTGAACATATTTATGACAAAACATATTTGAAGTCAGAGCCTTGCCCGTCTTCAATTCCTTCATGTTTGCTTTGTCCAAATGGTAGTCAAGCTTTCGCGATCCCGTTTGCCACATTTTAGGCAGACATTTTGGGATATGTCATTTATCTTTCCAGAAGATTATAATGATTTTTCCTTTGCCCTTTTTCACACTCAGAAGCGTTCGGCCTAGCCTTGGCATTCTGGAATGTGGAAGTAAGACGCGCCTTGCACTATTTTCCTTATTGCAAACTTTGACTTGTCTCCTTAAGAATAGTCATTAACTCTCTAAGAGTTTATTATTGTAATATTTACTTCTAAAATCTAAGTATAGATTTATGAAGATCCTTCAATTTCAAATATCATACTTTAAGGATCTAACCTTTAGTTCTGATAAAGAAATTAAAGAGTCTTTTTGACAAGCTTAATGGATTAAGCACTAAAGTCATCATCACTAAATCTTCCAAAGATTATGCTCTACTATTTGCTTAACTCCGGGCTTAGGACTAATATGTTATTTTATCAAATAAAGTAACTTATTAATTTTTCAGGACTATCCTGAAACTATTCCCAATTTGAAAATTAAACCATTTAAATACATTTTCCCCAGGATTATGTTTTAAATGTCAATCTTTCAATTTTATCTTGATTCTAATAGTCCAACTATTTAATCAACGATTTAGGTACTATTTATTATAATGATTATTATAGTCCAACTATATATTCAATTATAATTTAATAGATTGAATACAGTCCAACTGTTTTCATAAAACAATGTTTAAATATTAGTCCAACTAAGATTTAATTTATTTGACGAATGATGTTTGTTTGAGCGCGTATGGCAAGTAATTAAACGAATATTGAAAATTTAATTCTTGCCTCCCACTATTTTTCGGTGAGCCTCTAACCCTCTGTCGAGTACTCGGGAAACCGTATTTCCTAGTGGGCTAGGATCCCGTTAAATAACACACAATCTTGACTTTGGCTAACAAATTGTATGATAATTAACTAGGTAGATCTCTAAGATCAATTGGATCCAATCCAATTCCTAGATCCAGTAGGGGGACATCCAAGTCTGAAACATATATCTTATATATGCCAATATATCTAATATATTACCTAACCTTTTTCCTCTGAATCAACTAAGCCTTAGCTTTGGCACAACAAACTTAGTGATCCCAGTTAAGCGGAACCCATTGACCATGGAAAGCTTCGTAATCAATGTCGATAGACAAGAATTGGTCTTGACTTTGGCCAACAAACCACAACTTGGACAAGACACCAATATGTAACAAAGCTCTCGTGATTCAAACACATCCTCGACGGACAAAGGTCTTTACTTTGGCCAATAAACCAATGCCAGTCTTAGATCTTGAGTAAGAATCACTCAATGGAAGGAAAAACGCTCAATATTGTTTGAGGGTTTTTCTCGTGCAAATTGGCAACCAATTTATTATATTTGTTAAGGTCTCATCATCATACACCCTTAAACATGCATTCTAAATACATAATAAAGCGCGTATAATAAAATAATAATGATATGCAGATGGATACTTTACACATTGATCCTAGATCAAATCTCTCCATTTCCTCTCTCCCGCTAGCACAAGTATTTGCTTCTACCCGTTACATAACACTTCTAAAGAAACCTCATTTACATTGAGGGGAATATGTGAGAAGAGAAATACAAAGAGTATGGAGGTAATAAGGCTGGACACGCAGGTCCAATTAATAAATTCCAAATTTATTACAACAATTTCTAAAATTGCCCCACCCATCTAATATCCATCCGATATACATTATTCATGCATCGCAACCATGTATTCACACAAGCATGTTATCAATCAATCTAATCCAATTAATTAATCTGATAATTAATGACCATCCAATGTTTAAACAACGATTTGATTTTGCGCGAGTCAAACTCGTTTTTACGAATAAATACTCAAAGTATGAATTCTTGAATTAAATTAAACTACATAATTAAATCCAATTCAATTGTATTTAATACTAATTCGTTATTTAATTCCAAATTAAATATACACTTAATTAATAAACCTTTACGACTTAAATTCCAAATTTAATCGTTACGGGTCTCAAAGCCCGATTAACGTCCAACATTATTTAATTAAAGTTCAATGGGCTTTTAATTAATTTCTTTAAGGCGTGGACTTTTGGTCAACTTGGGTCAAACCCATAACCAAAGCCCATCAAGGAATAACCCCATAAGCCTAGAAATCAATTTAGGCCCATTAGGCCCAATTAAATTATTAAGGTCCATTAGTCGCATTTGGGCTTTATGGAAGCGGTTTTGAGCCCAATTGGATCCAACCAATTTAGCTTAAATCCTAACTTGGTACAACCAAGCCCAATTAGCCCATTTACAACAATACAAGCCCAATTTCCAAAATAGGCCAAATTAATTAAATTACAAAAATCTAATTTCACAATTTAATTAACCTAAAGTGTATTACATAATTAATTACCCAAATCAATATTTTCAAAACACAAATTTGTCTAATTAATCATGCTCATTAACATTAAATCATGTCCAACACAATTTATCAAAAAATCAAACCCAATTACATGCTACAAGTCTCGGCAATGGAAGGGATTTTATGTCCAATTTTAAATCCAATCCAATTGAATCCAATTCAACATTCCCAATTTATTTCCAACTCATTAAATGAATCAAAATCAAAAAAATCCAAGACAATTAGGGCATCATGTATTTTCGGCCAAGCCTAACATTTTGGGCAAAATTGTTCCAAACCATTTTTTAATGAAATTGATCCAATCAATCTTCAATTAAACTACATTTAATCATACTAAATCATCCAATTTCATTAAATCATTCTCAAATACAATTTACCCAATTTTAACCCCTAAATCGGTTTCATGCTTTTAACAACGCTCTGATACCATTGTTGGAGTTCTACGGTCCCAAGGATCGAATAATAAGCATAAAACATACATGTGAATACAACGAGAAGTTACAGAATACTTACATCGAGCGGTTGAGCGATGCGGTGGACAACAAAAATCTAGTTTCTGCCCTCCGCTGGCACTCGGCAGTCCACTGAAATTTGGTGCTCCATTTTCGGCTTTAGTCCTCCTCCAAGCTTTTTGCCGCAAAAAATCACCTTGCTTCTCCTCCATTTTCACGGCAAACCAGTAAGTTTTGAGAAGAAAAATGGCTTGTTGGCCGAGAGAGAAGAAGAGAGTTTTGGCTCCAATTTCGTGAACCAAAGAGAGAGAAAGGAAATGTGTATATTAGTTATTGATTTCTAAAATCAATTCAACATATACCAAACATTAAAATAATAGTATATGTCAATCAAGCTTTCAAAAAACTTTCAACCACTTCCATCAAGTCACATCAATCAATCAATCAATCAAATGACAAGTAGTCACATCACTCAAAGTGACAAATGATTTGACGCTTGAAGTGACTAGCGATTTGACGCTTGATTTGACTTGTGTGCCGCACTCGAATTCGAAATGTGAATGCGCTCGTAAACAATCCCAGGCTTGGGTTCGCTAATTCCAAATTAACGAATTTTCCGTTGCGACGTAATTAAATGATTATGCCTAGCGAAATCACTATTCACATCGCTAACGAATTAATTCTAAATTAACTCGTTTGCCCGAATTAAAATCTATTTTCAATTCCGCGTCGAAATCCAATTTGTTTAATAGATCGAATATATTAATTTATCGATTAATTCCAAATTAATCATTATCTCTCTTTTAATTGATATTTTATCCCAGATAAAATATCTCCGTAATTAATCCCAGATTAATTTTCTCTCTCATCCAATTAATCCCAGATTAATTAAAGTGCGAGTCATACGTCATCGGTGAATCTTCGAGAAGCGACCCATGAGATCCCCGGATATGTTGGCAGTAATACGGTCGTCGGACTATCCGAACACGTAAGTACCTAGTACTACGTTTGTACCGATTTACAAGACAAGGATGGCTTCTAGCAAAGCGCCATGCCTACCCAATTCTCCAGAAATATCCTTACAGGAATATAGTGATCTATATCAGGCGTAGTATACGTAGTATTGCGTATTTCGATCCAGTATCAGATGTCACATGCTAGGCCTGGGGCTGGAATTGTGTCTGCCCCGTACGAAGCACATATCGGATCTCTGGTAACTAGTCTCTATATCGGATAAACATGACCTTGTCATATTATCCCGATGACTGCAGTACATAAGAGAACCAGTTTTGTATCTTACGTGACCATCATCTCCACTATGCCTGGAGTGATACTTCAGTCTTGACATCACACCCAACACACTACGATTCTCAATATACCCAGTGGAGGCGTACACAGAACCTGTTAAAGCCCTGGACGACCAAAACCAAAGTATATTGATTGTCGCAAGTATTAGCGGTGCAAGTCTCAGGTTAAGACCAAATACACCTACCCTGATTTCGGACTTCCATAGACACATAATCATACTACCAATGGAATTCCGAGGGGGTCTATCCAGAGCGAAGCTGTTTCCCGTACCATCGGTAAAACACAACCTCCTATCACACTTGCATGAGTATCCTATACCCAAATATATGAGAACTATGTCGTTATGCCCTCACAACGCGCACAAGTGTAATACTAGTCTTTTACGCATTATCGATGTCCAATCTCGATAATACTCTGACTATGGATATTTAATGATTTATCCTTCGTGGATTGATACTGTCTCATATCATCTCAATCCAGGAACAAATCATAAGAACCTCCTATCATTTATACATCTTGTGATCTAATCACAATGATAAGAGAGCAATCTCTTTTGTCACATAGTTAATTTGTACAACAACACCATGATCTGTACAAATAGTGACGCTATGGGTCATAACTGTCCAACATTTGCTTCGCCTTGTTGGCGCATCATCCGGCCATAGTTTCTTTGATGTCGCCTTAACTACGTCCTCGTCATTCATCCACGGGGGAATAGTTCTTGCCTGGACGATGTCCTGACAGTGGCCTTTGGTATGAATGCCATATATTGGGCCGATGAATTTTCGGCCTAAACGTTCTTACGTTTTGGACGAATTTGAATTCTTCCCATAGAATCTTGGGGCGAAGGTCCGTGGCTGCCATGCTGCTAACTCTTTCTTTACGGGCCTTTCACAAGTCTCTTCTAACTCCCTCATCCATTCTATATTCTTTTTGCATCGAATACAAACATTCGGCGGTTCTCCATGCTCTGAAGGTGCCTTAATCATTTCCAGAGCGCTTGGACGATGATAGTGTTGTCCTTCGTCTAGAAATAATTTGACCTTCGGTAGATTCATCTTGGTAAGGTCTGGGTTGATCATGTTCAATTCCACCGATTTTGGAAAAGGGTTGTTATCCATTGCCATCTTTTTTCGAACGTAATTCGTCCAGATTCTATGGCATCCTGTAAAAAATTTCGAAAAACAAGACAATTATTAGTTGTATTAGACCATACAATTTTTTGTTCGGCTGTTGGCAACGAATGGTATTCCAAGCCCAATGGTGGGTTTCCCTATCACCTTCGCGTGACTCCAATAGCGTGCTAGCACTCGGTAATTTTTGCCGTAAAAATCACCTTTCTTCTCCTCCATTTTCACGGTCAAACCAGTAAGTTTTGAGAAGAAAAATGGCTTGTTGGCCGAGAGAGAAGAAGAGGATTTTTGGCTCCAATTTCGTGAACCAAAGAGAGAGAAAGGAAATGTGTATATTAGTTAATTGATTTCTAAAATCAATTCAACATATACCAAACATTAAAATAATAGTATATGTCAATCAAGCTTTCAAAAAACTTTCCAACCACTTCCATCAAGTCACATCAATCAATCAATCAAATGACAAGTAGTCACATCACTCAAAGTGACAAATGATTTGACGCTTGAAGTGACTAGCGATTTGACGCTTGATTTGACTTGTGTGCCGCACTCGAATTCGAAATGTGAATGCGCTCGTAAACAATCCCAGGCTCGGGTTCGCTAATTCCAGATTAACGAATTTTCCGTTGCGACGTAATTAAATGATTATGCCTAGCGAAATCATTATTCACATCGCTAACGAATTAATTCTAAATTAACTCGTTTGCCCGAATTAAAATCTAATTTCAATTCCGCGTCGAAATCCAATTTCGTTTAATAGATCGAATATATTAATTTATCGATTAATTCCAAATTAATCATTATCTCTCTTTTAATTGATATTTTATCCCAGATAAAATATCTCCGTAATTAATCCCAGATTAATTTTCTCTCTCATCCAATTAATCCCAGATTAATTAAGTGCGAGTCATACGTCATCGGTGAATCTTCGAGAAGCGACCCATGAGATCCCCGGATATGTTGGCAGTAAATACGGTCGTCGGACTATCCGAACACGTAAGTACCTAGTACTACGTTTGTACTGATTTACAAGACAAGGATGGCTTCTAGCAAAGCGCCATGCCTACCCAATTCTCCAGAAATATCCTTACAGGAATATAGTGATCTATATCAGGCGTAGTATACGTAGTATTGCGTATTTCGATCCAGTATCAGATGTCACATGCTAGGCCTGGGGCTGGAATTGTGTCTGCCCCGTACGAAGCACATATCGGATCTCTGGTAACTAGTCTCTATATCGGATAAACATGACCTTGTCATATTATCCCGATGACTGCAGTACATAAGAGAACCAGTTTTGTATCTTACGTGACCATCATCTCCACTATGCCTGGAGTGATACTTCCGTCTTGACATCACACCCAACACACTACGATTCTCAATATACCCAGCGGAGGCGTACACAGAACCTGTTAAAGCCCTGGACGACCAAAACCAAAGTATATTGATTGTCGCAAGTATTAGCGGTGCAAGTCTCAGGTTAAGACCAAATACACCTACCCTGATTTCGGACTTCCATAGACACATAATCATACTACCAATGGAATTCTGAGGGGTCTATCCAGAGCGAAGCTGTTTCCCGTACCATCGGTAAAACACAACCTCCTATCACACTTGCATGAGTATCCTATACCCAAATATATGAGAACTATGCCGTTATGCCCTCACAACGCGCACAAGTGTAATACTAGTCTTTTACGCATTATCGATGTCCAATCTCGATAATACTCTGACTAGGGATATTTAATGATTTATCCTTCGTGGATTGATACTGTCTCATATCATCTCAATCCAGGAACAAATCATAAGAACCTCCTATCATTTATATATCTTGGTGATCTAATCACAAATGATAAGAGAGCAATCTCATTTGTCACATAGTTAATTTGTACAACAACACCATGATCTGTACAAATAGTGACGCTATGGGTCATAACTGTCCAACATTTGCTTCGCCTTGTTGGCGCATCATCCGGCCATAGTTTCTTTGATGTCGCCTTAACTACGTCCTCGTCATTTCATCCACGGGGGAATAGTTCTTGCCTGGACGATGTCCTGACAGTGGCCTTTGGTATGAATGCCATATATTGGGCCGATGAATTTTCGGCCTAAACGTTCTTACGTTTTGGACGAAATTTGAATTCTCCCCATAGAAACTTGGGGCGAAGGTCCGTGGCTGCCATGCTGCTAACTCTTTCTTTACGGGCCTTTCACAAGTCTCTTCTAACTCCTTCATCCATTCTATATTGTTTTTGCATCGAATACAAACATTTGGCCGTTCTCCATGCTCTGAAGGTGCCTTAATCATTTCCAGAGCGCTTGGACGATGATAGTGTTGTCCTTCGTCTAGAACTAATTTGACCTTCGGTAGATTCATCTTGGCAAGGTCTGGGTTGATCATGTTCAATTCCACCGATTTTGGAAAAGGGTTGTTATCCATTGCCATCTTTTTTTCGAACGTAATTCGTCCAGATTCTATGCCATCCTGTAAAAAATTTCGAAAAACAAGACAATTATTAGTTGTATTAGACCATACAATATTTTTGTTCGGCTGTTGGCAACGTATGTCAATCGCTCAAACTAATTTGTTTATCTTTATACAACTGGTCGAATATGGCATCCACTTTAGTGATATCAAAAGAGAAGTTCCTACTCTTTTTATCTTCTTTTCATTGGCTTGGGGCTCCGCCCACGTCTTACAAATGTAAGGCTTCCCCTTAACCAATTCGGCCAAACATAAGTCGGCTGATTCTACGTCTACTTCGCCCATTTCATAATCAATGTTTCTATAATACGTCCCTTTGCTCGAATTTTTTATTTGCTCATCTTCTCGTAATAACCGCTCATAACGCACCACACTAGTGGTGAGTTGGGGAAGGTCCCAAAATTCGTGATCCTGAAATTTCTTTTTTAGATCGAGATTGAGGCAACCTTGAGCGATTCTCACAAATTCCTTTTCGGGCAGAGGCACGTAACATCGGCCTCGGGCTACCTTAAACCGCTGTAAAAATGTCTCGGCCCACTCTCCTGGCAACTGTCGTAGGTTTGCCAAATCGGCCAAGGCTACTTCAGATTCGGCCTTGTAAAATTACGCATGGAACAATTGTTCCATTTGCTGCCAACTTTCTACCGAATTGGCCGGCAAATTGACATACCAGGAGAAAGCTACTCCTGACAATGAGCCGTGAAATAACCTCAATTTGTGGAAATCATTGACGTCCCCACACTGAAGGGTAAATCGCCCTATGTGTTCCATGGTAGAAACCTCCATAGACCCCGTAAATAGGGAAAAATATGGTATCTTGTAGTTTCGAGGCCACAGATAAGCCACATCGATCCAATCATGATACAACTTCCGATATCTTGGCCGAATTGGCCGTATGCCTAGACCGAATTGGTCTTGAAGGATCTCGGTCATTTGTTCCCTTAATATATCGTTGCCATTAAATGGCACGGCTATGGTGTTGGAAAATTCTAAGGTCCCAAGATCATAAACAAGCATGAAAATGAAGTGCGAATACATCGACGAAGTAGCGGAATACTCACATCGATCGGTTGAGCGACGCGGAGGCAAACGAGACAACAAAAACAAACTGCTGTCCTCCTTCACTGGTTCGGCAGTGTGCAGTCCAAGCTCACTGGTTTGGCTCGGTTTTGGTCCTTCGTCAAGCTCCAAGCTTCGTCGAATGGTTCCCAGCTCATGGGTGGACTTCCCTATCACCTTCGCATGTCTCGTAGTGTGCTAGCACTTGCGATTTTTGCCACAAAAATCCAACTCTAAGCCTCCCACTCTCTCGGTTTTTTCAGCTCAAAAACCAGAAAGTTTTTGCCTCATTTGGGCGTGAAATGAAAGAGAAGAAATGAGAGAGATTATTGTGTTTGGTTTCCAAATTTGTGTATTATATACACTCATTTGAATTTCACATGCATTTAATGTGAATTTGGCTTTTAAAGTCAAACCATTAAAGCCTAACCACTCACATCATTCAATCACTCAATCACATCAATCACAACTTGTCAAGTCACATCACTCAAAGTGACAAGTGATTTGACGCTTGATGCGACTAGCGATTTGACGCTTGATTTGACGTGCCGCACTCGAATTCGAAATACGAATGCGCTCGCAAATAATCTCGGGCTCGGGTTCGCTAATTCCAGATTAACGAATTTTCCGTTGCGACGTAATTAAATGATTATGCCTAGCGAAATCATTATTTACATCGCTAACGAATTAATTCTAAATTAACTCGTTTGCCCGAATTAAAATCTAATTTCAATTCCGCGTCGAAATCCAATTTCGTTTAATAGATCGAATATATTAATTTATCGATTAATTCCAAATTAATCATTATCTCTCTTTTAATTGATATTTTATCCCAGATAAAATATCTCCGTAATTAATCCCAGATTAATTTTCTCTCTCATCCAATTAATCCCAGATTAATTAAAGTGCGAGTCATACGTCATCGGTGAATCTTCGAGAAGCGACCCATGAGATCCCCGGATATGTTGGCAGTAAATACGGTCGTCGGACTATCCGAACACGTAAGTACCTAGTACTACGTTTGTACTGATTTACAAGACAAGGATGGCTTCTAGCAAAGCGCCATGCCTACCCAATTCTCCAGAAATATCCTTACAGGAATATAGTGATCTATATCAGGCGTAGTATACGTAGTATTGCGTATTTCGATCCAGTATCAGATGTCACATGCTAGGCCTGGGGCTGGAATTGTGTCTGCCCCGTACGAAGCACATATCGGATCTCTGGTAACTAGTCTCTATATCGGATAAACATGACCTTGTCATATTATCCCGATGACTGCAGTACATAAGAGAACCAGTTTTGTATCTTACGTGACCATCATCTCCACTATGCCTGGAGTGATACTTCCGTCTTGACATCACACCCAACACACTACGATTCTCAATATAACCAGCGGAGGCGTACACAGAACCTGTTATACACCCTAACATATACTTGTCATTAATACATGCACTACTGAAGCTACACTACACCTGAACTGGCTTGAATAACATGTTTATATAACCATGACTGACTCATGCATGACATAACATGAATTAAATTAATTACTTGCAATATACTGACATAACACGAATTACTTATTTGTTAACATGATTTACATAATTTATAACATCTGTCCACATGGATAAACGTGCCACTACTCACGTGTGGACCCTAATTCGTATCTCCTAATGACTACAACCACTTTCATCTTCTTTGTAGCTCATCCTCAGCATGCATGATAAACCTACGACACAAACTGAAAATGAAAGGAATAAGTCATATAAATAACTTAGTGAGTGAATGTATGAACATATTGTAAAATAACATGATATCATACATAAATAACTACAAAGTTATGTCAAACCTGAGTCGTGAATCATATGTAAAATGTATGCCTAGTTATCTATAACATAATTGAGAACCTGTAACATAATTGAAAACTGAAACATGATGATGTGAAAGCAAAATATAATTGAAAACAGGACATGACCATAAAACTACGACATGACCATTAAACGTCAATATGAAGTTGAAACTGTAAACATGACTGGAGAATGTCAATTACATCGAAAATCGTAAACTTGATGTAAAATCATAACTGTAACTGTAAAACATAAACATGAGTTGAAAATTAAATCATGTACTAAAAATATAACATAACTGAAAATTGAAAACTTATACTGAAATCATTAGTTGTAAGCTGACAAACTTAAACATGTTTCGACAACATATCATAAGCTAAATTCATAAACATAAACTGAAAATGTCATCAGTATCGTAACCTGGGGGCATGAGACATACTTAAGGGACCTAACACCGCGTAAGCATAGAAACATGAACATGAAATGCCTAAAAGGGTCACTGAGACACCATTAAACTTGCTGAAACGTGAGAGAATCCGGGATGCTAACATGAGGGGATGATACTCTAGTAGTGTTTTAAAAACATATTTTTTCTCTTGTTCTTGTAAATTATGTTCTGAAAAACTTAAATACGATTCATGGAAAACATAAACTGATAACTTGAAAACTTGAAAGCATGACACATGGTAAAACGTATAAACGTCAATTAAAACTTGTAAACATTATACATGAATTGAAAAACATGAACTATATACTTGTAACATGAAAACATAAACTGAAAACTATAAACATGAAGTACAATTGAAATCGTAAAATATACTCATGGATCGTGGGAATATGGAAACATAAACATAAACAACACAAACATAACTACATGTGTACTTGCTTATGCAAACAATGCTTGTATGGAATCCATTACCTATTTTAGAATAGGTATGAGATGAGTGTCATCTGAATGGAACCCTAACCAATGCTTTTACCCCAAAAATACATAATTTGAAAACATAACCTTAAACATGTAATATGCAAGCATAAACTTGAGGATATAAATTATAACATGTGACATATACGTAAACTGGAAACGAATATACATGACATGAAGACATAAAATGTAAAATATAACTTACAGACATATGACGTCTATACATAAATTGAAAACGTAACTGGAAAATAATTGTTTAACTTGAAAACTTGGAACGTAAAATGTAATGATATTATGTAAGTTGAAAATATAACTCGTAAATAATAATAATAATAATAATAATAAAAATAATATATATATATATATATATATATAATAATAACATAGAAAATATTACGTTCACTCACAGTTGTTGACGTTTAAATGCTGATGTATTCATGTAAGACCAAAAGACCCATCTGCACATAATATATGGAATATGTGTTCAAATATGATTAGTGTATTTGGACATGTGATCCTATACACGCACATGAGTGATGCAATGCGTGTACTCATGCTGACGTGATAGCTCACGATATTCCGAACATCTAAGATATCCTGGAACATTACTTAACTTATACTGAACTGCTACTACTACTCATGACATGGCATGCGCATGACTGGCTAGAGGGACATTGTAGGGGTTATTTAAGGGGTGAGTCCGGTAACGCAGCGGAAGCGGTGAAAATCCGATTTTCAGATTTCAAAACTTTTTCTCGGATAAATTAAATAAACATATTTATTTAATATTCCAATAATCAAATTATGAAAATAAATTCAATAAAACATTTTTAGGTGAATTTACCGAAATACCCTTGCTTTGTATTTTTGTCCATTTTAGTCCGAAATTGATCCAATCAATTTTGAATGATTCTAAATCATTTCTAAGATGAACTTATGATGTTCAAAACATCAAAACACCAAAGCAACCAAAATCCCCAAATTCTATCTCAAGGCCGTGAGCCTCACTTGGTGCCCAATTTGACCATTTGGTCATTTCATGTCTCAAAACTCATCTAAATGAAATCCAATCAACATGAAACTTTGCATGCATCATATACACACCCAAATGCTCAACATATATGAAAACCCCCAAATTTGGAATTAGTTAAAAACCCTAATTTTTCAATTTCCTCAAATTGGACAAATTAGACCAAATACATTAAATCAATTACTTCAATCATCATTCTTCCATCCAATTCAAGTCTCAACACAATGAAACAACTCAAGATCAAATCTAGGTCATTTAAGAGTGCGTCAACAACTCTAGATTAGCAACATGGTTTCATAAACCTTAAAAGAATGTTTACAACTACACTAGTTACAAACTTCCACCATCATACATGCTTTACACCTTCACCAAAACTTCCATCAACAAAACAACAAAGAACAAAGAAGGAAATAACCTAAGGATATCATAATTGAAGCCTAGATCCTAAGGAACAATTTCCTTACTAATAGTAAGTTGGAAAAAACTTACTAAAATCAAGCTTTCCTTTGATCTTTCTTTCTTTCTCAAGCTTCCTTTAGGTTTCTTCAATGGTGTTTTTTTTGATAAAGTGTATTAGGTTACAATTAAATGAAATGAAAAACAATATATACTTGTTACATTTCCACCTTGGCCGAAATTCAAAGCCAAAAACAAGAATTGTAATTTCAATTTCATTTCAATTATCATTATATCAACTTGCACAAATATCTTATAAACTACTTATTAGATATTTATTTTGGTCAACAAATGCAACTAATGTCATTTATTTTAAATATCCTAATGTAAGATATTTATATTTTAATTAATTTAATCATTTAACAATTAAATAATTAATTAATTAATCAAATACAAATATATTAAATATATGTATAATATTTACATTAAATATTAAAAACATATATTCATTTAGGAAATAAGTCAAATAACTCATTTTGACTATTAATTAATGTGTATTTAAATTAATCAAGTATTAAATGTAAATACACAATAATTAAGGAAATGACTATCTAGTCTCTTTAGCATGTATCTTGCGTTTAACCATTAAACGACTTTATAAATAATCAATATTATTTATTTATGTTGCTCTAGTGCTCAACGAGTATGTTTCATTATTGAGACTCTCTAGGTTCAGGTATATCCGTCACGAAATCCAATTTCGTGTCCATAATCTATCCACCCGTAGATTATGACGATCACGGATAATCTCGCTGAACCATACAGGTCGAGGTCATGGCAAATGTATAATTCCTCCGTCACAGGTATCCGGATAAATCCCAGAGATATAGATGTAAACGTCAAATCTCTATCGGGACTATCCAGTCGACTATTCTATTAGCAATCTCAAAAAGAATGTTTAGAACTAGCTTCTAAACTTTACCACGGGCCCATGGATTTATCTGATTGCTAATCATATGGACTACCTATGCTCTGATACACAGAACTGACGGATCCTATCTTGATACACATAGGACACCCTGAGGATCTGTCTACACCCAACGAACAGGCGGAGGTCTGATCTAAATAGATCGGTGACGTGACTGCCGTCTAAGTGTAGAAGATGTCTCATGTGCCCACAATGGCATCTCAAGTCTAAGAATCACAAGTGCTACTCAACCCAAGAAGATTCTTATTGACGCTGGTGTACCATCCATTAAGAATCTTCGGTGAGTCGTTCAGTGTTTATCCGATATAAACACCTACACGTCTATACTAGTCTCCAAGACTAATGGTTCATTGAGAAACCATTGGAATCATATATTCCAGTATACGACATGTACCGGTCTCAACGGGTTTACTATACTGACCAAGTAGTGTAAACCTTGACCATGAACTGTCTGAGAATGACAACGTCATGATACTTCTCAATGTCTGTTGCGACGCTTTTGCGACTGTATCATGACTAATCATTCTCGGGTCATTACGTCTTTACCATATAGAAATATAGATTATATTATAGAAACTGCATATATTATTCATAATAATATGTTTTACAGAAGTATTTAACATAAATACAACCGGGAATTGGCTCTCTGAGCACCAACCCCAACAGACATCGCAACATGAGCGACTTATTCACTTGAAACATCTCTCAATACTACAAAGGAGGCTCTCGGCCAAAATTCCTAAAATGCACATAACATCATAGCCCCAAATCATGCTGCACCAACTATTATTTCAATTTTAATAACATGAATCTTAGCCTAATATGTTCCCATAACATGAAATTTAAACCCAATCATAAATTTCATGTCATGTTAAACCCCAAAATCCTAGGGTTCACACAACCCAACTACATGGTACCTAAAATTATACTTTACAAAATATCATAATAACATGAATTGGCCTATTACAAGTCTATAACATGCAAGTCAATTTCAAAATCCTTAATTCCATGGCATGATAAAACCTTAGATTTCTAGGTTTTACTCTTCACATGGTATGCAATATGATTCAACTTAAAACCATGCATGTATCATGTCACTAAACACATATCTAAGTATGATTAACTTCCTAATCATGCAAAATAATGAAACTCAAACGTGGGTCAAAAACTCTAACTTGAAAAATCCATGAGTAAATGAAAAATTAGGGATGAAATAGAGATGGGAGAATTACTTAATTCACTTGAATGTTTGGAAATGCATGAAAAGCTAAGATTGAGCTTGATTAGGGAAAATATTTGTGGGGGAGTTGAGAGGAAAAAGAAGAAACCAAAGAAAAAAATGAGGGGAAAGGTTATATTCGCTATGAGTGTAAAGCTTCGCGTGCATGAATCACATAACCATGTTTGACATGTTAAAAATTACCTGGGGTGTGACACTTTCCCCCTCAATGTTTTAGTTTTGACCAAGGTTTCTCACATATTAACCAAGACAAACTGATAGTTAAGGATAACAATCGGGATGTCCTATCATATCCCGTCCCAATTATGATTCTAGACCAAAAAAATATCTCATCTTGATCGATTTTTTGAATTATGATGAAAATTATCTCGAATCTTAGACCGAATTTGGGATCCAACCAGTTTTAAGAATTTTTAGGATAAAAATCAATATTCTTGACAAAAAATCATTCAAAATCCCGAATAAAATTTTTATTTAGAATGATTTTTCATCGCAAATCTCGTACCGAAAAGTATAGAATCATGAATCTCGTATCAAATAATACGGGATCCCGATCGAAATTCTAAATTTTCCAACAACCCTACTGGTGTTCAGGGCCGACTCTAGAGATTGGGGGGCCTTAAGCAAAAAAAATGGAATTAAAATTTTTTATACTTATTGTCAAAGAATGTACTTATTAAATTTATAGGATTTTTATTTTATATTTTTTTAAAAAAAAATCTTTAATGTCGCAATGGGATAGGAAACTCTACCCATTAAATACTAATCCATATCCCTTATTATTACTATGTAAAGCTATTTTATAGCCGCAGTCAAAGATATGATCTCATAGTTTTCAAGTAATTTCACATGAGTTCGAATTTTAAGGGAAATAAGGAGATAATATATATATATATATATAAATTTAAGCTTTTTCTACCTCTTACCTTAATAAAAAAATCATTATAGCGAATAAAGCTACACCCAGGGCATCTTACTTCTCGTCTTCTCGAGTTGTAAAATAATTATTTTTCAAAAAGGAAAAAAAATTCTATTGTGGTATGTAAATAAACTTTTCTGCAACTTTTATTTTTATTTTCCCTACTGTCTATAACGTTCTTTTATAAGATTTTATTTGAAAAAAAAAAAAAGTAATTTAAAAAATTTATTAAGAAGATTTAATTCAGAAAAATGTATTAGAAATGTATGGTTTATAAAATATCATAGTTGAAAGTTCTTCTACAATTTATCATTTTAAGAGAAGAAAGAACTAACAAGAGTAGTAGGACCTTCCTTTTGCGTGGGACCTTAGGCAATGACGTTGTTTACCTAACCATTGAGCCGGTCATGATGGTGGACGTGAATCGTGATGCAACTTGATCGGCCAAATCAATGGCTATGATTGGTTGATCAAAATTCAAAAGAATATATACCCACCATTGGATCATGACATTATACTGTAAAAACAAACTCTCAGTCAGACTAGTTTGTATAAACATGAAATGAATCAGCAAACTCAAAACAAAAAGTAAAACAGTGTGTGAGAAGAAGTTGATCTTAGAAGAAAAAGAAAATATATTTGGTAAGTTCTCACTTCATTTCTCAAATTTCCTCGTATTCCAGAATATTGGATTTTCTTTCTCTTGGGTCTTATTGCTTGTTAGGTCTTTGAATGTTGATGGGTTCAGATTCTTGAAAATTTAACTAATATTATTTTAATATATGCTTTTGCCTTTTCTGGGTCTAATTGATTGTCTATTTATCGTCCAAGTGTTTATTTTTTGGCCTTCTTCTTTCTTGTGGTTTGTTGTTTTTCAATCATACATCAGAGGCTAAACTTTTCTGTTTTGTCTCTCTTTCTTCAGAGACAATTCTGAGGTTTTTATCTTCATATAGGGTTCTTATGAACGGCAGGATTTGACTATTTTGATTATCTTTGCTGTTCCCATTTGAGGCTTACTTCAGGTATGTGAATAAATTTGTTCTGTTCTTTTCTTCCATGAAATTGGTTTTACTGTTTTGATATTGTGTTTGTGTAATTTGTTTGCTGGCTGCAATTCATCTTTTGATTGCAATATTGAATATAATATTTTCTATTCAAACTTGACATGTTCTATTGCAGTGATTGATCCATAATTGATTGTATATTTCGAATTATTCACATTATTCGCAAGTTGTAATAGTTCTGTCATTCTTCAAAGGTTAATCTAACTCTTGCATCAGTATATGTGGATGCTTTGTAGTTCATACAATTGCCAATTCTTTGGCAATTCTGGGATACAAATTATTTGAGCTCATAACTTGTATTTGTAATAGAGAAAATACAAAAAACACTGCAAGCACATGTCAATTGGTTTATGTATATACTTTCTTTCATTTGGCTCTGCATCTGCAGACCTGCTTTTCTTTTAGTATATCTACTATGAAATATGTGTGATCTTTTGTGTGGCAGGGGTCAGATTTTGTGGTACAACTTGCCTTCTTTGAAAGCGAAACAACTTGGTCGAACAGTATGTCGTTAGTTAGTTCTCCAGAGCCATCTTCTACTCCATATGGAAATCCTATACTCTACTCTTTGAAGGGGAGTGGTGATAGTTCTGCCCTGTCTACTCAAGCATTTGGCTCCGATAAGCCTAAGACAATGTACATGACTGATTCTTACTCCAGTGAGAGTTATGAGAATTTCATCCTTGACTCCCCAGCAGAAGAACTAATACATCCGTCAAGTTCTACGAAATCGGGGAATTCATTTCAGCCACAAGGTGCCTCTTCTTACCAGTTAAGAGCTGGTTCAAGCTTCCCTATGGCTTCTCAGAGCCCATCGGACTGTTCTTTTATGTCCATGACACGCTGTAGTGGGTATCAATCCAATTTTGAATCTGATTACTTGGAAGGTCAAAGCCCGGATCCTGTAAGTCATGATGAAGATACTTTGACATTAAAGCTTCAAGAACTGGAGAGAGCACTGCTTGATGATAACATTGGTGATGAAGATGATGACATGTTTGTGACTATTCAAAGCATGGAAGTTGAAGGTGAATGGCTCGACCCTACCCAGAATGTTCCCTTCCATGACTCTCCCAAGGAGACTTCATCCTCGGATTCTATCCTCAGCAGCATCAGCAGCAGCAAAGAAGTATCACAATTATCTCCTCCGACTCCTAAGCGGTTGCTTATAGATTGTGCTGCCGCACTTTCAAGTGGAAACATTGAGGAAGCAACAACTATTATAAATGAACTCCGGCAGATGGTTTCAATTCAAGGAGATCCTCCTCAGAGGATTGCAGCTTACATGGTGGAAGGTCTTGCAGCTCGAATGGCTGCCTCTGGCAAGTTTCTCTATAAAGCTCTAAAATGCAAAGAGCCCCCTTCTTCTGATAGGCTTGCAGCCATGCAGATCCTTTTTGAGGTTTGCCCTTGTTTTAAATTTGGATTTATGGCAGCAAATGGTACAATTATAGAGGCATTTAAAGGTGAAAAGAGAGTACATATAATAGATTTTGACATCAATCAAGGTAGTCAATACATAACATTGATACAAACAATTGCTTCTCTGCCTGGTAAGCGACCTCACTTGAGGTTAACAGGGGTTGATGATCCGGAGTCAGTTCAACGTTCTGTAGGAGGTCTTCAAATCATTGGGCTAAGACTTGAGAAGCTAGCTGAAGCACTAGGAGTGCCATTTGAGTTTCATGCAGTGCCCTCAAAGACTTCGCTTGTCACTCCATCGATGCTGGACTGCAGGCCTGAGGAAGCACTTGTAGTAAACTTTGCTTTCCAGCTTCACCACATGCCTGATGAGAGTGTTTCAACAGTAAACCAGCGAGACCAGCTACTCCAGATGGTTAAGAGCTTAAAGCCGAAGCTTGTAACTGTTGTTGAACAAGAAGTGAATACGAACACTTCCCCCTTTTTCCCACGGTTTATTGAAGCCTACAATTACTACTCTGCTGTGTTTGAGTCTCTCGACGCAACTCTTCCAAGAGAAAGTCAGGACAGGATGAACGTTGAACGACAGTGCCTGGCGCGTGACATAGTTAACATTGTTGCATGCGAAGGGGAGGAACGGATAGAGCGGTATGAGGTTGCAGGGAAATGGAGGGCAAGGATGACAATGGCCGGCTTCATTTCATGTCCGATGAGTGCAAATGTAATTGACATGATTAGGGAACTTATCAAACAATACTGTAACAGGTACAAGTTGAAGGAGGAAATGGGTCTGCTTCATTTTGGGTGGGAAGACAAAAGCTTGATTGTTGCTTCAGCATGGAAGTAACAATTATAATTCTGGATATGTTAATTTTTTCCTGTCCATGTGATAGCTGTAATATATTTTTTTGTGTGTGGGGTGATGCACTTGATTTTTCATGAGGTTGACCAAGGAAGAACCTTTTTAATGTTATGCTGATGTAGATGATGAGGCTTGCTGATTATCTAACATTCAGGAATAATATTTTTTTCTACTTCTTCTGCCTTATCCATCTCTGCATGTTGTTGTGATAATATTAAACAATATGAAGTACCTCTGTCAATTTGTTTTTGAGAAATTTTGATCACTAAACACCAATTCTTATTGATTATTACTCAGAATGATATTTTTCTAAGCTGAGGGGGATTTTTCTATCCCGAGCCATCATCGGTTCCATACTAAAAATGCTTAGAACGCTTGTTAAACTATTAATCAAACACTCACCTTGTTAAGTCCGAAAATCGCATGTCTAACGAAGTATTTATCTTGGAAGTTTTGGCAAGAGTTTGGGGATCATTACTGGAAGCATAATGGGTGGTGCAAATGAGACAAATGGAGTATATACCCGTTAAATAAAGATAGATTGAGCTTAGGGACACGTACAGAAGAAGGGCATGCGAGCAAGAGATCTATTGGAAGAAATGAAGCAACTCAAAAAGGACTTTTAACATTTCACTGATAAAAAGCACTAAACTATATGATTTATTTACTGGAATTAGTACACAGCGGAAAAGATGCAATATGAATGTGTAACGGGGTCGCATTTTTCGCTAGCAATATTTGTGCATGCCGCACTCATTTGCTGAAAGCTGCCTGCATTTGCCGTAACGTAACGGGTTTTATATAATGGATCACCAGATCAAATTTGTTTAGGGTCATTAATAAATTTCATGATCACTTGTATTATCGATCGCAAAGTCAAACTCTCAATATTTCTTAAGTGTTTTTTTTTTTTTTGTGGGCGGGGGCAACTCAAGTACTAGGTACGTTTTCTTGTGCCACATATGCCATGTTTTTAAAATCTCTTTAGGAGAGAATGCTCCTTTGAGCCAAAGTGTGGGCTTGGGCATTAGTGACTTAGGTACTTTAGTCGTGAATCCTCCCGCCCTTAAATATGACGCTTATATATTAATATACATGTAACGACTGTCTCATGTAACTTCTGGTTGCCTCGAATCATCGTGTAGGTGTGTGTTTACTTTTTTATGCCGCTTATTTTATATTATGAATGCTTATTAGCTTTTATAGCATTCCGCTATGTTTTTGTATGTAGACATTCCAATCACCGAGTTTTATGCCTGTGGGCATTGAGAAGTATGACTTGCAACATGTGCCGCAAGAGCCTGATTTTCCACTACTCAAAATGTTTTTTTTTTTTTTTTTTGTGGGGGGGGGGGGGGGGGGGACAACTCAAATACTAGGTGTGTTTTCTTGTGCCACATATGCAATGTTTTTAAAATCTCTTTAGGGGAGGATGATCCCTTGAGACAAAGTGTGGGCTTGGGCATCAGTGACTTAGGTACTTTAGTCGTGAATCCACCCGCCCTTAAATATGACGCTTATATATTGATATACATGTAACATACAAGTTATTAATAAAATGCTTGGTTTTCATACTCGACTGTCTGGTGTAATCTCTGGTTGCCTCGAATCATCATGTGGGTGCGTGTTTATTTTTTTATGCCGCTTATTTTATATTATGAATACTTATTAGCTTTTATAACATTACGCTGCGTTGTTGTATGTAGGCATTCCAATCATCGAGTTTTATGCCTGTGTCTATCAGGAAGGATGACTTGCAACATGTGAGCCTCGGTAGATACCGCAAGAGCCTGATTTTCCACTACTCGAAAAATCAGCCCGTGACAGTTTATATTAGAGCCCTAGGTTGGGGTGTGACGGATGTTATCGGGAGTAAGCTACTGTTAAGGACTAGAGGGAAGCCCGAGAATTGCAAGAAGGCATAGTAGAAAAGAAATAACACCTTGATATCGAGTAACAGAGATGGACAATCATCAAGCACTCGGGGCAGTGCTTTAGAGTACATAAGCGGTCACTCAAGTACGAGCAACACACCCCGGGGGATACATGCAATGTGTTAGGTGTTAGGTTTCTAAAGTGTCCCAAGATCATTTAAGCAATGAAACATGTGAATACTCAAAGAATAATTTGCGGAATAATACTCACTTTGATCGGATATTGGATGCGTCAAATACAAAACTTTGTTCCTTGAAGTTTCGGCCAAGCTCCTCCTTTGGGGATGAAATCCGAGCTCCAAGCTTTGTTGTTGATTCCAAGCTCAAGGATTGGTTTCCCTATCACCTTATATGATTCCTTGATGTGTGCTAACACTTAGAAAAATTGCAACAATTCTTCCTTTGCTCTTGATGAATTCGGCCAAGCCAAATGGGAGAGAAAAAAACTGCACTTTGCCGTGAGGTTGGAAAGAGAGAAGAAGTGTGAATGACTTGTGTATTTGATTTCTAAAATAAAAAATAAAAGATAAACCAAATATCTAATATTTGGTAAAATGTCAATCAATTTAACTTTGAGTGTAAAATAAGTTTCCATCATTTCCTACATTAACTTCCATCACCAAAAAGGTGAATGAATGACTAATGATGTGACTTGAAGTGACTTGTGGGCCCCACTTGAATTCAAAATCCGAGTGGGCCTGCAAACACTCCCGGGCTCGGGTTCGCTAATTCTGAATTAACGAATTTTCCGTTGCGACGTAATTAAATCAAATTTAATTAAATAATTATGCCTAACAAAATTACTATTCACGTCGCTCACGAATTAATTCTAAATTAACTCGTTCGCCCGAATTAAAATCTAATTTTAATTCCGTTATGAAATCTAATTTCATTTAATATATCGAATATATTATTTTATCGATTAATTCCAAATTAATCGTTCTCTCTCTTCAAATAGTATTTTATCCTAGATAAAATCTCTCCGTAATTAATCCTAGATTAATTATGTTCGAATCATACGTCATCGGTGAATCTTCGGGAAACGACCCATGAGATCCCTGGATATGTTGGAAGTAAATCCGGTCGTCGGACTATCTGAACACGTACTACATTTTTACCGATTTACGAGACATGGTTGGCTTCTAGCAAAGCCTACCCAATTCTCCAGAAATTTTATTAAGGGAATATATAATCTATGTCAGGCGTAGTATACGTAGTATTGCGTATTGCGATCTAGTATCGGATGTCACGTGCAAGGCCTGGGGGTTGGAATAATGTCTGCCCCGTACGAAGCATATATCGGATTACAAGCAACTAGTCTCTTTAATCGGATAATCATGACCATGTTATATTATCCCGATGGTTGCAACCCATTAGAGTACCAGTTTTGTATCCCTGTGTGATCATCATCTCTATATGACTGAAGTGATACTTCCGTCTTGACATCACACCCAATACACTACGATTCTCAATAAACCCAGAAGAGGCGTACACAGGACCTGTTAAAGTCCTGGACGACCAAAACCAAAGCTTATTGATTGTCGCAAGTACTAGCGATGCAAGTCTCAGGTTAAGACCAAATACACCTACCCTGATGCGGATTCCCATAGACACATAGTCATACTACCAATGAGATTCCGCGGGGTCTATCCAGAGCGAAGCTGTTTCCGTACCATCGGTAAACACAACCTCCTATCACACTTGCATAAGTATCCAATACTTAAATATATGAGAACTATGCTGTTACGCTTCCATAACACGCATAAGTGCAATACTAGTCTATTTCGCATTATCGATGTCCAGTCTCGATAATACTACGACTATGGATATTTAAGGATTAAACCTTTATGGATTGATATTGTCTCATATATAATAATCCGGAACTAATCATAAGGACTTTTCATTTATATATTTAAGTAATCAAATTACAAAATGATAAAATGCAATTTCCATTGCTACATAGTTAATTTGTATAAAAACCACAATGTCTTTTACAAATAGTGACGCTATGGGTCATAATTGTCCAACAATCTCCCACTTGGCCTATTGCCAGTCACTCAAGCATCTAACACCTAAACTATGTGCTTGTCGCTCAAACTTTTGCTGAGGAATAACTTTCGTCAGCGGATCTGCAATGTTGTCCTCTGATGCGACCTTCTCGATCTTCACATCACCACAATGTATGATCTCACGAATCAGATGGAAACATCGAAGACCATGCTTGGATCGTTGATGAGACCGCGGTTCCTTAGCCTGCGCTATAGCCCCATTATTGTGACAATACAATGGAACGGGCTCAGCTGCTAACGAAACTACTCTTAATCCAATTAGGAATTTACGGATCCAAACTGCCTCTTTTGCTGCTTCAGCTGCAGCAATGCACTCCGCTTCAGTTGTTGAATCGGCAACAGTCTCTTGCTTTGAAGATTTCCAGCTAACTGCTTTGTTATTCAAACAAAATATGTACGCGGATTGCGACTTGCAATCGTCTTTATCGGTTTGGAAACTTGCATTGGTATACCCAGTTACCTCAAGTTCTCTATCTCCATAGATTAAGAAAGCATCATTAGTTTGTCTAAGATACTTTAGGATATTCTTAACCGCCATCCAGTGACCATCACCTGGATCGGCCTGATAGTGACTACGCATGCTCAAAGCATACGAGACATCAGGTCGCGTACATATCATGGCATACATGATCGATCCGACTGCCGAGGCGAACGATATCTGACTCATGTTGTCTCTCTCATCTTGAGTTTTAGGACACATGTCCTTAGATAGAGTGACGCCATGTGACACTGGCAACAGTCCCCTCTTGGACTGATCCATGTTGAATCTCTTCAACACTTTGTCAATGTACGTGCTCTGGGAGAGTCCAAGTAGCTTTCTAGATCTATCCCGGTAGATCTTTATTCCTAGAATAAAGGCTGCTTCTCCCAGATCCTTCATGGAGAATTTTAATGAAAGTCAAGCTTTCACTGACGTTAACATGGGAATGTCATTGCCAATAAGTAATTGTAGGCACTGCATCTTTACATATAAGTCTCTATGATGAGTCTCATTTGGAGGCACTACCTTTTAAGTCGCGGAAGTCGCGGGGAACGGACGTCGGAAGGGGAAATTCAGAATAAATAGGTCATCAGATTTATTTCACAAGTTCACTGTTTTTCGTTCGTGCCGCGTTCGTGACCACGTTCGAACGTCAAGCAGATTGCGGGCGTTCATGTAGCGTTCG
>SKCR01049826.1:0-162047 GCA_019454045.1 Zanthoxylum bungeanum | reverse complement strand
GCCCCGCTATTACGTCTGTGATCTTCTTAGCTCTTTGGCGTGTGATTGGGCCTGTTGGCAATTGCAAAGGCTCTAATGTTCCTTGGGTGACTGCATTCATGTCAAATGTTGTCCCTTAGATCATGTCATTCTCCCTCTCTTGAAATGGATTCGTCCTAGAATCCAAACCCGGATCATAGATTGTTATGACAAAATCAATTGGACGATGATATTGAAATATAAAAGAATCACACTTGACCACTTGTACCTGCGATGAAAAAGCATAAACAATAGAGAAAATGTTATGGAAAAACTTCACTACCACATCTACTTTCTTTTTACCAGCTCTCACAGCTTCATCATCACTCATGGCCACTATCTCAACCATACTTGCAAAGACCTCCTCACACACCTGCTCAGCTTCACTATGTTTTTCAACCTCAAAGCACACTACCTCACAAGTGTTTACTCCCTCAATGCTCACGGTCTCACAAGCATTTTCACTCAACATGTCACTTATAACACAATTCACAACATTCAAGACCTCACAAGTGTTTTCATTCGCTATGCACTCAACATCACAAGTGCTTCTCACTTCATTACACACAACTTTTATAGCTTTTGGTTGTTGAGTACTCTCTTCATTCACTGCATATTTAGTTACCTTCCAAGTCTTTTTCCATTTCTCATAAGATCTTCTATAATCACTCATAATATCTTAGATATCACTTTTGAAAGTATCCAAAACCACGATCTTATCATCAATGGTTAAACTTGGACCTGCCATCTCAACACTAAACAAACAGATTAGAAATAATAAAAAGCAAAACAAATATGTAAATCCTCACAATCTCACGTGTTTACACTCGAATGATATCACTCCACTCATGTTTGCACTCTATTGGCTTTTACCCGATACTGTGCTCACAATCAGTGCCTTTTACCACTCTTGAGTTCTTCCTCAATTCAAATGCAAATCAAACTCAGTCTAAGAATACACAACCAAGTGTAGTCCTCAAGCTAACATGAAACACAAAGAACCAATAATGTATATAGGGCAGATGGAATAACGCGAATGAGAATAGCAATCACGAAGACTCAATCAAAGAGACTTAAGCTAGAATGCACGTAGTAAGAAAAAAAAAAGAGTTAGCTAAATGCGCAAACAAACAAGCAAGCACTCAATGTGACACTTAGCCAATCTTGTGATCACTCGCAAATGAAATACAATGCAAATAACAAAATTACCACATTCAGTAATTTTCAAGTTATATCCTTAGCACTTGCAATACATGTAAATACAATTCAAATGACAATGTAACTCATATAATCAATTCGGCAATGTGGTAATGTCTACCTTTCAACTTGGAAATGAGTATAAATGATCTAGTTACAATGTAACTAACTCAATTTCCAATTAATCCAAGTCAAATTACAAGCTAAGTAAATAGTTTTTGCAAGCAACTAGGTGATGCAGCTACTTGCCTCTTCAAGCACCTTAAAAAAATGATTACACACAAGTTCCCATGTCAAGTTAATGATGAATTTCTTGCCTCTTCACTTATAATAACAATATTTCAAGAGGTGGAAAGTGATATTTGCTTAGATGTTTGCTTAGATATATAATACTAGAAAGAAATTTGTACGCTCCCACTTACCCTACTGACAAATACGTATTCTCTATACTTTGATAAAACCAGACAATCTGACTGATATCAAAATCAGAGAACACGGATTTCCGGAAAGCTTATTTGAGTCTACAATAGGCTTTATAAGCTAGTATATCAAACTATGATCTCAGCAGAATACAAACTCTAGGGCCATTCTAGAATGAACTCTTGAAACAAAGAAATCATAACGGATCTCTCATTCGAAGAAATCACTCAAGAACGCCACTTTGTATTCTTTAGCCAAAATACACAATTTAATATCAACATTAACCAACAGATCTTTAATTGTTCAATCAGTGCGACAAGAGACAAGCTTCCTCAGAATTATAATAGACTAATAAGTATAACCTTTCTCACTGTCATACTATAAAGGTCAAACCTTTATCAAGCTCAATTTGCTTCTGTTGCGCAAATAATTTGCACACTTTATGAACTACTCATAACAAAAATCTAATCAAGTTCAAAACTTGATCGCAGTAAGCTATGAACAATCTTAGATCTATGGTTCAATTGTAATTTTCGAAATCGATATCAAATATCGCTCTCACTATAAGTTTTAGGATAATTTTCTTCAACAAGAAAACAACAGAATCATTAAGTATCGAATACTTTGTAAATGATTCTGATATCCTATTGAACTTATACATAAGTTTTCTAAGGGTCTATTCATCTTATTAATTACGTAGTTCCATTACAGTTTATCATTCTCACATTTGACTTCAATAAGTCAAGTCTTTTATGCAATCGTCAGCATCCAATGTTAACCACCAAGTTATGAAACAATTTTATTACTCGAGATCGTAGAAAATATATTCTATCAAATATAATACAATATTACATTAAATAGAATAAATGATAAACCTTTCACTCATACCTCCGAGGCACAAGTACTTTCAATTATATAACAATTATACAAAAGAAAGCTTCAAATCTCAAACTTTTCAAGATTCGAATTTTCTACTATACATATCATATATGTAACTGTAGAAACGAATGGAACCTTAATTAAAGAGATGAATTAGAGTCACCGGAGCATAACCTCAAAAGTATTGAAAACTAATTCGGTAACACTCAATATCAACAAATCAAATCATATAAGATTCATTTACTCCCACATACCAATTCCATCAAAATGGAATCGCGGAAGTTTAATATTGAGTAAGAATCATATTTATTAAATAACTTTAGAACTAATTGCCTTAAATTCATGTGTTTGATCATATCAAACATCTTCGAACAATTCAAAGACTCGCGATGAATTTTATAATTTTCAACACTTCAAATAGAATATCTTTGAACCATTCAAAATATTCTATCCGCGTTTCATCAGAAACATATTGAAAATTCTCGAACAATTCAAGACGTTCAACATGTTCTCCATTAGAAACATGTAACTAAGTCATGACGAATCATTAACTAAGTTACGGAGAAAAGAAAACTATCTAAGGTAATTTCAAATTCATCAAACTACATACATCCAATGTATTAGTTTAACAAATCTGTGGTCCAATGACAATAATTGGTTAAATGAGATTGAATCACATCCTGAATACAATATTCATTAAATGGATAAGGACATGTGGTGTGAACTCGTATCAGACCATCATTTACCATAAGGAATAAGCATCTAATGCTTTTATGATAAAATCTCATAAAGCACAGTTCTAAGTTATTTATTTTACCGAATATTTTTCTTAATGTTTATCTTTTCATTAATGACACTGTTAATCGTCTTAAAATATGTAACAATTGTTTATACAGAACAAGTAACTATCCAATAGTCACAAGTTCTGATATCAAATATCAAAACAGTTATTAAACATTATTTTAAATAACTAGACGATAGATCTGGTATCTAATACCTACAGTTGTCATATTTTGAGAATCGATATTCTCTATACACAACTATACGCATCTCCTTTCTTTAGCTTCATAATTTGCTTTCAATTATTCACAACGATTGTAAATAATTGATTAGAAAACTGTGTCAGACACATGACTTCTAAAAGTCACTAAAACCAAGAAACGTCATTAAAAGATAAACAAATACTATAGGGGTTTTCTTAATGCCAGTCAAGAATCTCGAGACATGAACTATTCAAGTCAATTCTTACTGCATAAGAAATAATTCTATCAAGACTATTATATCCTTAAAAGATATCTATTTAGATTACCTATCGTGACTTAGTAACTAAGTCACAAACCATCTTGATTTTCAAGAAAATCGGAACAACAATTCCCGATGGTTTCAACTAATCTAACAATATCTAAGTCTACTGTCTTTCTAGAACCTATTCTAGAATAACGCAATCATAAGAAAAGTCAGAAAATCTATTAAAATAATAAGCATGCAGCAGATTAGAAGTATAATTCTATAAACAATATAGAATAAAGGAAAACGAAAGTAATATTTTCCATAAAATTACGCACTGCCTTAGTTATGGATTTTTAACCCAGCAGTGTTTCCCACTACTTTTCGTAATACCATAATCCCCAACGGAGAATGTGAATTCAATAATTAAATCGAATTCCATAGTGAGAGTAGGATCCTATGAATATATTTCGACTCACAGCTTTGACACGATCTCGCCTACATATATTCATTAGGTAGACAACTCATTGTTAATCACTCACCAGTGACTCCTGGTTTTGGTCTTGATCGTTTCTCATTATAACAGCTTTGGCACGTTCACAAGGAGGCGTATCAAGGCTACACTTGTCAATGACAAACTCAAGCTACCGATGTAGTCTTGACAGCTTTGGTACGTTCAAGATTTCCACTTTCACTTGAATTTGTCCAGTATCAATATACAACCGGTATGGATAATAATTCTACAACCTACACCCTCACAGCTTTGGCACAATCTCGGATTCAGTTACAGAAAGATACCCATAAACCGTATTGACAAGACAGACCAAGAAACATGTATCCAATACACGTCACTTTACAACCTTATTTCTAAGCATGGGTTTTCCTCAAGAAGCTATACTCTATATCAAATGCAGAATTTTAATCTAAATCATTTTCTAAACAATTCAATTCTACCTATAGAAAAGATAACTCAATTTAACAATTAAATTTTCGTTACATTTTCCTTAGTGTAGAATTGAAGAGTCAACAAACATATCTAGACTATATGCATGTGCGAACATTAAAATTGGATTATATATCAAATATCAAGCATGTATAATGTAATGGATGAGGCATTAGACCTGCTCTGATACCATTTTTATTGGGGTTTTGGGCGATGGGCGCAGTGGAAGCGCGGTTCGGGCGAAATCGTAAATTAAATTTTTTTTCAAATTACCGAATAAATTATTCAATATCTAATATGAATAATTTATTCATATTTCACCTAAACCTATTTATTCAATATCAAATATCAACATAAATAAGGTTGAAACATTGCGAAACTTTTACGAAAACCGTTTTTCCATAAAATCACGCAAAATGCGATTTTGACCGAACCGACCACTCGACACTTATGGGGACTGCCCAAGTCAGCCCCAATAGTTTTAGGGTAGTTCATGGGCTGCCCGAACAGTGATGGATTCACTGTTTGGGCAGCCGTCACCTGGTTGACTCAAAAGTCACCCGGTAACGTCGTTTTTGGCGTTTTCGCTTATTTCAACTCAGAAACAATTTCCGGTAATTGTTCTAACTCCTAAAACGCATCCATTACATTCATATAACATCAAATGCATCAAAAAATTTCCAGTTTAATCATAACTGATCCAGAACCGAAAATTACATATTTTCATGCTTTAATCCAAAATTTTCAAGATTAATCTAATTAATCAAGACACCAACTAAAGTCACCACATATGAACAACCCAAGAACAATTATAAGTGCCATAAGAGTGGTCATAACACTCTAGAATATCAACTCATCATCAAATGATCAATTTGGATACAAATTACACTAATTTCACCCAAATTTACTTCACACATGCAATATAACTTCCAATCCATCATCCACAACCAAAAACCCTAATTTTTCAGATTTGAAGGAACCCTAGAACCTTTATAAATCATCAAGAAACAAGAAATCAAATTTCTAAGTTTAGGGTTAAGTAGATTACCTTTTAATCACTTGAAATCCCAAACTTTTTTCTTGATTTTCCTTCTTTTCTTCATGGAATTTTCAAACCAATTTTAAGACCCATTTTCTTAGGTATTTTCGGCCATGAGTGTAGAATGAATGAGGAAGAAAAAAATTTCCCCTTTTAATTCTTGTTGACCGACTTTGAGGGGCATTTATGTCATTTTGTAAATTTAATCCAATTAAATCAATTTACACTTTATAATAACAAATCAAATTGGACAAATAAAGTGTAATTAAAACATGTCATGTTGACCAATAATAATTGGACAAATTCCATAACATTTATGGAAAAAGTTTATTAATTAAAATTCAAATATTTAACAATTAAATATCCAAATAATTAATTAATGTAATTTTTATTATATATGTATTTTTATTTACAATAAATAACAAATACATATATTTATGGCATGTGTCAAAATCTCATTTGACGAATAATTAATGTGTATCTAATCGTATTTTATATCAAATACAAATACACAATAATTATTATCAGACAAAATCCCCTAAATACATGTGTTACCATCTAACTAATTAAACGATCCGAATTAACTCATTTAATCCGGTGAAGTATTATGAATAATCAGTATTATTCATATCGTGTTGCCCAAGTGCTCAACGAGTACACTTCATATTGTGGGACTCTCTAAGTTTAGGTTTATCCATCACGAAATCCAATTTCGTGTCTATAATCCACCCACTCATGAATTATGACGACCACAGATAATCTCGCTAAACTATGCAAGCTGAGGTCATTGCATACATATAATCCCTCCGTCACAGGCTATCCATATTATACCTGGGGTATAGATAAAAACGTCAAACCCGTTCGGTATAATATAGTTGACTTTCAATTTATGATCTCTAAATAACACTCAGAACTAATTTCCGAAGTTATACCACGGCCATGGATTTACTAGATCGTAAACACGTGAGGATGCTTATGCCTTGTACACGGGACTGACAGATCATATCTTGATACGCATTGGATATCATGAGCATCAGTCCACACCCAACGAACAGGCAGAGGTCTGATCATGAATAGATCGGTGACGTGACTGCCATCAAAGTGTGGAAGATAACTAATATATCCCACTGTGGTATCTCAAGTCAAATGACCATTATGCTCGCTCAACTCGAGAAGATTCCTATTGACGTTGGTGTACCATCTATTAGGAAATCTTCAGTGAGTCGTTTAGTGTCTTATCAAATAAACACCTACATGTCTATACGAGTCTCCCGAGACTCATGGTTCATTGGGATAAAGTGATAAACCATCGGACCAAGTCACGATATACGCCATGTGACATGATCCAGGCCGACAACAAACCAAAGGACGCATTACAAGTACCAGAAGGGCCAATTACGAGGCAGAGGACCAAAAGACTCAGAGAAGCAATGGCTGGATTAGTTCAGAGTTTTATGGCCGACTGCAACAAACAAATAGAGATGCATGTGGGCTTCGATGGAAAGGGCCCAAAACCATTTCACTTGGCCCAAATCAGTTTAGAATAAAGCTTCCTAGGCATTTGAAGACTTAAAGACTTGATATTTGTGTAATTTCGTTTTTAGGGGCATTGTTGTCTTTATGCCTTTAGGGTTTCTTTTTGTAACACTATTTAAGCTTACTTTCTTCTTCATTTGAGGCAACCAACGAATTTGTAAACTCAAAAGCTTAAAGCTTTGGCTATGGCCGAATTATTGTAAGGGATGGATTCCCCTTTTCAAGTTTGAATCGACTTATCTAAGTTTTGGCAAACTTAGTGGCGTCTCCATTGCTAGCAAAACACTACAAGGATTCATCTTAAAGGTTCTCAAGGGCAAGTTCTTTGTGGGTCTTCTTTGTGGCCTTGGAAGGGTTTTGTTTCTACACAATCATATTCGCGGTTCTTGGGGTTCTGTCCGTTGCTTGGGGTTTGCTTGGATTTCGAATCCAAGTGGGTTTCTTGTCATTTGGTATCTAGAGCTCAGGGTTCCAAGGTCTGATTTTTCTAACTTTCCTTTTGTTTGATTCTGTTTTTCTTTTGTTCTTTGTTATTTTCGTTTCAGTTCTTGTTGGATCTTGTTGCTGTTTTTGTTTTGTTTATATTCTGGATCTGGTTTTGTTGTGAAGCATATCAGTTCATCTTTTTCAATTCTGGGTTTATGTTCTGTTCTTCCTGTCAGTTCGTCATAGTTGCATATCAGTTCATCATTTTCCAGTTCTGGGCTTCTGTTCTGTTCTTCCTATCAGTTCGTCATAGTCATTCTGTTCTTAGCATATGTTTAAGAAATAAGCATGTTCTTTTGGCGGCTGTGTGTTTTGTTTCTAAAACCCTAGTGCAGTGGGAAAACTAAGTGAAGTCTGAAATCAGACCTAAAACGTAACCTTTGAAATCTGCCTCTGAAATCAGACTCTGAGTTCAGACCCTGAAACTTAACCATTGAATCAGACTCTGAGTTCAGACCCTGAAACTTAACCATTGAATCAGACTCTGAGTTCAGACCCTGAAACTTAACCATTGAATCAGACTCTGAGTCAGACCCTGAACTTAACCATTGAATCAGCCTCTGAGATCAGACCCTGAAACTTAGCCTCTGAAATCAGACCCTAACCAGTAACCTCTGAAAATTAGCCTCTGAATTCATACCCTGAAATCAGACCCTTATTCGACTCTGAAATCAGACACTGACCAGCAACCTCTGAATTCAGACCCTGGATTCAGACCCTCATCAGACTCTGAAATCAGGCTTTGAAAACCAGCCTCTGAAATCAGAACCTAAATCAACCTCTGAAATCAGTACCACATTTAGCATCTGACGTTATCAAAAAAAAAAAAAAGTCAAAAAGTGCATTTTTTTTTTGTTGAACCTAGTTTGTTCCATATTATCATTTAGGTGCCCGTGGAGGGTATTCCATCAAAATTTTTATAGAGGTGCCAAATTTTCTCCGAAATTGCATACGACCGTGAATTTGCATGCTTATTTTTTTTTTCCATTGTGCTAATTGTTTACTCCTTATTGCTAATTACTCTAGCTTAAGTATTATTGATTGAGTCTCCGTTATCACTATTCCTGTTCGCGTATTGTTTTCCGTCTGCCCTATATATATATATATTGTTGGGTTCGTTGTGTTCATGCTAGCTTGAGGACTACATTTGGTTTGTATTCTTGGATTGAGTGTGGTTCACTTTTGAATTGAGGACGAACTCAAGAATGGTAAAAGGCAGTGATTGTGAGCACAATATGGGTAAAAGCCAATAGAGTGCAAACACGAGTGGAGTGCTATCATTCGAGTGTAAACACGTGAGATTGTGAGGATTTAGATATCTGTTTTACTTTCTTGTTATTTCTAATCTGTTTGTTTAGTGTTGAGATGGCAGGTCTAACTACTGATGAGAAGCTTGAGGCTTTGGATAGGAAATTTACAGATATGATGGAGAACATGAATACTGCTTTGGAGAGATTGTCAAAGAGTGTCGAGAGTATTCAAACTGGTAGCGGTCCCAGAGTACCACCACCTCAGAATGTACCACCACCTCACAATGTGCCACCTCGCCGTGTACCACCACAGTATGTACCACCAGATGAAGAGGAAGCTGAAAATGAGTTTGATGATTCTGATGGTTTTGATGATGTGGAGGAGAGATTTCAGCCTGGGCATGAAAGGAGGCCTAATAGAAGGTTTGATAGGAGGAATGATAGGAGGGATAGACGGTTTGATGATAGAGGTGCATTTGATGCCAGAAGAGGGGATTATGATCGGAGAGGATATGGTAGGCGAGGAGATGTAGATGGTGATCTAGGTAGCATCAAGATCAAGATACCAACATTCCAAGGCAAGAATGATCCTGAAGCTTATTTAGAATGGGAAAAGAAAATAGAATTGATTTTCAACTGTCATCATTACTCAGACGAGAAGAAGATCAGTCTAGCATCAATTGAGTTTACCGATTATGCTATGATTTGGTGGGATCAGCTTGTCTCTACTCGGAGGAGAAACTATGAGAGACCGGTTCAGACATGGGCAGAACTTAGGGGTCTCATGAGAAAGAGATTTATACCCAGCCATTACTATAGGGAGTTGTATCAGAAACTACAACATCTGTATCAGGGGACCAAAAGTGTTGAGGACTATTACACAGAGATGGAAGTTGCCATGATCAGGGCAAATGTAGTTGAGGATGCAGAAGCTACTATGGCACGGTTTCTAGGGGGCTTGAATAGAGAGATTGCAAACATGGTGGAGTTGCATCATTATGTTGATTTGGAGGATATGCTTCACATGGCTATCAAGATAGAAAGGCAACTCAAGAAAAAGTCAACATCCAGATTTGGTACTCAGGCTACTTCTGCATGGAAAGGGAAATGGGTTCCGAATGTGAAGCGAGATGCAGGCTTTGACAAGCCTAAAGGCGAATTCAGTGGAGGCTTTAATAAGCCTAGGGCCGAACCTAGTGCCAAGGGTAAAGAGGCTGCAGAACCGAGCAAAACTAGGCCGAAACCTGAGGGTGCAGCTGCTAGAACTAAAGATGTCAAGTGTTTCAAGTGTTTGGGCATGAGACACTATGCTTCACAATGTCCCAATAGGCGTACCTTAGTGATTGATAAAAAGAGTGGAGAGGTGTACTCTACCGATAGTGAGGTTGAGGAGGAGATGCCAGAGTTGGAGGATGCTAGTGACCATGAGGGAGCTGCATACCCGCTGGATAACTTATCCTTAGTTGTCAAGAGTGCTTTGAGTGCACATGTTGTAGAGGATGAGAGTGTGCAGCAGAGGGAGAACATATTCCATACTAGGTGCCGTGTGAATGGCAAGGGGTGTAGTATGATCATAGATGGGGGCAGTTGTACTAATGTTGCTAGCACAGCTTTGATTGAGCGATTGGGGTTGAGTTGCTTGAGACACCCGAAGCCTTACAAGTTGCAGTGGTTAAATGATTGTGGGGAGATAAGTGTGACAAAGCAGGTACTGTTGAGCTTTACCAATGGGCCATACACAGATGATGTCCTATGTGATGTGATACCGATGCATGCAGGACATATTCTTTTGGGCAGGCCGTGGCAGTTTGATAAGAAGGTTATTCATGATGGGTTCAAGAACAAGTACTCTTTCCAGCATAAGGGAAAACCCATTACATTATACCCACTTACACCTGCACAAGTCCATGAAGATCAGGTTAAGTTGCAACTTGAGCGTGACAAAGAGAGAGCGAAGGGAAACACCACCTTGGGTGAGACTAGTGAGAGTGGTGTATCTGGTGAGAACAATAAGGCCAAGGCCGTGGGAGTTTCCAAGGGGAGTGTGAGTGAACGTAAGGGCGAAACAAAAGGGAGAGTTAAAAAGAGTTTCTACATGGGTGAGGGTGAAGCAAGGAAAGCGTTCAAGGCTAGCAAGCTCATGTTATTGTTAGTCTATAAGGAGCCTCATATTTATTTTACTAACTCTGACCATTTGCTTCCTGTGTCTATTTCATCTCTTTTGCAGGATTACAGTGACGTACTGACAGAGGACATACCTAGTGGGCTTCCACCCATTAGAGGTATTGAACACCAGATAGACTTCATACCTGGAGCAGTCATTCCTAACAGACCGGCTTATAGGAGCAATCCCGAGGAGACAAATGAGCTACAAAGGCAAGTACGGGAGTTGATGGACAATGGGTATGTAAGGGAAAGCATGAGTCCTTGTGCAGTACCAGTGCTTCTAGTTCCTAAGAAAGATGAGACCTGGCGTATGTGCGTTGACTGCCGAGCTATCAACAATATTACGGTAAAGTATCGTCACCCCATTCCTAGGCTAGATGACATGTTGGATGAATTGCATGGTTCCAAAATTTTTAGTAAGATTGATTTAAAGAGTGGATACCATCAAATTCGCATGAGAGAGGGAGATGAGTGGAAAACTGCATTTAAGACTAAGTATGGCTTGTATGAATGGTTAGTTATGCCATTTGGTCTCTCAAACGTACCTAGCACATTTATGAGATTGATGAATCATGTTATGCGTGCATTTTTAGGTAAGTTTGTTGTGGTTTATTTTGATGACATCTTAGTTTATAGTAAAACAGTAGATGAGCATGTAATGCATTTGGAGCATGTACTTGATGTTTTACGAAAAGAACAATTGTATGCTAACTCTGACAAATGCACATTTTGCATGGATAGAATTTTTTTTCTTGGCTTTGTTGTGAGTGCAGATGGCATCGAGGTAGATGTGGAGAAGGTAAAGGCAATTCAGGAATGGCCTACACCAACTACAGTGACATAAGTCCGAAGCTTTCATGGGTTAGCGAGCTTCTATAGGAGATTTGTCAAGGACTTCAGTAGCATTGCCGCGCCATTGACTGAGGTAGTTAATATGACTTTATCTCAATTATTGCGCACTATAGTTGGCAAGAATTTGAAGAGTTGGGAAGATTGTTTGCCATTTATTGAGTTTGCATATAATCGTAGCATTCATTCTTCTACATCATTTTCACCTTTTGAAATTGTTTATGGTTTTCAGCCACTAACTCCATTGGATTTGTTACCTTTGCCTGTTGATGAGCATGTGGGGCTAGATGGAAAAAGGAAAGCCGATTTGGTGAAGCACATACATGAGAAAGCAAGAGAACATATACAACGAAAGAATGAGCAATATGATTCTCATGCTAATAAGGGCAGAAAGCATGTGGTATTTCAGCCTGGAGATTGGGTTTGGGTACACATGCGCAAGGAGAGATTTCCAGAACAACGTAAATCTAAGCTACAACCGAGAGGGGATGGTCCATTTCAAGTTTTGGAACGGATTAATGACAATGCATACAAGCTGGATTTATAAGGTACAGATTCGAGGTCGAATCCTTTTCAAGAGGGAGGGGATGACATGATCCAGGCCGACAACAAACCAAAGGACGCATTACAAGTACCAGAAGGGCCAATTACGAGGCAGAGGACCAAAAGACTCAGAGAAGCAATGGCGGGATTAGTTCAGAGTTTTATGGCCGACTGCAACAAACAAATAGAGATGCATGTGGGCTTCGATGGAAAGGGCCCAAAACCATTTCACTTGGCCCAAATCAGTTTAGAATAAAGCTTCCTAGGCATTTGAAGACTTAAAGACTTGATATTTGTGTAATTTCGTTTTTAGGGGCATTGTTGTCTTTATGCCTTTAGGGTTTCTTTTTGTAACACTATTTAAGCTTACTTTCTTCTTCATTTGAGGCAACCAACGAATTTGTAAACTCAAAAGCTTAAAGCTTTGGCTATGGTCGAATTATTGTAAGGGAGGGATTCCCCTTTTCAAGTTTGAATCGACTTATCTAAGTTTTGGCAAACTTAGTGGCGTCTCCATTGCTAGCAAAACACTACAAGGATTCATCTTAAAGGTTCTCAAGGGCAAGTTCTTTGTAGGTCTTCTTTGTGGCCTTGGAAGGGTTTTGTTTCTACACAATCATATTCGCGGTTCTTGGGGTTCTGTCCGTTGCTTGGGGTTTGCTTGGATTTCGAATCCAATTGGGTTTCTTGTCACCATGTATTGGTCTCAACGAATTTTACTAACTGACCCGTGTTAGCAAATCTTGACCAGAAACTTTATTTAAGGATATACATCTTATAGTGCGATTCCCAATATCAATTACAAACTATGTTGTAAATGCACACTATATTGTAAATCCTAGGGTATTTGTCTAATATACACGTATCACTGAACCAGATTCAGTTTCGATCTAATTGTAATCAGATATCTAATCGAAATTAGATCGAATAAGCGTATAAAAGACAAAAGGTGCTACCAATAATTAAGTAATATTATGGAAAATAGAATTACTCGTATTTATGAATCGGACATAAATACGATTCTGATTGGCACTCTGAGCACCAACCCTAACATTGTCACTGTCACACACTGCACAAGCCCCATCAAAGTGGGGGCAACTATAGACACTGCATTGTTACATGAGCCCAATTATGTGCCTGGTATGGAGGCGCTACCTGAAAAGTTGCGGGAAACGAAAGCCGGAAGGAAAGAAAACCTCCAAAATTAGCACCTCACTGGATTTGAACTCACTAGCTAACCTCAGATTCGTTCAGTCAGTTTCTATTTCAAACACTTACAACTGGCCCATTACCCTGCAACCCACACAATCGGCCCAAAGCCCATACAACCCACCATGCACACACCCATAAGCCCATGCAACCCGCCATGTACACGCCCATAGGCCCATGAAACATCCCATGCACGCCCAAACCTTCCCAAATAGATAAAATCCCATGAAATTCACATATGTAAATCCCCTCAAATCACTTTCTAATTTAACAAAGATAGGAAATCCCATGCAAAACACATGCTCAAATTCCCTCATCAACACCTTCCAATTTAACAAGATATGAACTCCCATGCAAATCACTTTCCATTTTAATGAGATTTTGAAATCACCTCATCACCAAATTTACAAGATTCTTTCCCAAAATAAATTTCCAAAATAGACATTATTTGTTCCCTTGTTTAGAGATCCTTTCAAAACATTATAAAATGGACCCCAAATTATCACAAGGAGGCTAGACACACACGACAATAATCAAAGAAACTTAGGCTCTCTTTCTTCTCCCTTTCACGAAAAACACACACAAGCAAAGAAACCCTTCAACCAGAAAACTGACGCAGCCAGCAACAAAATAACCCCAAACCGACAACAACAAAACTACAAACAAAACAACCCTCCACCGAACAAACAACAAACAAAACCACAAACAAAATCCTAGCTATAAAAGGGACCCCAAATTATCACAAGGAGGCTAGACTCACACGGTAATAATCAAAGAAACCTAGGCTCTCTTTCTTCTCCTTTTCATGGCAAACACACACAAGCAAAGAAACCCTTCAACCAGCAAACCGACGCAGCCAGCAATAAAATAACTCCAAACCGACAACAACAAAACCACAAACAAAAGAACCCTCCACCGAACAAACAACAAACAAAACCACAAACAAAATCCTAGCCCTCCACCAACTAGAAACAACCAAAAACCGAGCCAAACCACAGCAATCCACAGCAGCCCCTCAATCATCGAAACAACAGCCCCTCAATCATCGAAACAACAGCCCCTCAATCACCGAAACAGCCCATAAAAATCAGCCAATACTGAAACCAAAAGAAACAAAAACCAACCGAACAAACAACAGTAAAAACAACCCAAGAAAATAACCAAACCAACCAAACAAACAGTAGCAAAAACAACCCAAAAAATAGTCTCAAAAAACTAAAAAATAGAAGAAAACAGTCCCAAAATACAACCAAAGCAACCATCCCAAAATAGTGAAGAAACCGCAAAAACAACAAGCTAAAACAGCCCTAAAAACCGCAAAAACAGCCAGGAAAATCACCCAAAAACAACAAACAGCAGTAAAAAAACAGTGAGCAAAAATAGTAAGCAGCAAGCCAAAAATAGCAACCAGAAAACAGCAACCAGAAACAGCAAAACAGTGAGCAGAAATAGCGAAAAGTGAGCAGAAACAGCGAAACAACAAACTAGCTATGATCCTTCCAGCGACGGCCTAACGCACTTTCAAGAAAGCGACTTAAAAGGTAAGACCTGAGGGTACCCTATTTATTTTTATAGTTTCGGACAGGGCATGACGGGCTGAACGTGAAATACGTCCAGCCGGGTATGCGAAGTCCTACATCAAAGACGGTCAAATTTCTGGTCACATTACTTTTCTCTTTCGGCATTTCGTTATTTATTTTTATTTTTATCTATTTAATGTTATTTATCTTTTTATTTATTTATTCAATTTCCTCGTTATTTTATTATTTCACATTTAGTTTCGCTATTTATCTTTTTGTCTATTTATCGTTATTTTGTCATTTGTTCATTATCCGCAAATGCATTATTATATTTTTATTTATATTACATTAATGATTACATATGGCATTATCCCTTGTGGTATATCGGATGGAAACCCAAACATAAATTCTGTAGCCGAATTCGAATGGACGGTAGTGCAGTCTGTACTTGGGATACAACTCCACGTACCACTTGGGAAATACCCATATATGCGTGACTAACCCCTCTTTTTTATTCACTATTTATTTATTGATGTTTTATTTGCTTTTGATTATTATGACTCTTATTATCGTACCTTGTATTTCCTAATTTAATTTGTTTTTTGTTTATATTAATGTTTATAGGTGTGCAAATTTATGTGTTTATTTGTATTATCTTGCATGAACTGCATAAGACTTGGCTATACCATTGTGTGAACCCGTCCATTATACTGGCATAAGTAAAGGACCATTCTGAACCCAATGGTTTGAGGTCTTCCCTTGCGATGGGTGAGTGCGGCCTTAAATCTTTTCCATGTTCACATTGGGTGGCGACTCATTTATTCTCATGGTTTAGTCCCCCGCAGGCTACTCCGTACTCTCTACGGGCTGCGAGCCCAACAATGTCGTGGTCGCCGAACATCATAACATAGTGGTAAACCCCGCTTCGCTCCTACAGAAAGGGTTCAAGAAGAAGAAAATTAGGATTGGTTAAGTTTTAATCAATTCACAAAAATTGGATAGGGTAGAAGAACAATCGGAAGCAACCAAAGATAGATTTTGAGAAAATAAATTAATTTCTATCTTTATTTGGTTGAAAAATATTTCTTTATGTTTCCAATTGATTATATTTATAATTCTTGTACATTTTGGTGTCGATTGATGTTAGAAACCCTAATAAGATCCCTAATTATTTGTATGTTTAAATTAATTAGGCTAATTAGTGAAATTAGGCATAATTAGGATGTAGAACATCAAATTAATATTCTAAAGTTACTTATGCCACTCTATAGTGACCTAGAATTTTTCTATAGTGACTTTATGGTAGTGACTCTCCTTGGTGTATCTTTAGATTTATTAATTGCATGAATGTTGAACTAATTAGGTGTTAATGTGATTAATTATATAATTAATTCAAAAGTATTGATTTTTTTGAAATTGAGATGTTATGGATGAAATTGGATGTGTAATAATGCGTAAGAAAAATTCCTGATATTTTCGAAATTGTTCTAAATGAATTTTGGGAATTTTTCAAAAAATCTTATTAGAGGCAAAATCATAATTTACTAAAATTATGACTATTTTACCACTGTTACAGTACTCAAACTACTCTTGTAATGTATATAATGTGTAGAAAAACTCTCAAAATTTTTAGAAATTTTTCGGAAGTATTTTGAGAAATTTCAGTAGAAATCTACACAACATACAAAATGGCAATTTGATGAGATTACTGTATTTGGCCACTATTACATTACTTGAATTACTATTGCAATGGTTTTACCCAGTTTCATGATTGATATGGTTTTTTGATTATTCTGATAGTCTGGTTCGGTGATCCGACAAACCAGTTAACGTGTAATTACGAAAAGTATTTTCGAAAATTTTGTTTCAAGTTTCTACGCGTAATCGCTTCTAATATTTGATATTAATGTGTAACATCCCACTCCAGAAGATGCTACTGGTAGGGAATAGGCTGACCTATCCCCCTAAACCTGACTCACTGACTGTATACACTAGTAATAACTAAACTCAAATATATACTCAAACATTTCTAATATCTGACATACAACTTTTCTTGACTCTGACTGTGCTGAAACTCTTTACACGACCTGGTGGACCAACACACTTGTGACTGCCATTAGTATCCGTCCTCCTGAACTCGTCCTTCGAGTAAACCTGTAAAACAAATAAACTGGCAGTGGGGGGATCTAGTGAGTGGATAGTTAAAATAAAATAAGAACTAAAATGATTTTTGAAAATCCATGGTTCTAAAACCAATTCATCTCAAATCATTTTTTCTGAATCTCTTTTATTGTCTAAAAATAACTTTCTTTCTGGAATTTTTTTTCTGAAATTACTTTTGGTCTGTAAATCTCTAAAATTTTCATAAAACAGTTTCTTATGAAAATTCTTTCTTAAAACATCTTTTCTGTAAGTCTGTCTCTGAAAATCCGTGTCTGAATGTCTACTGAAAACCTGATGAATTGGGGCGTTACGTATTGTCGTCCCCTCATACGCCTCAACTAGAGTTAGTCATTACATATCGCCGTCTCCCAATACATGCCACTATCATGTCCCTAAAACTAAGGTCTTGGGGCGTTACGTATCGCCGTCCCTCTAGCCCTGAAATCTGGTGGTCTTGGGGTGTTACATATCATTGTCCCCAAGCTACAAAAATGGAGCCGGGGTGCGGATCTATGCTACCCTCCTAACTCTGAATCAGGATCTAGGGGCATCTGCCATCCCTAGTATTGATCTGCGTGTGCACAAGATATCTGAATTCGTCAATTCTATATCTGAGTCAAGTTACATAGTGAAGTGAGTTTTTCCCTCATGTCTCGAAATCATAAAACTCAAGTTTTTTTGAAAACAATCTTTCTAAATCATCATCAATCATAAAATAACCGTAATCAAACTTTGGCTAACGCCCTGTGTGCTTTTAAAATGTAAGTCTTACATAAAAAACATTTAAATAAAACCAGATTGGGAAAATGGTCCACTCACAGTTTGGAGTCCCGATAGCATTACTTTGCTTCTCCGAAGGAATTTGTGGTTCCTGCGATGACCTTTAATGGCAACATAATTAGAATACAATTGTGGAATATACTTCGAAACTATTGTCGCTGAATGATGTTCAATGTTTGTGACATTATATTGATGAGCGCAAAATATATCACTATTTCACGCCACTTTAACCTAATATTTTATAATGTTTCTTGAGTTTTATGAATGTTTTTATGTGTTTTGTGTTATTTTGTAGATAAATAAAGTTTTGGGAATCACTGGAATCAAATCGGGGCCAAAACAACAAAAAATGGATAAAAGGGCAAAATCATCATTTGGGTGTCGCGATGCGCAGCACCTCTGCGTTGCGACCGCTAACGTGCGCTGGACACGTGTCAAAATCAGAGAAACTTGCTATCATACGCACTTGCTAACATGCGTCTGCCACGTGTCAACATCACAGCAAATCTGCTATTATACTCCGGACACGTGTCATCATCACATGTTGTCAACACTCATCAGCGACACGCGTCATTGCTTACGTCAGCATGACATCAGCATCGTGACACGCACAACTTCATGTGTCACGACGCAAAGCCAATAATTTAGTTTGTCGACAGCCACATGCCATGTGTCATCATCTCCACAAAGCGCGTGCCACATGTCATCAATCTACGGCGCGTCGCAACGTGCAAGGTTGCGCGCCTCGTGACTCGTGGGACCAAGTGATGCCTATAAATTCAGGCCGATTTCATTTCAATATTTCATACCTTTCTGAAGTTCCTAATAAGGGATTAAGAATTGTATCTTTTTGTTTAGTTTTAGTTATTTAATTTATGTATTTTTATTTTTAGTAGTAGTAGTAGTAATATTTTCCTAAGGTTCTGAATAAGGATCTAAGAACTTTATTTTATTTATTTAATTTTTGCACTTTTAAATATGCATTTTTATTTCTAGTAATAGTATTAGTTTATTTACTTTTTATTTCTTTTATGTTTAGTAGTTAAAATTCCGCTAGGGGAAGGTTGAAGCTTTTATTATTATAATTTCGATTAATCTCCCTTAAATTATAATAAATAAATTATCTTAAAACCTGACTTAATTGGATACTGCCTTTATGGTCGATTGGACTTAATTAAATTGATTTTAACCTGACTAAATTGGATACCGCCTTTATGGTCGGTTGGAATTAATTCACAATCTGACTTAATCAGGATACCGCGTATATGGTCAGTTGGTAATTATCACGTAAATTTAAATATTATAATAATGGAGATTTCTAAATTAGAAATAGTAAAGGTAAATTAATCTCACTTAATTTATAATATGGAAATAGTAATTCAATAATATGGATTAAAGTTGATACTGTCTTAATGGCTGGTTTTATTTATGTAACATAATGTGACACTGCCTATAAGGTTGGTCTTTAGGTGACAGATGATTACCACCTATATGGTTGGTTTATGGATAAATAATAACACCACATTTATGGCTGGTTCAACTTATTTGAGTAACACTGACAATTTCTATATTATAATAAAGTGAGATTTCTAAAAGTGGATCCCCTAAACCCCAGCATTTTATTTTTAATCTAGGGAAGTGATGAAACATAATATTTACATGCTTAATAATTGATTTATTTATATTATGGGTAATACTTTAGTTTGTTTATTGAATCTTAAGCTTAATGCTTCTTGTTGTCTGATCACCAATAAGATTGATGTGGTAAAGTTAAAATGAACTTGGAAAATGGATTTTAGGTTTCAGCCTTGGATTCAATAGCTCACGATCTCTCTTAAGGATAGATAAACCTTAAAAGATTTCCTTTCAGGATAGACATATACCTATCGGGCGGGGGTAGCCACAATTGGAACTTGAACTTAATGAATTCAGGTAACTTGGTTAACATATACATATGATTAATTGGGTTATTTGGGTGTTTGCATCTGACCATCGACAGAGGCTTTTGCATATTTCCGTGTTCCAGGCTAACAAACTGAGTTATTACACATATATAAGAGAATCAATTCACCATTAGAATATTATTGTGTGGAATCACAACCCTAGATATTTGTGTCTTTTGTTTATTTTCCTCAGTATTTTCTTTTGTATTTTTATTTATTTATTTAGAAAATCCATATTCAATTAACCAATTAACCAATCATTCTATTCTCCCTCTAATTAGATACATATAAACATTTGGCATCAATAATTAATAACAACAGTAGAAATTAAGTCCTCATGGGATTGATATTTTTATACTACTTGAGCGATACGTGCGCTTGCATTACATGTGTGATTTCACCGATCAAGTTTTTGGCGCCGTTGCCGGGGACTTATTTTTCTTGAGTTATTAATTTTGAAGCTATCTAATTTACTTGTATCTAATTTTCTTTATTTTTATCTGTAATTTTTATTACTTTCTTTTATTTTTCAGGTGGTTGAAAATGGATCTTCATTGGGTGATAAAGTAAAGATATGCCTTAAATTAGGGAGCAACAGTCTGGTTTTCTGAGGCCTGTTGTCCAGCCCAATAATCATCATTAGATGTCAGAACCAATCAATATAACATTTTCTCAACATAACGCAATGGGGAGATGTGAGATATGTGATGGTAACCACCCGAGCATAAACCACTACTACAATTCAGGGTGACAAAACTATCAAAGAGCTTCATATAATGAACTACATATTTCACTGAACCACATTTTCCATCTTATCCACCATCAACATACGATCTTCAAGGACCAGAACCATCAGTAGGAAGACAATTGATAAACAAGCTCGAGAAACGAGAAGCTAACATGATGCAACCTTTCTGGATCAAATAAAAACCTTACATATGCTGAAAATGAATTGAGACAAATAATCAACAACCAGAACTACATACATCACGAAACAAATTCAAATAACACTGATGAAGCCTTCGAGTACCAAGCATTTCACGATGACACCTTAACAGAAGAAGAGGCTGAGCAGTAACAAGAATCAGAGGTATCAGTTCAGGAGCCTAAACTAGCAGAATCTCAATTTTATTTTTATTATTCATCAGACTCTGACGAGGAACAAGTAGCGGAGCTGTCTGTACAACTGCAAGTGAGAATGAAACTCTGCAACCTCAAAATGAAGATCTTGGAGTATGCATTGCACAGATGTTTGAAGAAGAGCTACATGAACCATTCATACCAACCACATAGGATAAAGGCCTACAATCAGACATATTTTTACATCCTCAGGTCGACACATATAGAGCATGCATTTCACAGATGACAGATGACGAGCTGAACAAAGAAATTCTAAAATACATCTGTGAAGAAAATGTGGAGAAAGATGCAAAACAAATGGAGGAGCAAATGTTTGACTATATTGAAGATCTCATGCATTCAGACGAAACATCACTGTTTTGGGGAGTACAAATCAAAGACACCGCTCAGAAGCTTGACAGAATGGAACTCCCATTCCAAGTCAAGCACCATACGAGACCTCCTGATTTTCTTTCTTTCTTTTCAGGAACCATTGGAGCGACAAAGTTTAAAAAGGTGGCACAAACATTGAATGAGACAATTCTTTTTACCCATTTTCCGTTGGAAGAGACCCTTCAAAAGCAACGCTCATGGGATTGTCTTTAATTGGATGTCCAAAACCACGCTGAAACCTCCTTAACAGATGGATTTCAGTCATGTCTGGTTGAAGATGAAAAATTTAGCGCTAGTTGGGAGGCAACCCATGCAAAAATTTTATTTAATTTTTTTTTTGTATTTTGTGTATACATGTTATAACAATTTTAATTTAGTGTGTTATTTTTACAGGGAAAAACTTAGACGGAGCATTTTAGGCAAAACAAACCAGTGAAAGCGGGGTTATCACAGAATAAAATTTGATAAAATTGCAAAGTTAAAAATTAATTCATCAGAGATGGCAGAGTAAGGAATCAATTCTTGAGACGCATCTAAATGGATATATTTTAAAGGTTCGCATTTTGGAAAAAAAAAAAAACCATCATCGCGACATGAAAAACCCATCGTGTCGCGACACATTGATCTAAACACGGAACCATCAACTTTAGGGCGCCACATCGCGATGCAGAAACACTACGCGTCACAACGCGAACGCGATTCCAGGCCTTAAACTAGTGGCCGCCGCACTTCTTCCTCATTTCTATTTTCATTTTTCTCTTTGATTTCCATCATCTTTTCTTCATTTACCTTCACCCAAAACCCGATTTCCCCTTCAAATCACTCAACCAACTCGTTAAATCTCCATATCTTCCATTTCCCCCTTCATTTTTCTCTATTTCTCACTCATTTTCTCTCATTTTGTTTTTCATTTTCTCTCTCAACCAAACACTCAAATCTCACCAAACCACTCACACATCCTCCATTAGTGCGTGAATTACTCAAATTTGGGGATCGACATCACGATTTGGGTATTTTTTTTCCTTGATCTTCAATTTTTTTGCTTTTTTTTGTTATTTCCGAAAATAAAATAAAAATGTGCGAATTTTGTTGATAAAATTTTAAAGTTTAGGCTTGTGTGTTGTGGCTATTGTTATTGTTAATTTCGTAGAAATTGGGGACGAAGTTGTGGCGGTTGTGAATTTTGTGATATGTGAAGTGTTAGTGTTAGGTTGATATTTGGGAAATTCTTAAAAATCAGGGGAGGTTCGGCGGCTGCTGAGCGGCGATTTGAAAAGGGGATGCAATAAAAAGTTCCGATAATGGAGAGGGGTTTTGAGATTAACCCCGGACAGTTCCCACAAATTGACAGAGTTATCGCCACCAGGCACCGGCATAAGCTTTGCCAGCAGCCTCACCCTGCCTGTGTACCAGTAGTGCGTGAGTTCTACGCCAATGCTTACGAGCATCAGGCGTATCAGGTGTTTGTACGAGGTCAACAGGTGACGTTCAATAGTACCACTATCAATAGGTTTTATGGGTTGCCCGATATGGAGGCGGAGGAATATTAGGCAGCCAGAGAGAATATAGATATGACTCATCTCACTGACACACTTTGCATCCCCAATGCTGCCTGGGAAATGAGTAGTAACGGGGAATACTTAAAAATGAGTTCTATGTATCTTAAGCCAGATACCAGGGTTTGGTTTCATTTCCTTACCCGAACACTGCTGCTAGGGACCCATATTACAAATTTCACTAAGGAACAGATGATCCTATTATACTGTCTATTGGAGGAATATACCATTGATGTCGGTGGGCTGATATCGGCCAACATAGCTTGGGCTGCACGTTCAACACAAACTCGCTTGCTATATTGCAGCTTAATTGCATTCATCTGCACGCGGGCCAGGGTACTCATAGACCCTAGGGAAGAGTTGATGCAGCCCACCACTGCATTGACTGCTCGCATTATCCTTCAACTTCAGGCAGATAGGCCTATACATGCCGGGTCATCCTCATCAGCACTTGTATCACCACAGCAACCTCAAACAGCACGAAGACTATCGTGATCACGTTCTCTGACACAGCGTATAGAACGAATGGAATCTCATATTGACTTCACCATTCAAAATAATTTGGCCACGAGACAGTTGCTTCAACATATGGCTCGCCATCTCAACATGAACAATGAGCAAATTCCAGTATTTCCTGATCTGCTAGAGGACGGTAGCGACGAGGAGGAGGTTGAAGAATGATCTAACCCAGGTAACATTGTTCCTTTATCTTTATTTTGTTTTCTAACACATTAGGGACAATGCTAGGTTTAGGTTTGGGGGTGAGGGTTGTTTATGTCTATTTGTGTTCTCCGTCAATTTTTTTCCTGCATGTCTTGTGTCTTGCATATTTTGTGTGATTTATTTTATATGCATGCTTTTAAATATATATATATATATATAGTCCAATGATAAGGTTGTTTGTCTTAGTAAAAGTTCTAGGAAAAGATAAATGCTTATTTCACTTTTATCTTATAATTTGAACCTAATATCTAGGCCATACTCATATGCACTTAAAAAAATAGTTCTGTAGCAGTTAGATAATAAGGAATTGACAAAGTGACTAGTTAAAATAATTGGTGGTTGATGAATGACCGTTTTTCTGAATATCTGTTTTTGTCTACATTTATTTATGTTGTGCAGTATGATGAAAAAAATAAAAATAAAAATAAAAAAGTTCTTACTTAGTAACCGGGCGTCTTGCCTCAATAAACAGAGACTATTCGCGTCAAACGGTAGAACTTTTAACATTTTAGATTTGAGTGATTAAGTCCGTAGGGGTATTTTAACACATAGTTGTTGGGGCATTATCAGGGCGGCGCAGCGGAAGGAGCGCAGTTTTGGCGAAATCGTAGTTTACAATTTTTAAACTTACGAATAAATTATTCAATATCCAATATTGATAATTCATTCATATATCACCTAAACATATTTATTCGATATCAGATAACGACATAAATAATATAGAAACATCGCGAAACTTTTGCGAAAATATTTTTCCGTAAAATAACATAAAATGCATTTTCGGACGAACCGACTGACCAATGCACATGGGGACTGCCCAGGTCAGCCCCAAAAATATTTGGACAGTTCTCGGACTGCCTGAACAGTGCCCAGTTCACTGTTTTGGCAGCCGTTACCCGGTAACGCCGTTTTTCACCTTTTTCGCGTATTTTCACTCCGAAATAATTTTCGATAAATATTTTTCTTGGGAAATTAAAATAAACCAATTTGTTCTAATTACTCAATAAATAAAAAAACTGAATTTTTTATCTCAAAAATCAGATTTATCATAAATTACCGAATTGCCCCAAAGTTTTACAATTTGATCATTTTAGTCCTAAAATTGTCAAATATAATTTTGGATGATTCTAAATCATTTATAAAATGATTTTTAACATGTCCAACACATCAAATCAGAAATTGCAACAAGATCCCAATTTTTTAACAAAGCCGAACACAACCCATAATTTTACCTTAATTGCGATTTGGCCCCAAATGTTCAAAACATGTCAAGATCAAATCCGATCAATCCCAAATTTAATATTCATCAAATATACATCAAATTATATCATATATATGAAAAGCCCCAAAATTGGATTAGGTTAAGAACCTTAATTTCATAAATTACTCCAATTTCACAATTTACATTAAATTGAAAATTCAACACTTTAATCAATCCATTACTACACCAATCAAGTCTCACCATCATGAAATTACTCAAGAACAATTCTAGGTTAATTATGAATGGCTAAGAAACTCTAGAATGACAACATTAATTACTAATTAATCTAATAAGCTTAATTACATTTAACAAGCTTATTAATTAATCATTCATGCATAAACACCTTAAAAAAAATTTCCAACACAATAATTCACATAATTAAACAATAGAGAAAATTCTAAACTAAACAAGTTGAAGAATAGAATCATAGAAATAATTTCTAAGTTGAAGATTGTTGGAAAATCTTACAAAAACTCCAAGCTTTTAAGCTTTTTCTCCAATGGTTCTTCATTTTTCTCTCAATTTTTAACTTAGTAAATATTTGTGAAACTTGTGTTAGTCTTGAAAATGAAAACAAAAAAATATTTATATGTCAAAAAATTGTTGTTGCCGTGAACAACAAAAAATAACAATAAATATTTGTTAAATTTGTTTCATTTGTAATATTATCATTGGAACAAATTTACATAATAAAAAGATAACCTTTATCTTTCATAAAGTAAAAATCCAAGTGTTACCAATGATACCATGCCATTTCCTAACTTTAATAAAGCATATCATTACTAAAGATATTTGTTACTTTAATTATTTTAATCATGTAACATTTATATAATTAAATAATTAAATTCAAATATTTTAAATATATGTATTATATTTACATTAAATATCTCAAATACATATATGTTAATGATATATGTCAAATATCACAATTTGATATTTAATTAATGTGTATTTAATAATATCAAATATTAAATACAAATACACATTAATTCGGAAATGATGATTAGGTCCCGATTGCATATATTTTTCGTTTAACCGTTAAACGAGTTATAAATAATCTCCATTATTCATAACAGTTGCCCAAGTGCTCTACGAGTACATCTCATTAGTGAGACTCTCTAGATTTAGGCATATCCGTCACGAAATCTAATTCTGTATCCATAATTCACCCACCCGTAAATCATGACGACCACAGATAAACACGTTGAATCATACAGGTTGAGGTCATTGCATACGTATAATCCCTCCATCACAAGTATCTGGATTATCCCAGAGATATTATCTATAAACGTCAAATCTCTATAGGTATAATCATGTTGACGTATCTATTAACAATCGTCTAAATAACACTCGGAACTTACTTCCGAAGTATAACACGGTCATATATTTAACAGATTGCTAATCATATAATGGACACCTATGCCATGTACACAGGACTGACGGATCCTATCTTGATACACACAAGATAGCATGAGCATGAGTCCACACCCAATGAACAGACGGAGGTCTATTCTAAATAGATCGGTGACGTGACTGTCATCTAAGTGTGGAGGATAACTCATATATCCACAGTGGTATCTCAAGTCAAAGAATCATTATTCTATTCAACCCAAGAAGATTTATATTGACGTTGGTGTACCATCTATTAGGTAATCTTTGGTGAGTTGTTCAGTGTTTATCAAATAAAAACCTACACGTCTATACGAGTCTCCCGAGACTCATGGTTCATTGAGATAAATAATCGAACCAAGTCCGATATACGACATGTACTGGTCTAAATAGATTTTACTAACTGACCCGTGTTAGTAAATCTTGACCAGGAAGTTAATTTGATAATATATTTCTAGTAATGACGCTTCTCAATGTCAATTACAAGCTACGTTGTAATTGCGCATTACATTATATATTATTGGGTCTTTGTCTAAGATATATATATATCACTAAACATGATTTAGTTTCAATCTAATGAATTAGATCAAACATATATAATAAAAAGACAAGAGGTGCTACAATAATTAAGTAATATTATGGAAAAATGTATTGCTCGTATTCATGAATCAGACATAAATACGATCCGGATTGACGCTCTGAGCACCAACCCTAATACTAGTGCCCTAAAGCCAACTGATTTGGGAGTCACTGGCCCAAAGCTCTCTACATGGATTAAAGATGTTATAAAAAAAAATCAAAAATCAAAAAAAAAAATCACATACCTCACTTTGCACAGATTGTAGTAGACAAAATAATTTTAGATAGTCAAGTTGGTTTGACCCATTAACTATTGAGAATTGATACAAACTCACCTAGTTGATAACTTCAAATCAAAGCTGTTTACAGAACTATTCACACACACACTCAGAGTCTGATTTAGATACTTTGTTCAAAGGAAAGGATTTTAGTTGTAGTTTGCATTTTGAAGGTTCCTTTAACTGTGTTGCTAGACATTCTCTGAGGACATTGTATATATAGTTATTATGTTATTTCTTTCTTTTCTTTTGACTTTTTGTTTTTGTGCATTAGATTGACGTTTGTAGGTATCGTCACTGTAAGCCCTCACAAGACTGCAACTCGTCCACTAGGGACACCTAGGGGTTTAAAGGCTTGTTGCATACACTAAATGTAACCGTGATCCCTACGAAAGTGGCTTAGTTTATTTTAGTTTCAGTTATTTATTTTGTTTTGTTTTGCTCGAGGACTAGCAAAATGTTAGGTTTGGGGGTGTGATGAGCGAAAAATATATCACTATTTTCCGCCACTTTAACCTAATATTTTGTAATGTTTCTTGAGTTTTATGAAAGTTTTTATGTGTTTTGTGTTATTTTATAGATAAATGAAGTTTTGGGAATCACTGGAATCAAATCGGGGCCAAAACAGTAAAAAAAGGACAAAAAAGGCAAAATCATCCTTGGACATCGCGACGCGCAGCACCTCTGCGTCGCGACCACTAACGTGCACCGGACACGTGTCAAAATCAGAGAAACTTACTATCATACGCACTTGCTAACATGCGTTTGCCACGTGTCAACATCATAGTAGATCTGCTACCATACGCTGGACATGTGTCATCATCACATGATGCCGACACTCATCAGTGACATACGTCATTACTTACGTCAGCGTCACGATGCGCGCAACTTCATGCGTCGTGAAGTTGAGCCAATAATTCAATCTGTCGACAGTCGCGTACCACATGTCATCATCTCCGCAAAGCGCATGCCATGTGTTATCAATCTACGGAGCGTCGCAACGCGCAAGGTTGCACGCGTCGCGACGCGTGGAACCAAGTGATGCATATAAATTTAGGCCGATTTCATTTCAAAATTTCATACATTCTTGAAGTTCCTAACATGAGATTAAGGATTGTATCTTGTTTGTTTAGTTTTAGTTATTTAATTTATGTATTTTTATTTTTAGTAGTAGTAGTAATACTTTCCTAAGGTTCTGAATAAGGATCTAAGGACTTTATTTTATTTATTTAATTTTCACACTTTTAATTATGCACTTTTATTTCCAGTAATAATATTAGTTTATTTACTTTTTATTTCTTTTATGTTTAGTAGTTAAAATTTCGCTAGGGGAATGGTGAAGCTTTTATTATTATAATTTAGATTAATCTCCCTTAAATTATAATATATAAATTATCTGAAAACCTGACTTAATTGTGTTAGTATCCTAGACATGCCACAAGATCACTAAGATGATTTGTGTGTGAATAAAAAATTGAAGTTTGCGGAAAAAAAACTTACAATGAACGGATGATAGATTTCAAAAATTCTTTCTTTGTTGGAAGCTCCAAGCTTTAAAATCCAATTGCAAACTCAAGGGTGAGTTTCCCTATCATCTTAATCAACTCTTGATGTGCTAGCAAGAAGGAAAAATTGAAGCAAAATTTTCCCTTGGAGATGAGAAGCTCTCGGCCAACCCAAGAAAATGAGAGAAAAAAAAGTTTTCAACTTGTTACCAAAAGTTGATGTGTATAACCCCAAGGGGTTGCCTCAGTGGTAAAGGCTTTGGGCTTGAGTGGTTTGCTCCCTCTCAGGTTCAAGGTTCGAATCCCACTAGATGCATTTCCTTGGGGTCATGCCTCCTGGTGTGAAAAGCCAGCGACTTACCCTGATCTGTGTTGGGAAACTTCTGAGGGCACGGGGCACAGGTCTCGGGGATTAGTCGAGGTACGCGTAAGCTGGCCTGGACACCCCGGTTATCCAAAAAACAAAATTGATGTGTATTGGTTTTCCAAAAGCCAAAAGTTAAGTATTCCAAAACTTGTTCAACACACTTTGGTTGTGTGTAAGATTTCAATAAATGAGCTCAAGCACTTCCATCAACTTTTGACAAGTTGGTGTAAGTCAAGTGGGTCCCACCACTTTGAAATTCAAAATTTGGTTGGCATCTCCAATACACAACTAAGCTTTGGGCCCGGATTCGTTTAATCCGACTAAACGATTTTTCCGTCGCTAAATAATTAAATCCAATTTAATTAAATAATTATGCCTCGTAAAATTATTACGAAAATCGCTTACGAATTAATTTCAAATTAATCCGTTCGCTTGAATTAAAATCCAATTTTAATTCCGTATTGAAATCCAATTTCAATTTAATATATCCATTATATTATTTTAGCCCAAATAAATAAATTAAATAGAAAAATCCATTTTAACTATTAAATTTATTTTACCGATTAATTCCAAATTAATCGCGTTTTCTCTAATATGCGAACTTAATCCCAGATAAATTCTTGCTGTAATTAATCCCAAATTAATTTTCTCTCTCATAATTAATCCCAGATTAATTTTGTTCGAGTCAAATGTCATCGGTGAATCTTTGGGAAGCAACCCAAGAGATCCCTGGATATGTTGGCAGTAAATATGGTCATCGGACTATCCGAACACGTGCGTACCTAATACCACGTTCTTACCGATTTACAAGACATGGTTGGCTTCTAGCAAAGCACCGTGCCTACCCAATTCTCCTGAAATATTCAACGAGGAATATGTAATCTGTAGCAGGAGTAGTATACAATATATTGCGTAATATGATCTAGTATCGGATGTTACATGCTATGCATGAGGCTTGAATTATGTCTGAACCGTACGAAGCATATATCGGATCACTAGAAACTAGTCTCTGTAATCGGATAATCATGACCTAGTCATATTATCCCGATAGCTGCAGCATTTAAGAGTACTAGTTATGTATCCCTGCGTGATCATCATCTCCATATGACTGAAGTGATACTTCCATCTTGACATCACACCCAATACACTACGATTCTCAGTAAACCCAGAAGAGGCGTACACAGAACCTGTTAAAGCTTCGGATGACCAAAACCAAAGCGTACCGATTGTCGCAAGTATTAGCGATGCAAGTCTCAGGTTAAGACCACATACACCTATCCTGTTTCGGATTCCCATAGACACATAATCATACTTGTTAGTGTTCCTAGAACATGCCAAGGATCTCTAAGAGTGATTCATGTGTGAATTAATCGAAGAAAGTTGCGGAAAAACTTACTTTGATCGGATGAGATTCAAAACTTTTTCTTTGTATTTGATGAAACTCCAAGCTTTGTAAAGTGTTTCCAACACTTGGGGTGAGTTTCCCTATTACCTTAGTTGACTCCTTGATGTGCTAGCATGAAGAAATTTTGCAAATAAATTCCATGGAGGGAGAGAGGAGTGCTCGGCATTTTGGAGAAAGAAGAATAAGGTTGCTATGAATAGTAACTTATTCTTACTTCCAAAGTTGACTTGCTAATATATACAAAGGTTGAGTGTTGATTTAGTTTAAGTGTATTATAAGTAAAGCCAAGCCTTACTTGCCAACAAATCAAATCCAATTCAAACCTAACCACTTTCATCACATGTCCAACAAGTTGATGTAAGTGAAGTGGGTCCCACTACTTTTAAATTCCAAATTTAAGTCGGCTAACTCAACACGCAACTTCGCTTGGGCCCGGGTTCGTTTAATCCATTTAAACGAATTTTCCGTCGCAACGTAATTAAATCCAATTTAATTAAATAATGCCTCGCAAAATTAATACGAAAGTCGCTCACGAATTAATTCCAAATTAATTCGTTCGCTTGAATTAAAATCCAAATTTAATTCCATGTTGAAATCTGATTTCAATTAATATATCTGATATATTATTTTAGCCCAGGTAAATAAATTAAATAGTAAAATCCAATTTCACTATTAAATTTACTTTGCCGATTAATTCCAAATTAATCGCGTTCTTTCTTCTTCACGAATTAATCCCAAATCAATATTTCTTTGATAATTAATCCCAGATTAATTCTTGCCGTAATTAATCCCAAATTAATTTTCTCTCTCATAATTAATCCCAGATTAATTCTGTTCGAGTCAAATGTCATCGGTGAATCTTCGGGAAGTGACCCAAGAGATCCTTGGATATGTTGGCAGTAAATCCGGTCGTCGGACTATCCGAACGCGTGCGTACCCGGTATCACGTTCTTACCGATTTACAAGACATGGTTGGCTTCTAGCAAAACATTGTGCCTACCCAATTCTCCAGAAATATTTTTTAAAGGAATATATAATCTTTATCAGGCGTAGTATACTATGTATTGCGTATTACGATCCAGTATCAGATGTCACATGCTAGGCCTAGGGCTAGAATTGTGTCTGCCCCGTACGAAGCATATATCGGATCACTGGCAACTAGTCTCTATTATCGGATAATCATGACCTAGTCATATTATCCTGATGACTGTAGTACTTAAGAGTACTAGTTCCGTATCCTACGTGATCATCATCTCCATGTGACTGAAGTGATACTTCCATCTTGACATCACACCCAATACACTATGATTCTCAGTATACCCAGTAGAGGCGTACACAGAATCTGTTAAAGCCCTGGACGACCAAAACCAAAGCGTATTGATTGTCGCAAGTATTAGCGATGCAAGTCTCAGGTTAAGATCAAATACTCCTACCCTGATTCGGATTTCATCTTTGTTTTTGTTGTTGTTGTTGTTGATTTCAGCCATTAAAGAATTTGTCCTTAAGTTTCGGCCATTGGTGTTCTTCGTTGTTTCTTGCTAATTCTTGTTTATTTGTGATCAAAATAGCATGAATAACATTATTCCCTTGAGTGTTTTTGATTGATCATGAGTATTTCTTTGAGTTAATCTTTGGCTACTTAGGTCAAAATTTGGGCTTTTTTTTTCTTTGCTTGAATCAAGTGTTTAGTTGTTAATTCTATGTTACTATGACGTGTTTAACATTGTTATTAAGTTATTAGTTTCAAAAAAAAAATGCATCAGGTCAGATTCGGCCAAGGAAGAACCATCACCACCCTTGCTTTGTTCTTGCCATATGCATGTCACTTAGCTTGTTTTCAATAGGTATTGTTCATATCTACTTTGAGAAAATCAGATTGCACTTCATTACTCCTAGCATTTACGTGAACTAGCTTGTTTGCAATCTTTGTGAAGTTGTTGCAATCTTGTGAAGTGTGAGGAAAACAAGTGTGTTTGAGTGCTATGTTGAGGCATTTGAGTGAATGAGTGTTGAAACAGAATGAAATGCTTATGGATTGATGAGGCCGTGACTTACTCTTGAAGTTTACTTATGCTTGTGTGTTAACTTTGTGAGACAAGTCTGGTTGCTTTGTTACACATATTGTCCTCTCTAGTTTGTCTGGGGTATGCCCCTTTGCTCTTTGTATAGTTTTCTTTTGGTTATAATACTTACCTTATCCAAAAAAAAAAGCATGAATTAACAAGTGTGCTTGCTGATTTGCGTGAGCTATCATTAGCTTGACATTGGATTTGTGTTGAAATCATTACCATGACATTGAAAATAGAAGCACTCATGAGCTTGACATGGAAACTTGAGTAGCCATCATTGCATTTGAGAGGTGTTTGAAGAGGCAAGATGCTGCATCACCAAGTTAGTTGGAAAAAGTGTTTAGTTGGTTTGTAACTTACCATTGCCGAATTGACATGCTTACTTGATCTACTTGTAAGCTACCTACGTAAGCAGCCGAGTCACCTACTTGTTTGTAAGAAAAAAAAAAGAGAATTGGTCACATTGTGCTTAACTTGATTAGACTATTTGCAAGTTGATTGGATTGCTTTACATGAGTTACATTGATATTTGATTTGGTTTGTATTGGTTTGAGCTTGAAAGACTATATTTGTGTTATAGCTGAATTGAAATCCTTTGTGCTTCATTGTGTTTCATTGGAGTGTAAACACTTGTGAGTGTGTGTGAGAAGAAAAGAAAGGTGAGCTCAAACACTATAGCGAGTGACCACAAGATTGCTTCAGTGACACGTTGATTGCTTGCTTGTTTATTTATTGCATTTAGCTAACTCGTCATTCTTTCTTATTCTGAGCACTCTAGCTATATGTTTCTTTTGATTGAGTCTCCGTGATTACTTATCTTATTTGCTTTATTCCACATGCTCTATATATACATTGTGTTTCTGCTAGCTTGTGGACTACACCTTAGTTGACCATTCTAGGAATTGAGTTGATTTGTAATTGAATTGAGGAAGAACTCAATAGTGGTAAAAGGCAGTGAGTGTGAGCACAGTATCGGGTAAAAGCCAATAGAGTGCAAACACGAGTGTAGTGATATAATTGAGTGTAAACACGTGAGATTGTGAGCTTGAGAGGATTTTACATATCGTATTACTTTCTTGTAATTACTAATCTGTTTGTTTTGTTTTGAGATGGATAGGGAATTTGAGACCATGAATAGAAATTTCCAAAATAGTTTGCCCTTAGTCTTCCGTACGAGATGCCACATCAACACTAGAGCGTGTAGTATGATCATCAACAGAAAGGATCCTACCAATTTAGCTAGTACTACACTAGTGGAAAATTTGGGGTTACCATTGATACCTTTTAACATACCTTACTTGTGGATGAGTGAATTTGGCGAGGTTGAGGTTAGTCATAGAGTTGTGGTTAGTTTTACTGTTGGGGGAAATATATTGATGAGGTGGTGTGTGATGTAGTTCCTATGAGTACTACACATGTATCATTGGGCAAGCCTTGGTACAAGTTTAATGAGGTGGCATATGAGATGGATAGTAATAGATATAAAGTTAAGTGTAGTGGAAAAATCATTAATCTTATTCCTTTAACACCACAATAGGCATATTATGATGTGTTATATTTTCAGAGGAGTACGAGTAGTGACAGACATGGTAACATTGAGAAAGTTCATTTTGTAGAGCCATCAGAGAATAACATGAGTAATGAGATGATTGAAGAATTTGTTATGGAGGAGACTGTACAACAACAAGATGGAGTTGTGGCCAAGAGATCTAATGAAAGTAAGATCATTTGTGGGGCCGAAATTAGTGAGGAAGAAAATGAGAGAGAAAGCCCAACCTTGGGGGAAACAAATGAGAGTGAAGTAGAGTATGGGTGTGAGCAAATCGAGAGTGCGGGTGAAGAAAAGATGTTTGAGACTGAGTTGGATTTAACTAATATTTCTTTGCCTACTATTTGTATTTATTCTTTGCAGGAGTTTCTTATCATTTCATGATGTGACTACAAACAGAGGTTCTTTTATTTTGCTACCATTTATAGGACTTGCACTTCATGGTGAATTCATTCTCGACTTGCCTAAACCAAATAGACTAATAGCCTACTATTTTTTTTTTGGATAAGGAAAGTATTAAACCAAAGAAAACTATACAAATAGCAAAGGGGTATACCCCAGGCACTAGAGAGGACAAGCCCTCCTAGAAAAAACCAAAAAACTACAAAGCCAAAAGGCTACAAATGAATCAACAGAAGATGTCCACGGGAAGGTGCCACGAAAGGTGAAGCCATTTATTGTCATAAGATGGATTTACCTTACGTAAGGAGCTAACATGATTCCTAACATCAAAAACAATATCATAAAGAAGAGCAGAAACAGGCCGAAGAGGCATATCATGAGTGCGAGCATTCCTTTCCCTCCAAATATGGTAAACTGACGCTGCAAAAGACAGACGAACCAGAAGATGACTTAAAGAGGCTCCGGAGAACTAACAAACCCACCCAACAGTCTGACACCAATCTCGGCAACTCCAATCTAACCCACACATGGCCAGCACAGACGACCAGACCCTAGAAGAATAGAGGCACTGGAAGAAAAGATGACCAATATCCTCACTCGAATAACCGCATAGAATACACCGAGAGCAAGCAGAGATGCCAAATCTCATCAGACTGTCCTGAGTACAAAGGCCACCCTGAATAGACATCCAAAGAAGAAAGGAATGACGGGGAATTGCCTTCCGGAACCAAACAACTCGAGACCAATGCAACTGGGGTTTCCTTGCCCTCATGGCATTCCAGGCACTATCCACAGAGAATCTTTCGTTTGTATCCTCCTCCCAAACCAGCATATCCTCCCTCAAACTAGAAGGAGACGGAAGATGAGACTGAGCCAAATCAATAAGAGCAGCAGATCTAGAAGGGGGCCATTGCCAAGCAGAATCGGCGATAATGGATGCAACTGTAGCCATTCTATCCAAACCAGAATCATAATCACTCTCTCGCCCAACGTGTCCACAATCGGGCCAACTGGATGCCAATAATCAAACCACAGTAACGTCTTCTCACCATTACCAATCCTAACTCTCATCCGCCGACGGGACCAAGAACGAAGCTCCAAGATCTTACGCCAACTCCAAGAACAATCAGAAGGACAAGGGACCTCCCAAAAACTTCTCCCCCGCAACAAATAAGAGTGAACCCAACTCGACCATGAGGAAACCGGGCCAGAACAAAGAAACCAAATATGTTTAACAATAGCCGCTCTATTCCAAGAATCCAAACTCTTTATCCCCAGCCCACCCTCCTGAAGAGGTAAACAAACTTTGCTCCAAGCCACTCTCGCCCCAGAAGAGGTGAGCGCACTACCCTTCCAAAGGAAAGAGCGAAGAATCGTCTCCACCTTCTACTCCAACTCTTGGCACGCAGAATAATACGATCCACAAGAGAAGCACAATCAGAGGCCCTGAATCTAGTAGAGATTAACGGGACTCCCAGATACCTCACTGGAAGATTCCCAACTTGGAAACCCAAAATGTGACACAAGTGGCCTAGGAGAGTAGCCTACTATAGTAAAGAGAAAAATCGGGCTAGAGTTGAGAGTGGTGAGGAAACTTTTGCCCAAACTGTGAGTGTTCCCAAAGGGAGTGTGAGTGACCTAGAGGGGGAAATAAAAAAAGATAGTTAGAAAGGGCTTCCACATTAATGAAAGTGAAGTGAGAAAAGCTTACAAGGCTAGCCAGCTTATTCTGATGGTAGTCTATAAAGATCACCATGTATATAATGCTAACACTGACCTTTTACTTCTAGTTTCCATTTCTTCTCTTTTACAGGAGTTTGTAGAAGTGCTCACAGAGGACATCCCAAGTGGGCTTCCACCCATTAGAGGGATAGAGTACCAAATAATGCCTAAGAAAGATGGAATTTGGCATATGTGTGATGGATGGAAAGCTATAACTAATACCACGGTAACGCATCACCATCCTATACTTACACCTACTGATTTGTTAGATATATGGAAGATTGCTTTTAAGACCAAATATAGATTGTATGAGTGGTTAATATTACTGTTTGGTCCGAGAAACACCCCTACCATTTCTATGAGATTAATGAACCATGTGTTGTTTGCATATATAGGGAAGTTTGTAGTGATCTATTTTGATAATATCTTAGTGTACAATAAGCCATTAGATGAGCATGTTCTGCATTTGAGCCTTATTCTTGATATTTTGAGAAAGATACAATTGTATGCTATTTTTAATAAGAATTTGAAACCATTGCAAGAATGTTCACTTTTGATAGAGTTTGCATATAATAGATTCATTCATTCTTCTAGTTTTTACTCGCCTTATGAGATTGATTATGATTCTAATTCTTTAACTCCTATGGATTTATTATCTTTGATTGTTATTAAGCTTGGGAGTTTGAAGGATAAAGGGAAGGTAGAGTTGGTGAGAATAATAGGTTTCCAACGCATTGTGTTTGACCCCGGCAAGTGGGTGTGGCTTTATATGCAAGAGGAAAAGATACAAGCATAACAAATATCCAAGTTGCAACCAAGAGGAGATGGTCCATTTCAAGTCTTGGAACAGATCAATGACAATGCTTACAAGCTTGATCTTCCTAGTGAGCATGGTGTTCCTGCAATGTTTAATGTTTCTGACTTATTTTATTTTTGATGCAGATATAGATTCGAGGTCGAATCCTTTTCAAAAGGGAGGGAATGACATTAACCAAGGCACACTTGGAGCACCAAGGGACATGACCAAGATTAAAGTAGAACCATTGCAAGTACCAACAAGGCCAATCACAAGACAGAAGACCAAAAGGATCAGAGAAGCAATGGTAGGTCTAGCTCAGAGTTTCATGGCCGACTGCAACAAACAAGTAAGTGACACACCAGAGACACATGCAGGCTTCAATGGAGAGGGCCCTAAGCTACTTCACTTGGCCCAAATCAAATCCGATTGAAGCTTCCAAATCCATTTTGAAGACAAGGACCTATATGGAGAATTTGGCCTAACTTTGACACTTTTGTAATTCGGCCAAAGCTTGTATTATTTTATCATTTTTTATATGTTGACTTTGGTTTTGATGTAATTATGCTAGTTGACCAGGCCATTAGGATTAATTATGCTTAGAACCTTACTTATTGAGTAAGCACGTCAATTTACTATAGCATGTAAGCACCTCAATTAGCTTAAGTGAGATTAGCTTCTAATCTTTGTTTTAAGTTTATTTAGGTGCAAAAGGACCTTAATGGTCGTGGTTGAGGTGCTTGACTTAGGGCTTTTGGTAACTTTAGCTCTATGGTCATTTTAGTCATTTTACTCTCTTGTAACCCTAACTATATAACTCTCCTTTGTAAATTTATGAGGATGAACGTAATATAAAACATTTTGAAAGAGAGAAAATCTTGAGCTTTCCATGGCTATGGCCGAACCCTTGTTGATGGAGGGATTCCCCTTTTCAAGTTCAAATTGACTTATCTAAGCTTGGCAACTTAGTGGCGTCTCCATTGCTAGCAAAATACAATCTGATTTTATGCTTGTGGTTATCATGGACGTGAGTTTCATGGTGGTTAGGGGCTGATCTTGGTTGGGTTTTGTTCCTACAAAATCAGTATTCAAAGTTCTTGGGGTTTTGAGAAAGATGCTTGGGGGTTTGCTTGGTTTCCAACCCAAGTGAGTTTCTTGTCACACACAGTCATGCTACCAATGGGATTCCGAGGGGTATATCCAGAGCGAAATTGTTCCCGTACAATCGGAAAATAGAACCTCCTATCACACTTGTATAAGTATCCAATACTTAAATATATGAGAACTATGCTGTTAAGCTTTCATAACGCGCACAAGTGCAATAATAGCCTATTTCGTATTATCAATGTCCAGTCTTGATAATACTACGACTAGAGATATTTAATGATTAAACCTTTCGTGGATTAATACTGTCTCATATCTTATTAATCTGGTACTAATCATATGGACTTTTATCATTTATATATCCAAGTAATCTAATTACAAAATGATAAAATAGTAATTTCCTTTGTCACATAGTTAATTTTGTACAAGAACACCATGTTCTTTAAAAAATAGTGATGCTATGGGTCATAATTGTCCAACGATCTCCCACTTGGCCTATAGCCAATCACTAAAGTGTCCAACACTTGAACTATGTACGGGTCGCTCATGCTTATGCTGAGATATCACTTTCATCAGCGAATTTACAAGGTTATCATCTGATGCCGATTTATTCGATCATCACATCGCCGCAATTTATGATCTCACGAATCAGATATAACCGTCGAAGTACATACTTGGATCGTTGATGAGACCGTAATTCTTTAGCATGTGTTGAAGCCTAGCTGAGCTGCTAACATAACTACTCCTAATCTAATTAGGAATTTTGTAGATCCAAAATGCTTCTTTTGCTGCCTCACCTGCAGCAATATGTTCCGCTTTTGTTGTTGAATCGGCAACAGTATCTTGCTAGGAAGATTTCCAGCTCACTGTTCTGTTCTTCAAACAAAATTACGTACCCTGATTGCGACTCAAAGTCGTCTTTTTCGGTTTGGAAACTTGCAACGGTGACCCAGTCACTTCAAGTTCTCATTCTCTATAGTTTAAGAAAACATCCTTAGTTCGTCTAAGATACTTAAGGATGTTCTTAACATCAATCCAGTGACCATCACCTGGATTGGCCTGATTGTGACTCCCCATGCTCAAAGCATTTGAGACACCAGGTCGCTTACATATCTTTCAATGTACAGGTTCTCGGAGAGTGCCAACAACTTTTAGATCTATCCTAGTAGATCCTTATTCCTAGAATAAATGTTGCCTTTCCCAAGTTTTATATGGAGAATTTTAGTGAAAGCCAAGCTTTCACCGATTGTAATATAGGAATGTCATTGCTAAGAAGCAATACATCATCAACGTGCGCTCCCACTAACTTTCTTATATACACAAGAATCACCTTTGTTTTGAATGAAATCATATACCATTATGATCTCATCGAAACGTTGGTTCCAAGAACACAAAGCTTGCTTCAATCCATAAATGGATTGAATTAACTTGCAAACTTCGTTTGCATGTTTTGGTATGACAAAACCGTCAGGTTGTTGTATGTAAACATCCTCCAAAAGGTTTTCGTTAAGGAAAGCGGTTTTGACATCCATTTGCCATATTTCATAAACAAAATATGCAGCAATAGTAATCATTATCTGAATGGAATCATGGAAACAGATAAAAGGTTTCGTCGTAATCGAAACTATGTTGATGACGATACCCGTTCGCTACAAGCCTAGCTTTGTACGTTGTTATGTTGCCATATTTCATGTATGTCTTCACCATGAAAACTCATTTGCTACCAATAGGCACAATTCCTTCTGGTACCAGTGTCCAAACTTGGTTGGTATATATGGAATCCATTTCGGACTTCATGGCACTTTGCCATAAACCGAAGTCAATACCTTGTATCATTTCCTCATACGTAGTCCGTTCGTCTTCCTCAATAAGATTGACATCTACATGAGGTGAGATCAAAAACCCATACCTCTCAGGTTGTTTTCTGACTCTCTCCGACCTACGCGGTTCTTATGTATGTAGAAGATTATGGAACAGTCTCATCCCTGATGAACTGTTCGTGTTCCGTGAGGGGATCGGTGCCCGGAACAGTATTACTCCGATTTTCATCGAGTTCTACTTTCCTCCCACTTACCATTGCATTTAGGTATTCATCTTAGGAAAACCGCATGAAGAGCTGCAAATAAAATTATTCTCTTGTGAGTTGTTGAATTAGTTCTTTAGGATAACAAATTACAAATGGGCACTTATCCAATTTGGGTTGTAGTTTGGTATCATCCAAACATATGCCCAGCATTCCAAAATCTTCAGGAATGAGAAACCTGATTTCTTTCCTGTCCATAATTCATATGGAGTCAATCCAACAGACTTTGACGGAACCTTATTCAAAATAAGTATTGCACTGTTCAATGCGTATCCCTAGAAGGAAATTGGTAGCTCAGAGCGACTTATCCTTGACCTTACTATATCCAACAAAGTTCGGTTTCTCCGTTCGGCCATACCAATCAATTGAGGTGTTCCGGGAGGAGTCCACTGTGAAAGAATATCATACTCTGTCAAGTAATCTAGAAACTCATTGCTAAAGTATTCTTCACCACGGTCTAACCGTAATGTATTAATACTTTTGTCAGTCTGTTTATCTACTTCGTGTCAAACTCTTTGAATTTATCAAATGTTTCCAACTTGTGTTTCATAAGACACATATAACCATAACGCGATGAAACATCCGTACAAGTTACGAAGTATTGATAGCCACCTCTAGCTTGGCTGGACATGGGCCCACATACGTCACCAGGAACGAGGGCTAACAGTTTGGTGGCACGTACACACTTACCGCTAAAAGATGTTTTAGGCACTTTGCCTAATAAACAAGATTCGCAGACGTCATATGATTTATGATCAAATCTATCCATGTTCCATTCTTGAAAAGAGTGGATATACAAGTCTTGTTAATGCGTCCCAGACGACAATGCCACAAATAAGTCTCATCTGATTTACTCAATTTGAGCCATTTGTTTGTTATGTTATATGTTTGAGATTTGTTTATATTGAAAATATAAATACTATTATTCACATCTAATGTGTATATTTCAATATCATCTTTATAAACAAAACACCCGGTGTTCTGGAACATAAAGGTATACTCGCAACGGGTTAAACTAGATATAGAGATAATGTTTCTAGTCAAACTAGGTACATTATAACATTTTCCTAATTTAAGTACATGCCCTAAAGGGCAGTTCCAATACTTAGGTTTCCACAGCCAAAACAGCGACTTTCGTCCCGTTTCTGACTCGCAGGTCAATCTCATCTGAAGCTTCTGATAATCAACAGATCTCGCACATCAGTACATATGTATGTACCACATCCAGTATCAAAATCTAATTCTAAAACTAGTAGTGGACAAGTTATAACAAACATATCTGAAGACAGAGCCTTGCCCGCCTTCACTTCCTTCATGTCTGCCTTGTCCATACGGCAGTCACACTTCCAGTGACCCTATTTGCCACAGTTTAGACAGACGTCTTGGGATATGTCCTTTGTCTTCCTAGAAGACTGTGACGATTTTGCCTTTGCCCTTTTTCTTCACATCCCTAGAAGCCTTCGGCAAGCCTTGGCCTTCTGGGATGTCGAAATAAGATGCGCCTTGCGCTTCTTACCCTTCAGAAGCTCTTTCTCTGCCTCTTTGAGCATATTCATTAACTCTACAAGAGTTTTCTCTTGGTTCAAGATGAACCCGCCCCAATATTCGGGCAGAGACTATAAGATCAAATCTATGGAAGTCTCGGCCTCGTAGGTAATGCCCAGCTAACCTTAGCTGTTCGATGTCAGCAATCATCTGCGACACCTAGCGCTCTACTGATGTACCCTCTGACATACGCGAGCGAAAGAGCTTCTTTTGTTCTTTTAAGATCTAAGGTTAGATCTATGAAGATCTTTTAATTCCATCATCATGGCATAAAGATCTAATCCTTAGTTCGAATGACGAAATTAAGGAGTCTTTGCGGCAAGCATATCGGATTGAACACTAAAGTTATCATCACGATGAGTCTCCCAAAGCTCATGCTCTACTATTTGCTCAACTTCGGGCTCAAGCCCGAGAGGTTTCTCTATTACATAGAGTAACTTCTTGGCTTCCAGGACTATCCTGAGATTCATTTCCCAATCTGGAAAATTGTACCATTAAATAAATTTTTTCACCTATGATTATGTCATTTGACGCTAATCTTTCCAATTATTTTGATTGCTATAGTCCAACTATCCAATCAATGATTTCAGGTATAATCAAATGTAATGATTACTATAATCCAACTTATAACCAACTACAAATGAAGTAGTGTGTTGTACAGTCTAACTGTTCAAAGAAAGCAATATTAAATATTAGTCCAACTAATATATTTATAACAACGATAAATTAAAATAAAAGAGCGCGTATTGGCAAGTATTTAAACGAAATTGCAAATTTAATACTTGCCTCCCACTATTTTTCGGTAAGCCTCTAACCCTCTGTGGGCTAGGATCCCGTTAAATAACACACAACCTTGACTTTGGCCAACAAGTTGTATGAAACTTAACTAGGTAGATCTCTAAGATCAATTGGATCTCATCCAATTCCTAGATCCAGTAGGTGGACCTCCAAATCCGAAACACATATCCAATATATGCAAATATATCCAATATATTTCCTAATTTTTTCCCCTGAATCAACTAAGCCTTGGCTTTGGCTCAACAAGCTTAATGATTCCAGTTAAGCGGCGGGAACTAATCGAAGAAATGGCCAACAGGTTCTTTACTAGAAAAGGTACATAAACACATGTGTAAGTTAGTGAATATGCTCTCAACTGGGCGATTTGCTTCTTCTCCTTCGTGTACCTGGATCCCTTTGGTCTTCTACCAAATTGATTCTCTCCTCTCAGATCTAGGCTTTTACTAAACTTATTTTCCCCGTGCCTTTCTCCTTTTGTTACCCTTTTGTTTCCTCAGATCTATTTTCTTCCCCTTTATTTTTCTTAGATCGGTTTTGGTCTTTTACTTCGGTTTCCCCCCCTTTTTTTCTCCTTTCCTTTCTGTTTTCGCCTCTTTTGCTCTCCTTATTTCCCCCCTCACCGTTTTTTCATTATGCCTCCCTCTGGTCTCCCTATCGTGGGGCCGCGCCTCCCTGGCACTGGCCGTAGAGCTGTTAGGGCTACTTCGTTGGCCTCAAATGCTTCGCAGGTTGTGCTGGGTTCGGTTTGCTCGAAGCCATCGTCGGATCTCATGGCCCTCTCGGCTCCTTCCTCAGCGCCGGCGGCATTGACTTTCTCAGAAGGAGTCGCTTCAACTTCTAGCTTGGTTATTGGTGATAGTGGGTCGGGTGTTATCTCCCCATCTGATTCTGTCTCCGCCGTTGCAGGTGTTCCGGGTCAAGGTGATTTTGGTGTTCCTGCTGGTTGTTCAGGCTCTTATTTGCCTGAGTTTGGTGTTGCTTCTGTTTCGGCCAGCGAATTTTGTGCTCCTGGCACTAACATTGTGTGTAGATCTGCCGATTGTTTGGGTGAAGGTGGCATTGATGTGTTGAATAATGAGATTTTGGACTTTGACCCTGGTGTTGTTCGTTCCGTTGAGGGTGTTACTGGACATGGAGTTGGTGGTGGCTCTGCTGGATCGCTTGGTGTCTGGTCTCCGAGTGTTACTACTGGTATTGTTGATTCAATTTTGGTGGGCAATGTTTCTAAGCCAGTAGTGGCTGCTGGCCAAGATGTTGTTGGGAAATCTGGTATTGAGGTGTTGTCATCCTCAGCAGTGGCTGTTTCAGTTGATGCAGAGAATGTGATTTGTGATGCTAAGGTGAATGATTTCCTACCAGTTGTGGTTTCAGACTGTGTTATTGCAGGGGGTCTGTGGGTTGTTTGGAGAATGGTGTTTCTGGTCCTGGTACTGACCGTAAGAAGGTTGGCTGTGCTCCTGGAGCTAAGGCAGATGTGGGTGTAGTTGGTGTTGGTTCTGATAGGGGTTCTGGTGTTGTAGTTAGCACTGTAGGCAGGTTGGATGCAGTGAGTTTGCTTGGTTCTGTTAATGTAATTGGTGGTGCTGTGAGGCAGATTGATACCCAATTGACTGGTAGAAGTGTGTCCGGTGATGCCTTGGGTGTGCATAAGGAGGTGGTGCCGGCGAATCTGGAAGTAAAAGATGGGGGTTTTTCTGGTGGTACTAAGAGTTATGCCACTGCCTTGAATGGTTCTGTGGGAGTTGACAGTCTTGATTCGACATTTTCTTCCACTGCTCTACATTATGTTAACCTAATATTATTGATGGTAAGGTTGTTGTATGCCCACCTGCAGAAGTCTTTGAAGAAGGGAGTGTGTACTGGCAGAATACTTTAGTTGGTTATTTTGTGGGAAAACGTCTACCCTTCCAAACTGTCAATTCTATTGCACACAAGTTATGGGGAAGGATGGGTTTGTTAGAAGTCCTTACGTCCGAGAATGGTTTCTTTTTGTTTAGATTCAATAGCCTTCAAGAGGCTGGTGTGGTGTTGGATGGAGCCCCTTGGCATATGGCTAATAGGCCGTTGGTTTTAAAACTTTGGCATTCTAATTTATCTTTGACTAAGGAGGATTTGTTCAAGGTCCCGGTCTGGCTCAAACTGTTTGACCTTCCTTTTTCTTTATGGACGGCGAAAGGGATTAGCTGTGTGGCAAGTGCAGTTGGGAAACCTCTCAATGTTGACCATATTACCCAGTCCAGGAAACGTCTCAGCTTTGCTCGTGTTTGTGTTGAGATTGATGCTCGGAGTCCCCTTATCGAGGAGATTGTGTTCCAATACCCTAATGGCATTAGGGTTCCTATTAGGGTTGAGTTTGAATGGGTTCCTGTGAAATGCTCTACTTGTGAAGTTTTTGGGCACTCGGTGAATTCGTGCCCCAGAAAGGCACCTAGTAAGGAGATTAAAAGTTTTCCTCAGCCTGCCATTCCTAAGCCACATCCTCCGTCTACGAATAAGGATGCTCCTTTTGATTCTGCTAAGGCTCAGGAGGGGGCTTGGATCCCGGTCACTAAAAATAAGAAAGGTAAGGGTACTTCTTTGAACCATCCTGTTAGTTCGAGTGATGTGGTGCCTTTGATTGCTGAGAGAACTCTTGTTTTGGGTGAGGGTTCTTCTAATGGGTTGAATCCGACTTTGGTTACTCATTCTCTGCCTGTGATTTCTTCTGAGACTGCTTCTATGGTGATAGATGGTAATTTGAATGGGGAAAACTCCAGTGACTCTTCACAACTTGGTGAGGATCTTCCTTATACTGAGGTATATGAGTGCTCGCCGTCTGCAGTTTATGATTCGCCTATTCCGTTGGTTAACAGTTTGGCTATTAAGGCTGTTGACTCCCTGGAATCTAAGAAATTGACTTATGGTAACAAATCCAAAAAGGGTTCAGGTGGGAAAAGGAGTCAGAAGTGGAAGTCTTCTGGGGGGGGTCGTCGACGTTGATTTGTGGGTTTGGCCTTTTTTCATCTGTTTTAATGATTTTTGGTTGTTGGAATATTAGAGGTCTCAATGACCCTTTAAAACATGCTGAAGTCAGGAGGTTTTTAGTGAGGAGAAGCTCTCGTTGTGTGGTTTAGTTGAAACCAAGGTTAAGGAGGTTAATCTTATGAATGTCTATCATGCGATTAATCCTTCTTGGAAGTTTTTTTGCCATTCTGATATTAGTCCGTTTGGTCGTATCTGGGTATGTTGGAATCCTAGTGATGTTGTTGTTAGCATTATTCAGTCTTCAGCTCAAGCTATTCACTGTCGTGTGACTCCTATTTCTGGGGTTTGGAATTGTGTAGTTTCAGTGGTTTATGGTGAGTGTGATTACGAGAAGCGGCGAGATCTTTGGGCTGACCTGCTTAATTGTGGTAGTATGGTTGATGATTCCCCATGGCTTGTTTTAGGTGATTTCAATGCTATCCGTTCTCCGTTTGAGCATAGTGGTGGATCTGTGGCTTGGCCAGCTTGGAAAGATGACTTGGGTTGCTGTTTGGGTCAAGCTAGCTTGGATGATCTGCAGTATTCTGGGTGTAAGTTTACTTGGTTTAATAAACAGATTCAGTCTCCTATTTGGCGCAAGTTGGACCGTGTTCTGGTAAATCCTTCTTGGGAGTGTACTTTCCCGGGTTCTTCTGCCCTTTCTTCCTTCCCGGATTTCTGATCACTCTCCTATGGTTGTTAAGCTTGCAGAGCTCCCTAAAAGGAAAATTCCCTTTAATTCTTTCAGTTTTGGGTGGATCATCCTGACTTTCTTTCTGTTGTGGCTAGGGCTTGGGATATTGATGTTCATGGTACTCCAATGTTCCGGTTATATTGTAAGCTAAAGAATGTTAAGGCAGCTTTGAAGAAATTTAATGTTGAGCATTTCTCTAAAATTTCTTGTCGTGTTTTGGAGATCAGGAAGGAGTTGGATAGAGTTCAATGTGCTTTACAGGACTTCCCCAGTGACCCTGCTCTGTTAGCTGAGGAAGCTCGTCTTTCAGTGAGTTATGGTGATTTGAGTCGGGCTGAAGAAGGCTTTAATAGACAGAAATCTCGAGTTCAGTGGCTTAACCTTGGGGGATCAGAATTCTAAGTTCTTCTTTACCGCTATGAAGAGTTTTCATGGCCGTAGTAAGGTTACTTCTATTACTAAAGAGGATGGTACCCGAGTGGAGGAAGATGATTTGGTTAGAGATGAGATTGTTTCCTTTTTTGAGTCCCTTTTAGGTCATCAGCATCGTCAGCAGGATTTTGATAGGGTGACCCTCCATTCTGCTATTACTAGACATGTGACTGAGGAGCAGAGTGTGGCTCTTTCTCGTGAGGTTGAGGATGAGGAGATTAAGGCTGTTTTGTTCGGGCTGAAAGACAATAAAGCTCCAGGTCCGGATGGGTTTAATTCGGGTTTCTTTAAGAAGTGTTGGAATATTGTGGGGGATGATGTCTTATGTGCTATTCATTCATTCTTTTCTTCTAGTCGTCTTTTGAGGCAGGTAAATGCTACATCCATTGCTCTGATTCCTAAGATTCCTAATCCTTCCCAGGTTAAGGATTATAGGCCCATTTCTTGCTGTAACACCATTTACAAGTGCATTGCTAAGCTGATTGCGAACAGAATTAAGGTCATTCTCCCTTCAGTGATCAGTCAGAATCAATCTGCTTTTGTCGAGGGAAGGCGTATTAGCGACAATATTCTCTTATGTCAGGAATTGGTTCGGAATTATCACCGGAATGGCGGTTCCCCGAGGTGTGCTCTTAAGATTGACTTGATGAAAGCTTATGACACTGTTCGTTGGGATTTTTTGGTTGAGGTTCTGAGGACTGTTGGTATTCCTGAGAGGATGGTGGGTTGGATTCAGGAGTGTTTGACTACTACGAGATTCTCTGTTTCTATTAATGGTGAGCTGCATGGATTTTTCTCTGGGGGTCGTGGGTTGCGACAAGGTGATCCTATGTCTCCTTATCTTTTTGTTTTGGCTATGGAAGTTTTATCAGGCCTTCTTCGTAATATGACTACTGATCCGGGTTTCCAGTTCCACTGGCGGTGTTCAAAGGACCGTCTTACTCATCTCTGTTTTGCAGATGACCTTATGATTTTTTGTAAAGCAGATGCATCCTCTGTTTCTTTGATCAAGGATTGTATTGGGCAGTTCAGTGGTTTATCAGGTTTAATTCCGAATCCAGCTAAGAGTCATCTCTTCTCTTCTGGCATCTCTCTTTCTATGCAAGACCAACTGCGTGATGTGTTGAGATTCCAGGTGGGGACTCTTCCTGTGAGGTATTTGGGGGTTCCTTTGATCTCTACTAAACTTAGGGCCTCTGACTGTGCTTCTCTTGTGGATCGTATTGTTATGCGTGCTAAAAGTTGGAGTTGTAAGTTTCTCTCTTATGCAGGTCGGCTCCAGCTTATAAAGTCTGTTTTGTTCTCCATTCAAGTTTATTGGTCTTCTTTATTTATTCTTCCTAAGTCAGTGATTAGGATTGGGAATGGTGAGAAGACTTATTGTGGTTTGATTATTGGCATCCTTTGGGCCCGATTGTGGACACGTTGGGTGAGAGAGTGATTTATGATTCTGGCTTGGATAGGATGGCTACAGTTGCTTCCATTATCTCTGATTCTGCTTGGCGTTGGCCCCCTTCTAGGTCTGCTGCCCTTGTTGACTTGGCTCAGTCCCATCTTCCGTCTCCTTCTATTTTGAGGGAGGACGTGCTGGTTTGGGAGGATGATAAGAGTGGGAGATTTTCTGTGGATAGTGCCTGGAATGCCATGCGTACTAGGGGAAACTTGTTGCATTGGTCTCGAGTTGTTTGTTCCGGAAGGCTATTCCTCGTCATTCCTTCTTACTTTGGATGTCTATTCAGGGAGGCCTTTGTACCCAGGATAGTTTTGATGAGGTTTGGTATTTCCGCTTGCTCCCGTTGTATTCTTTGTGGTTGTTCAAGTGAGGACATTGATCATCTTTTCTTCCAGTGCATCTTCTCTTCGAGGGTCTGGTCGTCTGTGCTGGCTTTGTGTGGGTTAGATTGGAGTCGTCGGGATTGGCGACAGACTGTTGAGTGGTTATGTCAGTTCACTGATGCCTCTTTACGTCACCTTCTGGTTCGTCTGTCTTTTGCAGCTTCAGTCTACCATATTTGGAGGGAGAGGAATGCTCGCACTCATGATATGCCTTTTCGGCCTGTTTCTACTATTCTTTATGATATTGTTTTTGATGTTCGGAATCGTGCTAGCTTTGTACGTAAGGCGAAACCATCTTATGACAATAAATGGCTTCACCTTTCATGGCACTTGCCCGTGGACATCTTCTGTTGATCTTTACTTGTAGCCTATAGGCTTTTCTTCTAGGAGGGCTTGTCCTCTCTAGTTTGTCTGGGGTATGCCCCTTTGCTCTTTGTATAGTTTTCTTTTGGTTATAATACTTACCTTATCCAAAAAAAAGTCAGTGATTAGGAAGGTGGAGACTATCCTTCGTTCTTTCCTTTGGAAGGGTAGTGCGCTTATCCCTACTGGGGCTAGAGTAGCTTGGAGCAAAATTTGTTTACCTCTTAAGGAGGGGGGACTGGGTATAAAGAGTCTGGAAGCTTGGAATAGCGCGGCTATTGTCAAGCATATTTGGTTTCTCTGTTCTGGTCAGGTTTCTTCTTGGTCTACTTGGGTTTACTCTTATTTACTGAGGGGGAGAAGTTTTTGGGAGATCCATCGTCCTACTGATTGCTCTTGGAGTTGGCGTAAGATTTTGGAGCTTCGTTCTTGGTCCCGTCGGCGGATGAGAGTGAGTATTGGGAATGGTGAGTCGACATTATTGTGGTTTGATAATTGGCATCCTGTAGGCCCGATTGAGGACTCATTGGGCGAGAGAGTGATTTATGATTCTGGCTTGGATAGGATGGCGACAGTTGCTTCCATTATCTCTGATTCTGCTTGGCATTGGCCCCCTTCTAGATCTGCTGCTCTTGTTGATTTGGCTCAGACTCACCTTCCGTCTCCTTCTAGTTTGAGGGAGGATGTGCTGGTTTGGGAAGATGATAGACATGGGAGATTTTCTGTGGATTGTGCCTGGAATGCTTTGAGGTCGAGGAGACCCGAGATGCCTTGGTCCCGAGTTGTCTGATTCCGGAAATCTATTCCCCGCCATTCTTTTCTTCTTTGGATGTCTATTCAGGGAGGCCTTTGTACTCAGGACAGTCTAATGAAATTTGGTATATCCTCATGCTCGCGGTGTATCCTTTGTGGTTGTTCGAGTGAGGACATCGATCATCTTTTATTTCAGTGCCTATTTTCATCGAGGGTTTGGTCGTCTGTGTTAGCCATGTGTGGTTTAGATTGGAGCTGTCGAGATTGGCGCCAAACTGTTGAGTGGCTTTGTCAGTTCTCTGGTGCCTCTTTATATCATCTTCTGGTTCGTCTGTCCTTTGCAGCGTCAGTTTACCATATATGGAGGGAGAGGAATGCTCGCACTCATGATATGCCTCTTAGGCCAGTTTCCGTTCTTCTATATGATATTGTTTTTGATGTTCGGAATCGTGTTAGTTCTTTACGTAAGGTGACTCCATCTTATGACAATAATGGCTTCACCTTTCGTGGCACTTGCCCGATGACATCTTTAGTTGATCTCTTGTAGCCGTTTGGCTTTCTTCTAGGAGGGCATGTCCTCTCTAGATCCTGGGGGATGCCCCTTTGCTCTTGTATAGTTTTCTTTTGGTTATAATACTTACCTTATCCAAAAAAAAAAAATTCCAGTTAAGCGGGACCCGTTGACAGTGAGAAATCTTCGTAATCCACGTCGATGAACTAGAAGTAACCTTGACTTTGGCCAACAAGTCACAACCGCCCAAGACATGCGATATAGAACAAAGCTTTCGTGGTTCAAACACATCCAGGATGGACATTGATATTGACTTTGGCCAATAAACCAATGCCAATCTTGGATCTTGAGAGAGAACCACTCAATGGAAGGAAAAACGCTTAATATTTGATGAGGGTTTTTGCGTAATTGGAAACCAATTTATTATCTTTGATTAGGTCTCAGCATACACCCTTAAGCGCTCTAAAAGCATAATAAGGCACGAAAAAGAAAAAAAAATTAATAATGATATGAGGATGGATATTTCATTATTAATTTTTCTATTTCATTATTAATTTGTTATATAAACCAAATTTTTTTCATCCGCTAGCACTTTTCTTATTTCTACCCAATTACATAACACTAACATAAACCTCATTTACATTGAGGGGAATTGGTGAGAAGAGAAATACAAAAGAGATAATAGGCTGGACACGCAGGTCCAATTAATAAATTCTAAATTTATTACAACAATTTCCAAAATTGCCCTCACCCTTCTAATATCCATCTGATATACATTATTCATACAATACATCCATGTATTCACACAAAGCATGTTATTCAATTAATATAATCCAATTAATTAATCTTTGAATTAATGACCATCAAATGTTCAAACAACGATTTGATTTGCGTGAGTCCAACTCGTTTAAGAATAAATACTCAAAGTACATATTCTTGAATTATATCGAACTATAATTTTAAATCCAGTTTAATTTGTATTCAATACTAATTCTAATTTAATTCTAAATTAAATAATTACACTTATTTATGTGCCTTTTAGACTTAGATTTTAAATCCAATCTTTTTTTTTTATAATCGGGGTGTCCGGGCCAGCTTACGCGCACCACGACTAATCCCCGGGACCTGTGCCCCGTGCCCTCAGAAGTTTCCCAACACATATCAGGGTAAGTCGCTGGCTTTTCACACCAAGGGGCATGGCCCCAAGGAAATGCATCTAGTGGGATTCGAACCTTGAACTTGAGAGGGAGCAAACCACTCAAGCCCAAAGCCTTTACCACTGAGGCAATCCCTTGGGGTTCCTAAATCCAATCTTAATGGGTCTCAAAGGCCCAATTAACATCCAATGTCAATTTAATTAAAATTAATTCTTAAGGGATGGGCTTTGGCCAATATGGATCAAACCCAAATGCCAAGGCCCAATTTAGGAATCACCATTTGTCATAAAATCAATTTAGGCCCATTGGGCCCAATTAAATTATTAAAGGCCCAATTGTCATATTTGGACTTTATGAAAATGGTTTTACGCCCAATTGGATCCAACCCAATTGTCCAAAACCAAACTTGTCCCAACCAAGCCCATTAAGCCCAATTACAACAAATTAAATTAACACATTATTCCAAATTACATATTAATTTAATTAAAGTGCAATTAACATAATTAATCAACTAATCTAATGTTTCCAAAACACTAATTAATCCAATTAATCATGCTCAACATATCCAATTCATGTCCAACACAAATTGAAGCAAAATCAATTCTACAACATGCTTAGGGTTCACCACAATCATCATGAAATAACATTCAATTCTGATTTCAATCCAATTAAACCAACAATTAATATTCATTTCATGCTTTAAACTCATCCAATAGTCTAAAATCAAAAAATCACCATGAATATCATAGGGTATATTTTCGGCCATGATAAGAAATTGGGGATTTTTGATCTAATCAATTTTTCTCAATTCCAACAATGTACAAATCCAATTCAACATCATATAAACATAACCCAACCATCAATTTAGGCAAAACAAGCTCCAAGCCAAAAAAATCCCAAATTAAAGTATATAAACCCTAGGTTCAAATCAAGCTTAGATCTCACTCTGATACCATTGTTAGTGTTCCTAGAACATTCCACGGATCTCTAAGAGTGATTCGTGTGTGAATTAATCGAAGAAAGTTACGGAAAAACTTACTTTGATCGGATGAGATTCAAAACTTTTTCTTTATATTTGATGAAGCTCCAAGCTTTGTAAAGTGTTTCCAACACTTGGGTGAGTTTCCCTATCACCTTAGTTGACTCCTTGATGTGCTAGCATGAAGAAATTTTGCAACAAAATTCCATGGAGGGAGAGAGGAGTGCTCGATATTTTGGAGAAAGAAGAAGAAGGTTGCTGTAAATAGTAACTTGTTCTTACTTCCAAAGTTGACTTGCTAATATATACAAAGGTTGAGTGTTGATTTAGTTTGAGTGTATTATAAGTAAAGCCAAGCCTTACTTGCCAACAAATCAAATCAAATTCAAGCCTAACCACTTCCATCACATGTCCAATAAGTTGATGTAAGTGAAGTGAGTCCCACCACTTTTAAATTCCAAATTTAAGTCGGCTAACTCAACACGCAACTTCACTTGGGCCCCGGTTCATTTAATCCATTTAAACGAATTTTCCATCGCGACGTAATGAAATCCAATTTAATTAAATAATAATGCCTCGTAAAATTATTACGAAAGTCGCTCACGAATTAATTCCAAATTAATTCGTTCACTTGAATTAAAATCCAATTTTAATTCCATGTTGAAATCCAATTTCAATTAACATATCTGATATATTATTTTAGCCCAAGTAAATAAATTAAATAGTAAAATGCAATTTCACTATTAAATTTACTTTGCCGATTAATTCCAAATTAATCGCGTTCTCTCTTCTTTACGAATTAATCCCAGGTCAATTCTTTCTTTGATAATTAATTCTTACCGTAATTAATCTCAGATTAATTTTCTCTCTCAATTAATCCAGATTAATTCTGTTCGAGTCAAATGTCATCGGTGAATCTTCGGGAAGCGACCCAAGAGATCCCTGGATATGTTGGCAGTAAATCTGGTCGTTGGACTATTCGAACACGTGCGTATCCGGTACCACGTTCTTACCGATTTACAAGACATGGTTGGCTTCTAGCAAAGCACCGTGCCTACCCAATTCTCCAGAAATATTCTTTAAAGGAATATATAATCTTTATCTGGTGTAGTATACTAAATATTGAGTATTACGATCCAGTATCAGATGTCACATGCTAGGCCTAGGGTTGGAATTGTGTCTACCCCGTACGAAGTATATATCGAATCACTGGCAACTAGTCTCTATTATCGGATAATCATGACCTAGTCATATTATCCCGATGACTGTAGTACTTAAGAGTACTAGTTCCGTATATTACATGATCATCATCTCCATATGACTGAAGTGATACTCCCATCTTGACATCACACCCAATACACTACGATTCTCACTATACCCAGAAAAGACGTACACATAACATGTTAAAGCCTCGGACGACCAAAACCAAAGCGTACTGATTGTCGCAAGTATTAGCGATGCAAGTCTCAGGTTAAGACCAAATACACCTACCCTGATTCGGATTCCCATAGACACATAGTCATACTACCAATGGGATTCTGAGGGGTCTATCCAGAGCGAAACTGTTCCCGTACCATCGGCAAACAGAACCTCCTATCACACTTGCATAAGTATCCAATACTTAAATATATGAGAACTATGCCGTTAAGCTTTCATAACGCGCACAAGTGCAATACTAGCCTATTTCGTATTATCGATGTCCAGTCTTGATATACTACGACTATGGATATTTAATGATTAAACCTTTCGTGGATTAATACTGTCTCATATCTTATTAATTTGGTACTAATCATATGGACTTTTATCATTTATATATCCAAGTAATCTAATGACAAAATGATAAAAGAGCAATTTCCTTTGTCACATAGTTAATTTTATACAAGAACACCATGTTCTTTACAAAATAGTGATGCTATAGGTCATAATTGTCCAACAATACTACCAATGGGATTCCAAGGGGTCTATCCAGAGCGAAGCTATTCCCGGTCCAACGGCTAACAGAACCTCCTATCATACTTGCATAAGTATCAAATACTTAAATATATGAGAACTATGTCGTTAAGCTTCCATAACGCGCACAAGTGTAATACTAGTATATTCCACATTATTGATGTCTAATCTCGATAATACTACGACTAGGGATATTTAATGATTAAACCGTTTGTGGATTAATATTGTCTCATATCTTATTAATCTGGAACTAATTATAAGGACTTTTATCATTTATATATATCAAAGTAATCCAATTACCAAATGATAAAATAGTAATTTCCTTTGTCACATAATTAATTTGTACAAAACCACCATGTCTTTTACAAATAGTGATGATATGGGTCATAATTGTCCAACAATCTCCCACTTGGCTCATAGCCATGTTGGACAATTATGACCCATAGCATCATTATTTGTAAAAGACATGGTGTTCTTTGTACAAATTAACTATGTGACAAAAGAAATTGCTCTTTTATCATTTGTAATTGGATTACTTGGATATATAAATGAGAAAAGTCCTTATGATTAGTTCCGGATTAATAAGATATGAGATAGTATTAATCCACGAACGATTTAATCATTAAATATCCATAGTCGTAGTATTATCGAGACTGGACATCGATAATGTGGAATAGGCTAATATTACACTTGTGCGCGTTATGGAAGCTTAACGGCATAGTTCTCATATATTTAAGTATTGGATACTTATGTAAGTGTGATAAGAGGTTTTGTTAGCCGTTGGATCGGGAACAACTTCGCTCTGGATAGACCCCTCGGAATCCCATTGGTAGTATGACTATCTGTCTATGGGAATTCGAATCAAGGTAGGTGTATGTGGTCTTAACCAGAGATTTGCATCGCTAATACTTGCGACAATTAGTATACTTTGGTTTTGGTCGTCCGGAGCTTTAACAGGTTCTGTGTACACCTCTTTTGGGTATACTGAGAATCGTAGTGTATTAGGTGTGATATCAAGATGGAAGTAGGGGTGGGCGCGGTTCGGTTTGGTTCGGTTTTTTCTAAAAACTGAACCAAACCATATTTTAGGGTCCGGTTTTTTTACCTCTCAAACCAAACCATTAAATAACGGTTTGGTTCGGATTGAATTTTTTTTAAACCAGCGGTTTACGGATTGGTTCGGTTCGGTTTACGGATTATTCTACTTAAAAAAAATTCATCCACTTAAGTGAAGACAAAAAAAAACTACTATAGCGAACAAATAGTATGAAGTGCTACGGTGTAAGCTATGACTCCATAGAACACATGCACTCAATAAAGTATTGAAAAATGAGGCACAATTAATTCTTGTATTTTTTTAAAAATTACCTCGAATAATGAAGCTACCACCATTCTAATTAAGAGACAAATCCAACAGCTTACTTTCAAGAATAAACCATAAAACAAAAAATTTAAGAATAAAATTATTAACAAATAAATTTAAGAATAAAAGTATTAACAAAAAAATTAAGAATAAAAGTATTAAAATACTAATTAAAAGAAAACATAAAGTAAAATTAAAAGAAAAATGCAAATTTTTTTTATAAAAATATATAATTTTTTAATTATAACGGTTCGGTTCGGTTTAACAGGTGCGGTTCGGTTTAGCATCTGAACCGAACCATAAACCGTTTGGGGTGGGCCAATCCGAACCGCAAACCGAACCGTTAGAAAAAAATCGTAAATTCGGTCCGGTTTGCGGTTTGGTTCGGTTCGGTCGGTTTTTTGGCCACCCCTAGATGGAAGTATCACTTCAGTCATATGGAGATGATGATCACGCAGGGATACAGAACTAGTACTCTTAAATGCTATAGCTATCGGGATAGTATGACTAGGTCATGATTATCCGATTACAGAGACTAGTTGCTAGTGATCCGATATATGCTTCGTACAGGGCAGACACAATTCTAGCCCCAGGCCTAGCATGTGATATCAGATACTGGATCGTAATACACAATATATTGTATACTACGCCTAATATAGATTATATATATTCCTTGTTGAATATATTTCTGGAGAATTGGGTAGGCACGGTGCTTTGCTAGAAGCCAACCATGTCTTGTAAATCAGTAAGAATGTGGTACCGGGTATGCACGTGTTCGGATAGTCCGATGACAATATTTACTGCCAACATATACAAGGATCTCTTGGGTCGCTTCCCAAAGATTCATCGATGACATTTGACTCGAACAAAATTAATCTGGGATTAATAGGATTAACTACGGCAAGAATTAATATGGGATTAATTATCAGAGAAAGAATTACTTTGGGATTAATTGTGTCGAGAATTTATCTGGGATCAAATTCGTCGGAGGAGAGAACGCGATTAATTTGGAATTAATCGGCAAAATTAATTTAATAGTGAAATTAGATTTTAGTATTTAATTAATTGAGCTAAAATAATATATTAGATATATTAATTGAAATTGGATTTCAATGCGGAATTGAAATTATATTTTAATTCTAGCGTACGAATTAATTTAGAATTAATTCGCAAGCGACTTTCGTAATAATTTTGCGAGCCATTATTATTTAATTAAATTGGATTTAATTACGTCGTGATGGAAAATTCGTTTAGTCGGATTAAACGAACCGGGCCCAAAGTGTGTTGTGTAAGTCAACTTGAAATTTGAATTCAAAGTGGTGGGACCCACTCACTTACATCAACTAGTCACTTTTTGATGGAAGTGGTTGGCATAATAAATTGGATTTATTCAACCAACACATCAACCAAGTCATAACTTTTACTTTATGTTTTGGAAACAAAAATCAAATATTCATTCTCTCCTCCATGCCTAAAAACTGTGAGCATCTCTTCTCTCCATGGAATTTTTGTTGCAAAATTTCAACTTGCTAGTACATAGGGAGTCAAAAGATGGTGATAGGGAAACTCACCCTTGAGTTTGGAATGCAAAAGAAAGCTTCGAGCTTCAACACATCCATGAAAAAGTTTTGAATCTCAACCGATCAAAGTAAGTAATTTCCGCAACTTGTCTTTGATTTATTCACACACAAATCATCTTAGTGATCTTGTGGCATGTGTAGGACACTAACAATGGTATCAAAGCCATCCTAAGCTTGATTTGAATTCTAGGGTTTATGGACTTTAATTTGGGATTTTTGCTTGGATTTTGAAAATGCCTAAATTGATTGTGAGGTTATGTTTATATGATGTTGAATTGGATTTGTGCATTCTTGGATTTGTGAAAAATTAATTAGATAAAAAATCCCCAAATCCTTTGACATGGCCGAATATACCATAGTTTGTGCTCATGGTGATTTTTTGAAAATTAGACAATTGGATGTGTTGTTGGCATGAAATGTATGTTAGATGTTGATTTAATTGGATTGAAATCAAATTACATGATAATTTCCTTGCCAATGCCGTGAGCCTAAGCATGTTGGAATGAATTGTTTTGCTTCAATTTGTGTTGGACATGAATTGGAAATGTTAAGCATGATTAGTTGAATTAATTAGTGTTTTGGAAACATTAGATTAATTGATTAATTGTGGTAATTACACTTTAATTGGATTAATATGTAATTTAGAATAATGTGTTAATTTATTTGTTGTAATTGGGCTTAATGGGCTTGGTTTTGACCAATTGGATTGGATCCAATTGGGCCTAAAACCATTTCCATAAAGTCCAAATGTGACTTTTGGGCCTTTAAAAATTTGATTGGGCCTAAATTGGGTTTGATCCATAATGGCCAAAGCCCATCCTTAAAGAATTAATTGAAAGCCCATTGGACTTTAATTAAATAGTATTAGATACTAATTGGGCCTTTGAGACCCATATAGATTGGATTTGGAATCCAAGTCTAAAAGGCACTATTAAAAGTGTAATTATTTAATTTGGAATTAAATATGAATTAGTATTGGATACAATTTAAATTGGATTTAAAATTGTAGTTCAATATAATTCAAGAATACGTAATTTGAGAATTTATTCTTAAACGAGTTGGACTCGCGAAAATCAAATCGTTGTATGAACATTGGATGATCATTAATTTAACGATTAATTAATTGGATTAGATTGATTGACAACATGCGTTGTGTGAATACTTGGATGTATTTGTATGAATAATGTATTGATAGATGGATATTAGAAGGGTGAGGGCAATTTTGGAAATTATTGTAATAAATTTAGAATTTATTAAATTGGACCCGTGTGTCAAGCCTATTATCTCTTTTCTCATTTTATTTCTCTTCTCACCAATTCCCCTCAATGTAAATGAGGTTTCTTTAAAGTATTATGTAATTGGGTAGAAGTGTGCTAGCGGGAGAGAGGAAAGAGAGAGAGATTTGTTCTAGGAATAAATTGTTATATATCCATCCGCATATCATTATTAATTTATTCGCGTCTTATTATGCTTTTAAAATGCATGCTTAAGGGTGTATGATGAGACCTAATCAAAGATAATAATTTGGTTGCCAATTTACGAGAAAAAACCCTCACAACAATATTAAGCGTTTTTCCTTCCATTGAGTGGTTCTCTCTCAAGATCCAAGATTGGCATTGGTTTGTTGGCCAAAGTCAAGATCATTATCCATCGCAGATGTGTTTGAACACGAAAGCTTTGTTCTATATCGCATGTCTTGGACGGTTGTGACTTGTTGGCCAAAGTCAAGGTCACTTCTAGTTCATCGACGTGGATTACGAAGCTTTCCCACTGTCAATGGGTCGCGCTTAACTGGAATCATTAAGTTTGTTGAGCCAAAGCCAAAGCTTAGTTGATTCAGAGGAAAATGTTAGGAAATATATATTGGATATATATCTCGAACTTGGAGGTCCGCCTACCGGATCTAGGAATTGGATGAGATCCAATTGATCTTAGAGATCTACCTAGTTAAGTTTTATATAGCTTGTTGGCCAAAGTCAAGGAGTGTTATTTAACGGGATCCTAGCCCACTAGGAAACTAGGTTTCCCGAGTACTCCACAGAGGGTTAGAGGCTCGCTGAAAAATAGTGGGAGGCTAGTATTAAATTTACAATTTCGTTTAAATACTTACCAATACGCGCTCTTTTAATTTTATTTATCGTTGTTATAAATATATATTAGTTGGACTAATATCGAATATTGCTTTCTATGAACAGTTGGACTGTACTAAACACTACTCTATTTGTAGTTGGTTATATAGTTGGACTATAATAGCCATTACATTTTGAGTGTACTCGAAATCATTGATTGGATAGTTGGACTATTGCAATCGAGATGGCTAGAAAGATTAGCGTTAATGGACATAATCCTGGGTGAAAATGTCTTTAACGGCGTAAATTTTCAGATTTGGAAATGAATCTCAGGATAGTCCTGGGAGCTGACAAGTTACTTTATTGGATAGAGAAACCTCTCGGGCCCTGAGCCCAGAGTTGAGCAAATAGTAGAGCATTAGCTTAGGAAGACTCATCGTGAAGATAACTTTAGTGCTCAATCTGTTATGCTTGCCGCAATGACTCCTTAATTTCGTCGTCAAAACAAAGGATTGGATCTTTATAGTATGATGTTGAAATTGAAGGATCTTCACAGATCTAACCTTAGATCTTAGAAGTACGAATTGCAAAAGAAGCTTTTTTGCTCACGTATATCAGAAGGTATATATGTCGAGCACTAGGTGTCGCAGATAATTACTGACATCGAACAGCTAGTTAGCTGGGCATTACCAACGAGGCCGAGACTTCCATAAATTTGATCTTACAGTCTCTACCCGAATGCTGGGGCGGATTCATCATGAACCAAAAGAAAACTATTGGAGAATTAATGGCTATGCTCAAGGAGGCAGAGCCAGAGCTTCCAAAAGAGCAAGAAGCGCAAGGCGCATCTTACTTCGACATCCCAAAAGGCCAAGGCTTGACCAAAGGCTTCTGATGGTGTGAAGAAAAAGGGGCAAAGGCAAAATCGTCATAGTCTTCTGGGAAGACAAATGACATATCCCTAGATGTCTGCCTAAACTGTGGCAAACGGGGTCACTAGAAGCGTGATTGTCGTATGGACAAGGCAGACATGAAGGAAGTGTAGGCGGGCAAGGCTCCGACTTCAGGTATGTTTGTTATTGTAATAAACGTGTCCACTACTGGTTTTAAAAATTGGATTTTTGATACTGGATGTGGTACATACATATGTACTGATGTGCGGAATCTACAGATTAGCGGGAGACTGGCTTCAGATGAGATCAACCTGCGAGTCAGAAACGGGACGAGAGTCGCTGTTTTGGCTGTGGGAACCTAAGTTTTGGAACTGCCCTTTGGGCATGTACTTAAATTAGGAAACCGTTATAATGTACCTAGTTTGACTAGAAACATTATCTCTATATATAGTTTAACCTGTTGCGGGTATACCTTTATGTTCCAGAACACTGGGTGTTTTGTTTATAAAGATGATATTGAGATATACACATTAGATGTGAATAACATTATTTATATTTCGAATATAAATGAATCTCAAATACATAACATGACAAACAAAAGCCTCAAACTGAGTAAATCAGATGAGACTTATTTGTGACATTGTTGTCTGGGACACATTAACAAGAATCGTATATCCACTCCTTAGAAGAATGAATACTTGGACTGATTTAATCCTAATTCATATGACGTCTGTGAGTCTTGTTTATTAGGCAAAATGCCTAAAACACCCTTTTAGCGGTAAAAGTGTTCGTGCCACCGAACTGTTAGCCCTCGTTCATGGTGACGTATGCGGGCCCATATCTAGCCAGGCTAGAGGTGGATATGAATACTTCATAACCTTTACGGATGATGCATCAGGTTACAGTTATGTGTATCTTATGAGACACAAGTCGGAAACTTTTGAGAAATTCAAAGAGTTTCTACACGAAGTAGAAAAATAGACCGGCAAAAGTATTAAAACATTGCGGTCGGACCGTGGTGGAGAATACTTAAGCAATGAGTTTCTCGATTACCTAAAAGAATATGGTATTCTTTCATAGTGGACTCCTCCCGGAACACCTCAACTGAACGGTGTGTCCGAACAGAGAAACCGGATTTTGTTGGACATGGTAAGGTCAATGATGAGTCACATTGAGTTATCAATTTCCTTCTGGGGATACACATTGAACAGTGCAATACTTATTTTGAATATGGTTCCGACAAAGTCTTTTGGACAGAAATCGGGTTTCTCATTCCTGAAGATTTGGGGATGTTGGGCATAAGTTAAATGTTTGGATAATACCAAACTAGAACCCAAACCGGATAAGTGCCTATTTGTAGGTTATCCTAGGGAAACCAAAGGATATTACTTCTACAACCCACAAGAGAACAAGGTATTTGTTGCTCTCCATGCGGTTTTCCTGGAGAAGGAATTCCTAAATGCAGTGGTAAGTGGGAGGAAAGTATAACTCGATGAAAATCGGAGTGATACTGTTCCTGACACCGATCCCCTAACGGAACACGAACAGTTCATTAGGGATGAACTGTACCACAATCTTCTAATACATAAGAACCGCGTAGGTCGGTGAGAGTCAGAAAACAACCTTAGAGGTATGGGTTTCTGATCTCACCTCATGTAGCTATTAATCTTATTGAGGAAGATGAACCGGCTACGTATGAGGAAGTGATACAAGGTATCGACTCCTCTTTATGGCAATGTGCCATGAAATCCGAAATGGATTCCATGTAAACAACCCAGTTTGGACACTGGTTGATGTACCAGAAGGCATTGTGCCTATTGGTAGCAAATTAGTCTTCATGGTAAAGACAAACATGGATGGAAACATACAAACGTACAAAGCTAGGCTTGTAGCGAAAGGGTATCGTCATCAACATGGTGCCGATTACGACGTAACATTTTACCCGTTGCCATGATTAAATCCATTCGGATAATGCTTGCTATTCCTGCATATTTCGCTTATGAAATATGGCAGCTGGACGTCAAAACCGCTTTCCTTAACGGAAACATTTTGGAGGATGTTTATATACAGCAACCTGACGGTTTTGTCGTACCAAAACATGCAAACAAGGTTTGTAAGTTAAACCGATCCATTTATGGATTGAGCAAGCATTGTGTTATTGGAACCAATGTTTTGATGAGATCATAATGAAATATGGTTTCATTCAAAACGATGATGATTCTTGTATATATAAGAAGGCCAGTGGGAGCGCACTGACAATGATTGTCTTACACATTGATGATGTATTATTTCTTGGAAATGACATTCCCATATTAAAAACGGTGAAAGCTTGGCTTTCATTAAAATTCTCCATGGAATACTTGGGAGAGGCAACCTTTGTTCTAGGAATAAGGATCTACTAGGATAGATCTAAAAGTTGTTGGCGCTCTCCGAGAGCTCGTACATTGTTAGAAATGTACGCGACCTGGTGTCTCATATGCTTTGAGCATCTGAAGTCACAATCAGGCCGATCCAGGTGATGGTCACTGGATTGATGTAAAGAACATCCTTAAGTATCTTAGAAGAACTAAGGATGCATTCTTAATCTATGGAGAAGGATAACTTGAAGTGACTAGGTTCATCGACGCAAGTTTCCTAACCGATAATGACGACTGTAAGTCACAATAAGGGTACATATTTTATTTGAATAACGGAACAATGAGCTGGAAATCTTCCTAGCAAGAAACTGTTGCTGATTCAATAAAATCGGATTATATTGCTGCAGCTGAGGCAGCAAAAGAAGCATTTTGGATCTATAAAATTCCTAATTCGATTATGAGTAGTTCCGTTAGCAGTTGAGCTGGGCTACAGCACAAGCTAAGGAATTACGGTCTCATCAATGATCCAAGTATGTACTTCGACGGTTTCATCTGATTCGTGAGATCACACATCGTGGCGATGTCAAGATCTACAAGATTGTTTCAAATGATAACCCTGGATATCTGCTGACGAAAGAAATACCTCAGCTTAAGTATGAGCGACCCGTACATAGTTCAAGTGTTGGACACTTGAGTGATTGGCTATAGGCCAAGTGGGAGATTGTTGGACAATTATGACCCATAGCATCACTATTTGTAAAAGACATGGTGTTATTTGTACAAATTAACTATGTGACAAAGGAAATTGCTCTTTTATCATTTATAATTGGATTACTTGGATATATAAATGATAAAAGTCCTTATGATTAGTTCCGGATTAATAAGATATGAGACAGTATTAATCCATGAACTGTTTAATCATTAAATATCCCTAGTCGTAGTATTATCGAGACTGGACATCGATAATGTGGAATAGGCTAGTATTATACTTGTACGCGTTATGGAAGCTTAACGACATAGTTCTCATATATTTAAGTATTGGATACTTATTGATATGAACCAAGGCACACTTGGAGCACCAAGGGACATGACCAACATTAAAGTAGAACCATTGCAAGTAGCAACAGGGCCAATCACAATACAGAAGACCAAAAGGATCAGAGAAGCAATGGCAGGTCTAGCTCAGAGTTTCATGGCCGACTGCAACAAACAAGTAAGGGACACACTAGAGACACATGCGGGCTTCAATGGAGAGGGCCCTAAGCTACTTCACTTGGCCCAAATCAGATCTGATTGAAGCTTCCAAAGCCATTTTGAAGACAATGACCTATATGGAGAATTTGGCCTAACTTTGACACTTTTGTAATTCGGCCAAACCTTGTATTATTTTATCATTTTATCATTTTGTTTGATATGTTGACTTTAGTTTTGATGTAATTAAGCTAGTTGACCAGGCCATTAGGGTTAATTATGCTTAGAACCTTGCTTATTGAGTAAGCACGTCAATTTACTATAACATATGTAAGCACCTCAATTAGCTTAAGTGAGATTAGCTTCTAATATTTGTTTTAAGTTTATTTAGGTGCAAAAGGACCTTAATGGTCGTGGTTGAGGTGCTTGACTTAGGGTTTTTGGTAATTTTTGTTCTAGGGTCATTTTACTCTCTTGTAACCCTAACTATATAACTCTCATTTGAAATTTTATGAGATGAACGTAATATACAACATTTGAAAGAGAGAAAAGCTTGAGCTTTCATGGCTATGGCCGAACCCTTGTTGAGGGAGGGATTCCTCTTTTCAAGTTCAAATTGACTTATCTAAGCTTGGCAACTTAGTGGCGTCTCCATTGCTAGCAAAATCAATCTTGACAAGGAACCCACTTGGATTCGAAATCCAAGCAAACCCCAAGCAACGGACAGAACCCCAAGAATCGCGAATATGATTTTGTAGAAACAAAACCCTTCCAAGGCCACAAAGAAGACCCACAAAGAACTTGCCCTTGAGAACCTTTAAGATGAATCCTTGTAGTGTTTTGCTAGCAATGGAGACGCCACTAAGTTTGCCAAAACTTAGATAATTCAATTCAAACTTGAAAAGGGGAATCCCTCCCTTATAATAATTCGGCCATAGCCAAAGCTTTAAGCTTTTGAGTTTACAAATTCGTTGGTTCCTCAAATGAAGAAAAAAGTAAGCTTAAATAGTGTTACAAAAAGAAACCCTAAAGGCATAAACAACAATGCCCCTAAAAACGAAATTACACAAATATCAAGTCTTTAAGTCTTCAAATGCCTAGGAAGCTTTATTCTAAACTGATTTGGGCCAAGTGAAATGGTTTTGGGCCCTTCCATCGAAGCCCACATGCATCTCTATTTGTTGTTTGCAGTCGGCCATAACTCTGAACTAATCCCGCCATTGCTTCTCTGAGTCTTTTGGTCCTCTGCCTCGTAATTGGCCCTTCTGGTACTTGTAATGCGTCCTTTGGTTTGTTGTCGCCTGGATCATGTCATCCCCTCCCTCTTGAAAAGGATTCGACCTCGAATCTGTACCTGCATCAAAAGGAGTTAAGTCAGAAACATTAAATGTAGCAGACACATTATACTTACCTTGTAAATCCAGCTTGTATGCATTGTCATTAATTCGTTCCAAAACTTGAAATGGACCATCCCCTCTCGGTTGTAGCTTAGATTTACGTTGTTCAGGAAATCTCTCCTTGCGCATGTGTACCCAAACCCAATCTCCAGGCTGAAATACCACATGCTTTATGCCCTTATTAGCATGAGAAGCATATTGCTCATTCTTTCGCTGTATGTGTTCCCTTGCTTTCTCATGTATGTGCTTCACACCAAATCGGCTTTCCTTTTTCCATCTAGCCCCACATGCTCATCAACAGGCAAAGGTAACAAATCCAATGGAGTTAGTGGCTGAAAACCATAAACATTTCAAAAGGTGAAAATGATGTAGAAGAATGAATGCTACGATTATATGCAAACTCAATAAATGGCAAACAATCTTCCCAACTCTTCAAATTCTTGCCAACTATAGTGCGCAATAATTGAGATAAAGTCCTATTAACTACCTCTGTTTGTCCATCAGTCTGTGGATGACATGTGGTAGAATACAATAATTTGGTGTCTAGTTTAGCCAACAACACCTTCCAAAAATGGCTAAGGAACTTAACATCTCTATCAGATACAATACTCCTAGGTATACCATGGAGTCGCACTATGTCTCTGAAAAATAAATCTGCAATGTTTGTAGCATCATCGGTTTTATGACATGCAATGAAATGAGCCATTTTACTAAACCTATCAACTACAACAAAGATTGAATCTCTACCCCTCTTTGTCCTAGGCAAACCTAACACAAAATCCATCGATATATCAACCCAGGGTTCACTAGGTACAGGCAAAGGAGTATACAAACCATGTGGCATTAATTTAGATTTAGCATGCTTACATGTTAGACACTTATCACAAATACGCTCAACATCACGTTTCATTTTGGGCCAATAAAGTGCTCATGTAAAATAGCTAAAGTCTTAGTAATCCCAAAATGCCCCATCAAACCTCCCCCATGCGCTTCTTTCACAAGCAACTCACGCATACTACAAGCAGGAACACACAACCTGTTCGCTTTAAATAAGAATCCGTCATGAATGTAAAACTTTCCAAAATGACTTTGCACAAGTAGCATAAATCTCACCAAAATCAGAATCACACTCATATAATTCCTTAATCAAATCAAATCCCAACATCCGTGCATGCATTGAAGTAAGTAAAACATACCTGCGAGATAATGCATCAGCCACTATGTTTTCTTTACCTTGCTTGTAGCGTATAACATATGGAAATGACTCAACGAATTCCATCCATTTTGCATGTCGCTTATTCAGCTTACCTTGACCCTTCAAGTGTTTTAATGATTCATGGTCGGTGTGGATCACGAACTCTTTAGGCCACAAGTAGTGCTGCCATGTCTCAAGTGCTCTCACAAGCGCATATAACTCTTTGTCATACGTGGGGTACCTCAAAGCGGCTCCATTCAGCTTCTCACTAAAATAGGCTATTGGCCGCTTCTCTTGCACTCAATCTCAAATGTCTTTTCGAAGTTGGGTAGTGCTAAAATGGGTGCACTGCATAACTTCGCTTTAAGGTCCTGGAATGCTCGCTCTTGCGCCTCGCCCCATTGAAAACCACTGTCTTCTTTACTACCTCAGTCAATGGCGCGACAATGCTACTGAAGTCCTTGACAAATCTCCTATAGAAGCTCGCTAACCCATGAAAGCTTCGGACTTCTGTCACTGTAGTTGGTGTAGGCCATTCCTGAATTGCCTTTACCTTCTCCACATCTACCTCGATGCCATCTACACTCACAACAAAGCCAAGAAAAACAATTCTATCCATGCAAAATGTGCATTTGTCAGAGTTAGCATACAATTGTTCTTTTCGTAAAACATCAAGTACATGCTCCAAATGCATTACATGCTCATCTATTGTTTTACTATAACTAAGATGTCATCAAAATAACCACAACAAACTTACCTAAAAATGCACGCATAACATGATTCATCAATCTCATAATGTGCTAGGTGCGTTTGAGAGACCAAATGGCATAACTAACCATTCATACAAGCCATACTTAGTCTTAAATGCAGTTTTCCACTCATCTCCCTCTCTCATGCGAATTTGATGGTATCCACTCTTTAAATCAATCTTACTAAAAATTTTTGGAACCATGCAATTCATCCAACATGTCATCTAGCCTAGGAATGGGGTGACGATACTTTACCGTAATATTGTTGATAGCTCGGCAGTCAACGCACATACGCCACGTCCCATCTTTCTTAGGAACTAGAAGCACTGGTACTTGCACAAGGACTCATGCTTTCCCTTACATACCCCTTGTCCATCAACTCCCGTACTTGCCTTTGTAGCTCCTTTGTCTCCTCGGGATTGCTCCTATAAGCCGGTCTGTTAGGAATGACTGCTCCAGGTATGAAGTCTATCTGGTGTTCAATACCTCTAATGGGTGGAAGCCCACTAGGTATGTCCTCTGTCAGTACGTCACTGTAATCCTGCAAAAGAGATGAAATAGACACAGGAAGCAAATGTCAGAGTTAGTAAAATAAATATGAGGCTCCTTATAGACTAACAATAACATGAGCTTGCTAGCCTTGAACGCTTTCCTTGCTTCACCCTCACCCATGTAGAAACTCTTTTTACTCTCCCTTTTGTTTCGCCCTTACGTTCTACTCACACACCTCCCCTGGAAACTCCCTCGGCCTTGGCCTTATTTTTCTCACCAGATACACCACTCTCACTAGTCTCACCCAAGGTGGGTTTTCCATTCGCTCTCTCTTTTCACGCTCAAGTTGTTACTTAACCTGATCTTCATGACTTGTGGCATGTAAGTGGGTATAATGTAATGGGTTTTCCCTTATGCTGGAAAGAGTAATTGTTCTTGAACCCATCATGAATAACCTTCTTATCAAACTGCCACGGCCTGCCCAAAAGAATATGTCCTGCATGCATGGTATCACATCACATAGGACATCATCTGTGTATGGCCCAATGGTAAAGCTCAACATAACCTCTTTGTGCACTTCACACTTATTGTCACCCCACAATCATTTAACCACTGCAACTTGTAAGGCTTGGGCTAAGCACCACTTTACAATTGCTCAATCAAAGCTGTGCTAGCAACATTAGACAACATGCCCCCATCTATGATCATACTACACCCCTTGCCATTCACACACGCATCTAGTATGGAATATGTTCTCCCTCTGCTGCACACTCTCATCCTCTACAACATGTGGCACTCAAAGCACGCTTGACAACTAAAGATAAGTTATCCAGCGGGTATGCAGCTCCCTCATGGTCACTAGCATCCTCCAACTCTAGCATCTCCTCCTCAACCTCACTATCGGTAGAGTACACCTCTCCCTCTTTTTATCAATCACTAAGGTACGCCTATTGGGACATTGTGAGCATAGTGTCCCATGCCCAAACACTTGAAACACTTGACATCTTTAGTTCTAGCAGCAGCACCCTCAGGTTTTGGTCTAGTTTTGCTCTGTTCTGCAGCCTCTTTACCCTTGGCACTAGGTTCGGCCCTAGGCTTATTAAAGCCTCCACTGAATTCGCCTCTAGGCTTGTCAAAGCCTCCATCTCGCTTCTCATTCGGAACCCATTTCCTTCCATGCAGAAGTAGCCTGAGTACCAAATCTGGATGTTGACTTTTTCTTGAGTTGCCTTTCTATCTGATAGCCATGTGAAGCATATCCTCCAAATCAACATAATGATGCAACTCCACCATGTTTTGCAATCTCTCTATTCAAGCCCCCTAGAAACCGTGCCATATGTAGCTTCTGCATCCTCACTACATTTGCCCTGATCATGGCAACTTCCATCTCTGTGTAATAGTCCTCAACACTTTTGGTCCCCTGATACAGATGTTGTAGTTTCTGATACAACTCCCTATATAATGGCTGGGTATAAATCTCTTTCTCATGAGACCCTAAGTTCTGCCCATGTCTGAACCGGTCTCTCATAGTTTCTCCCTCCGAGTAGAGACAAGCTGATCCCACCAAATCATAGCATAATCGGTAAACTCAATTTCTTTTCCCATTCTAAATAAGCTTCAGGAGGATCATTCTTGCCTTGGAATGTTTGTATCTTGATCTTGATGCTACCTAGATCACCATCTACATCTCCTCGCCTACCATATCCTCTCCGATCATAATCCCCTCTTCTGGCATCAAATGCACCTCTATCACCAAACCGTCTATCCCTCCTATCAAACCTCATATTAGGCCTCCTATCATGCCCAGGCTGAAATCTCTCCTCCACATCATCAAAACCATCAGAATCATCAAACTCATTCTCAGCTTCCTCTTCATCTGGTGGTACATACTGTGGTGGTACACGGCGAGGTGGTACATTGTGAGGTGGTGGTACATTCTGAGGTGGTGGTACTCTGGGACCGCTACCAGTTTGATACTCTCGACACTCTTTGACAATCTCTCCAAAGCAGTATTCATGTTCTCCATCATATCTGTAAATTTCCTATCCAAAGCCTCAAGCTTCTCATCAGTAGTTAGACCTGCCATCTCAACACTAAACAAACAGATTAGAAATAACAAGAAAGTAAAACAAATATCTAAATCCTCACAATCTCACGTGTTACACTCGAATGATAGCACTCCACTCGTGTTTGCACTCTATTGGCTTTTACCCGATACTGTGCTCACAATCACTGCCTTTTACCACTCTTGAGTTCGTCCTCAATTCAAAAGTGAACCACACTCAATCCAAGATACAAACCAAATGTAGTCCCAAGCTAGTATGAACACAACAAACCCAACAATATATATATATATATATATAGGGCAGGAGGAAAACAAAACGCGAATAGGAATAGTAATGACGGAGACTCAATCAATAATACTTAAGCTAGAGTAATTAGAAATAAGGAGTAAACAATTAGCACAATGGAAAAAAAATAAGCATGCAAATTCACGGTCGTATGCAATTTCGGGAGAAAATTTGGCACCTCTATAAAAATTTTGATGGAATACCCTCCACGGGCACCTAAATGATAATATGGAACAAACTAGGTTCAACTAAATGATAATATGGCACCTCTAACCTTTTTTTTTTTTTTTTTTTTTCCTGCTCAAGTGATCGCTATCACCCAAGTCCCTTTTTTTTTTTTTTTTTTTTTTTTTTTTTTTTTTGATAATGTCAGATGCTAAATGTGGTTCTGATTTCAGAGGCTGATTTAGGTTCTGATTTCAGAGGCTGGTTTTCAAAGCCTGATTTCAGAGTCTGATGAGGGTCTGAATCCAGGGTCTGAATTCAGAGGTTGCTGGTCAGTGTCTGATTTCAGAGTCGAATAAGGGTCTGATTTCAGGGTATGATTCAGAGGCTAATTTTCAGAGGTTACTGGTTAGGGTCTGATTTCAGAGGCTATTGGTCTGGGTCTGATTTCAGAGGTTACTGGTCTAGGTCTGATTTCAGAGGCTAAGTCTTAGGGTCTGATCTCAGAGGCTGATTCAATGGTTAAGTTTCAGGGTCTGATCTCAGAGTCTGATTCAATGGTTAAGTTTCAGGGTCTGAACTCAGAGTTGATCAATGGTTAAGTTTCAGGGTCTGAACTCAGAGTCTGATTCAATGGTTAAGTTTCATCAGGGTCTGAACTCAGAGTCTGATTTCAGAGGCAGATTTCAAAGGTTACGTTTTAGGTCTGATTTCAGACTTCACTTATTTTCACACTGCACTAGGGTTTTAGAAACAAACCACAGCCGCCAAAGAACATGCTTATTTCTTAAACATATGCTAAGAACAGAATGACTATGACGAACTGATAGGAAGAACAGAACAGTAGCCCAGAAACTGGAAAATGATGAACTGATATGCAACTATGACGAACTGACAGGAAGAACAGAACAGAAACCCAGAATTGGAAAAAGATGAACTGATATGCTTCACAACAAAACCAGATCCAGAATATAAACAAAACAAAAACAGCAACAAGATCCAACAAGAACTGAAACGAAAATAACAAAAACAAAGAAAAACAAATCAAACAAAAGGAAGGAGTTAGAAAAACCAGACCTTGGAACCCTGAGCTCTAGATACCAAATGACAAGGAACCCACTTGGATTCGAAATCCAAGCAAACCCCAAGCAACGGACAGAACCCCAAGAACCGCGAATATGATTTTGTAGAAACAAAACCCTTCCAAGGCCACAAAGAAGACCCACAAAGAACTTGCCCTTGAGAACCTTTAAGATGAATCCTTGTAGTTTTTGCTAGCAATGGAGACGCCACTAAGTTTGCCAAAACTTAGATAACTCGATTCAAACTTGAAAAGGGGAATCCCTCCCTTACAATAATTCGGCCATAGCCAAAGCTTTAAGCTTTTGAGTTTACAAATTCGTTGGTTCCTCAAATGAAGAAGAAAGTAAGCTTAAATAGTGTTACAAAAAGAAACCCTAAAGGCATAAAGACAACAATGCCCCTAAAAACGAAATTACACAAATATCAAGTCTTTAAGTCTTCAAATGCCAGGAAGCTTTATTCTAAACTGATTTGGGCCAAGTGAAATGGTTTTGGGCCCTTTCCATCGAAGCCCACATGCATCTCTATTTGTTTGTTGCAGTCGGCCATAAAACTCTGAACTAATCCCGCCATTGCTTCTCTGAGTCTTTTGGTCCTCTGCCTCGTAATTGGCCCTTCTGGTACTTGTAATGCGTCCTTTGGTTTGTTGTCGGCCTGGATCATGTCAAATCTGATTTCATGCTTGTGGTTATCATGGACTTGTGTTTCATGGTGGTTAGGGGGTGATCTTGGCTGGGTTTTGTTCCTACAAAATCAGTATTCAAAGTTCTTGGGGTTTTGAGAAAGATGCTTTAGGGGTTTGCTTGTTTTCCAACCCAAGTGAGTTCTTGTCACTTATCCAAGTGTGATAGAAGGTTCTGTTAGCCATTGGATCGGAAACAGCTTCGCTCTGGATAGACCCATCGGAATCTCATTGGTAGTATGACTGTGTGTCTATGGGAATCCGAATCAGGATAGGTATATGTGATCTTAACCTGAGACTTGCATCGCTAATACTTGTGACAATCAATATACTTTGGTTTTTGTCGTCTGGAGCTTTAACAGGATCTGTGTACGCCTCTTCTGGGTATACTGAGAATCATAGTGTATTGGGTGTGATGTCAAGATGGAAGTATCACTTCAGTCATTTGGAGATGATGATCACGCAGGGATACAGAACTAGTACTCTTAAATGCTATAACTATCGGGATAGTATGACTAGGTCATGATTATCCGATTACAGAGACTAGTTGCTAGTGATCCGGTATATGCTTGGTATTGGACAGACACAATTCCAGCCCCAGGCCTGGCATGTGACATCAGATATTGGATCGTAATACACAATACATTGTATACTACGCCTGATATAGATTATATATATTCCATGTTGAATATATTTATGGAGAATTGGGTAGGCACGATGCTTTGCTAAAAGCCAACCATGTCTTGTAAATCGGTAAGAACGTGGTACCGGGTACGCACGTGTTCGGATAGTCCGATGACTGTATTTACTACCAACATATCCAGTGATCTCTTGGGTCGCTTCCCAAAGATTTACCGATGACATTTGACTCGAACAGAATTAATCTGGGATTAATTGCGTCGAGAATTTATCTGGGATTAAATTCATCGGGAGGAGAGAACGCGATTAATTTGGAATTAATCGGCAAAATGAATTTAATAATGAAATTAGAATTACTATTTAATTAATTGGGCTAAAATAATATATTAGATATATTAATTGAAATTGGATTTCAATGCGGAATTGAAATTATATTTTAATTCTAGCGAATGAATTAATTTAGAATTAATTCACAATCGACTTTCGTAATAATTTTGCGAGCGATTATTATTTAATTAAATTGGATTTAATTACGTCGCGACGGAAAATTCATTTAGTTGGATTAAACGAACCGGGCCCAAAGTGTGTTGTGTAAGTCAACTTGAATTTTGAATTCAAAGTGTGGGACCCACTCACTTACATCAACTAGTCACTATTTGATGGAAGTGGTTGGCATAATAAATTGGATTTATTCAACCAACACATCAACCAAGTCATAACTTTTGCTTTATGTTTTGGAAACAAAAATCAACTATTAATTCTCTCCTCCAAGCCTAAAACCGTGAGCATATCTTCTCTCCATGGAATTTTTGTTGCAAAATTTCAACTTGCTAGCACATAGGGAGTCAAAAGATGGTGATAGGGAAACTCACCCTTGAGTTTGGAATGCAAAAGAAAGCTTCGAGCTTCAACACATCCATGAAAAAGTTTTGAATCTCAACCGATCAAAGTAAGTAATTTCCTCAACTTATCTTTGATTTATTCACACACAAATCATCTTAGTGATCTTGTGGCATGTGTATGACACTAACAAGCCAATCACTCAAGTATCTAACACCTGAACTATGTACATGTCGCTCAAACTTTTGCTGAGAGATATCTTTCGTCAGCGGATCTGCAATGTTGTCATCTGAAGCGATCTTTTCGATCTTCTTCTTCACACCTCCAGAAGCCTTCGGCCAAGCCTTGGCCTTCTGAGATGTCGAAGTAAGATGTGCCTCACGCTTCTTGCCCCTCAGAAGCTCTGGCTATGCCTCTTTCAGCATCGCCATCAACTCTCCAAGAGTCTTCTCTTGGTTCATCATATTGTAGTTCATGATGAACCCGCCCCAGTAGTCGGACAGAGACTGTAAGATCAAATCTATGGAAGTCTTAGCCTTGAAGGTTATGCCCAGCTGACCGAGCTGTTCAATGTCAGCAATCATCTGCGACACATAGTGCTCGACAGATGTACCATCTGACATACGTGAGTGAAAGAGCTTCTTTTACAATTCATACTTCTGAGATCTAAGATTAGATCTATGAATGTCCTTCAATTTCAACATCATGTTATAGGGATCCAAATCAATTTTTTGGATAAAGTAAGTATATTAACCAAAGAAATAACAAAGGCACAGGGGCATACCCCAGAGAGCTAAGGAAGACATGCCTTCTTAGCTACAGAACAAAAGCTAATTAAGCTAAAGACAAGCAAAATCAAATAAAAAAATATCGTCGGATAGTTGCCAAGATTGTTGAAGCCATCTATTATCATATGAAAGCTTCACCTTTCTTGACAAACTAGCATGAGTCTGTACAGTAAACATAATATTGGTCAAGAGAACTCTATATGGACTAGGAGACTGACAAGAACTCACTTGGGTTGGAAACCAAGCAAACCCCCAAGCATCTTTCTCAAAACCCCAAGAACTTTAAATACTGATTTTGTAGGAACAAAACCCAACCAAGATCACCCTCTAACCACCATGAAACTCACGTCCATGATAACCACAAGCATGAAATCAGATTGTATTTTGCTAGCAATGGAGACGCCACTAAGTTGCCAAGCTTAGATAAGTCAATTTGAACTTGAAAAGGGGAATCCTCCCTCAACAAGGTTTCAGCCATAGCCATGGAAAGCTTAAGCTTTTCTCTCTTTCAAATTTTGTATATTACGTTGGTTGTCTCCAAAATACAAAGAAGAGTCATATAATAAGGGTTACAAGAGAGTAAAAATACTAAAATGACCCTAGAGCTAAAATTACCAAAATCCCTAAGTCAAGCACCTCAACCACGACCATTAAGGTCCTTTTGCACCTAAATAAACTTAAAACAAATATTAGAAGCTAATCTCACTTAAGCTAATTGAGGTGCTTACATGTATAGTAAATTGACGTGCTTCCGGCTAAGTACAGATCTAAGCATAATTAAGCCTAATGGCATAGTCAACCATGCTAATTACATCATAAATAAAGTCAACATGTCGAGCACAAATGACAAAAATGCCCCCATTTGGCCGAATTCAACATAGTCCCAAAATAGGTCAAATCGGGTCAAAAGGGTGCTGGTGCTGAAGCTGCTATGCTATGCTTCAGTCTGAGCTGATCTGGGTCAAATGAAATAGCTTGGGGACCTCTCTAATTATGCCCATATGTGTCTCTGGTGTGCATTTGACTTGGTGCTGCAACTGGTCACATAGCTCTGAGCTAGTCCCGCAAAGGCCTCTCTGATCTTCTTTGCTCTTTGGCTTGTGATTGGACATGTTGGCAACTGCATGGGTTCCTCCAAGTTGTTAGCTGCATCCTGTAATGTCTCTGGTGTGGTTGGACTCATGTCATTCCCTCATTGTTGAAAAGGATTCGACCTCGAATCTGAACCTGCATCAAAATGAGTTAAGTCAGAAACATTAAAAGTAGCAGATACGTTGTACTTACCTTGCAAATCCAGCTTATATGCATTGTCATTGATCCTTTCCAAGACTTGAAAAGCTCAATCTCCTCTCGATTGTAGCTTGGATCTTTTCCTCTTGCATATAAAGCCACACCCAATTGCCGGGGTCAAACACAATGCGTTGGAAACCTATTATTCTCACTAACTCTGCCTTTCTCTTATCATTCATACTCCCAAGCTTAATAACAATCAAAGATAATAAATCCATAGGAGTTAAAAAATTAGAATCATAATCAATCTCATAAGGCAAGTAAAAACTAGAAGGATGAATGCATCTATTATATGCAAACTCTGGCCCCGCTATTGCGTCTGTGATATTCTTAGCTCTTTGGCGTGTGATTGGGCCTGTTGGCAATTGCAAAGGCTCTAATGTTCCTTGGGTGACTCCATTCATGTCAAATGTTATCCCTTGGATCATGTCAGAGACTCGTCATATAGTCAAGCATTCATCTCCTTCCATATGAAGTAAACTGCAGCGGCAAAAGATAATCGAACAAGTAAATGTCATAAAGATCCGCTATTATACTGCTCCATCCACTTAATAGTCTGCATCCAGTCACGAGAGCACCAATCTATACCACATTTTGCCAAAATAGACGACCATATCTGAGAAGCAAATGAACACTTGAAGAAGAGATGATCTTTATCCTCCCCCGAATGACCACAAAGCACATACATATAACAACCTGAAATGCCAAAATCCATTAACCGATCCTGAGTATAAAGGCCTCATTGAATCGTGAGCTAAAGCATAAAAGCATGTATTGGAATGGCCTTTGGAAACCAAACAATTCGGTACCAACTCACCTGATTACTTCTTACCCTCAACACATCCCAAGCACTCCTGACCGAAAAAATACCTTTATGATCATCCTCCCACACCAGCACATCCTCCTTCGTATCACAAGGAACAAAATCCAAAGGCATATAACAAGCCAATTGGAGAAGATTGGCTGACCTCGCTGATGGCCAGCGCCAAAAGTTACTATCAACAATAGCGGCCACCCTAGCCATCTTATCTAGTCCTGAATCATAAATGACTCTCTTTCCCAAGGTATCCACAATTGGTCCCAGAGGGTGCCAATTGTCATACCATAATAAAGCTTGCTCACCATTCCGAATCTGAAACCTCATCCTACGACGCACAAAATTACGAAGGCCTAAAATTTTCCGCCAACTCCAAGAACAATCACTAGGACAAGTAACTTTCCAAAAAACTACGCCCCCTCAACAAGTAAGAACGTACCCACGTAGACTAAGAGGATTCCTTACCCGAATTAAGAAACCATAAGTTCTTAGTAATAGCTGCCTTATTCCAATCCTCTAGCTTCTTAATCCCAAAACCCCCTTCTTTGACAGGCAAACAAACTCTATCCCAAGCCACATTCGCCCCTGTCGAAACAAGCTCACTACCCTTCCAAAGAAATGACCTCGGGATAGACTCCCTTTCTAATTACAGTCTTTGGCAATATAAACAGCAAAAACCAATACACCTGGATAGAAAATAGCACTGATTTAATTAGCTGTAAACGCCCCGCAAAAGAGAGAGATTTACAGCTCAAATTCTTAGCTCGGCTAATAATACGCTCTACAAGGACATTACAATCCGAAGCCCGAAGTTTTTAAGAAATCAACGGAACTCCCAGGTAACGCATAGGGAGCACACCTTCCTGAAAACCCAAAAGGCTGAGCAACTTGTGCTTGTATACTGAGGAAATACCACTAGAAAAAAGTTGGCTCTTTGCCGGATTAGGAACCAAACCTGACAACCCCATAAACTGATGAAGACAATCCTTTACCATGGAAACTGAAGCCTTCTCTGCTCGACAAAAAATCATGAGATCGTCCACAAAACAGAGATGGATAAGATGATTCTTAGAACACCGCCAATGATACCTGAAACCCTGTTTTTGAGTCATCTTATGAAGTAAGCCCGAGAGACCTTCCATAGCTAAAATAAAAAGATATGGAGACATAGGATCCCCCTGACGTAAACCACGACCTCCTGGAAAGAAACCATTCAACGCCCCATTAATAGAAACAGAAAACATAGTAGAAGTCATACATTCTCCTATCCAACCAACCATCCCTGAGGAAAACCAATAGTTCTTCAGCACTTCCAACATAAAATCCCATCGAACTGTATCATAAGCCTTCATCAAATCAATTAAGAGCACACCTCGGCACCCCACCACTCCTATGATAGTTCTTGACCAACTCCTGACATAATAAGATATTGTCACTAATACGTCGACCCGCCACAAAAGCAGATTGGTTGGAGCTTACCACGAAAGGAAGAACAAGCTTAATCTGATCTGCAATAATCTTAGAGATACATTTATAAATAGTGTTGAAACAAGAGATAGGCCGAAAATCCTTAACCTGAGAAAGATTAGGGATCTTCGGAAAAAGAGCAATAGATGTGGCATTCACCTTTCAAGAGCTTCCCTGAGATTAAAAATGAGTGAATAGTATGAATAACATCACCATCATAAGGTCCAGGATCCTTATGATCTTGTAAAGAAAACAATGCATCCTTAATCTCTTCTTCTGAAACCTCTCGGCTAAGGACCTCTCTCTGCTCATCAGAAACAAATTGAGTAATGGTAGAGTGAAGAAGATCTCGATCAAAATCTGGCAAACTCGGCTGAGGCCCTAAAATAGTACTATAAAAGGACACAATCTCCTCTCAGACCAATGCAGGATCCTCCAAACGAGTATTATCCTCTGTGGTTATAGAAGTAATCTTACTTCTCTGATGATGATTCTTCATAGCTTGGAAAAAAACTTCGTATTTTGATCACCAAGATTAAGCCACTAAACTCGGGATTTCTGTCTCATGAAATTTTCCTCATATCGACTCAGATTTCCATAAAGCAAAGACAATCTCACCTCTTCACTCAGTAGAAATGGATAACAAGGAGACTCTTGTAGCGCACTTTGCACCCCCTCCAACTCTGTTCTAACACATGTGGTCCTCCCAGAAAGATTTGAAAAGTGATCTAAATTAAACTTCCGTAGCGCCACCTTCACACTATTCAATTTCTTACACAACTGAAACATTGGATTACCACAAATATCCACATCCCAAGCTTTAGCTACCACTGACACAAAATTTAGATGCTCAGCCCAAAAATCAAAAAACTTAAAAGGAATCTTCCTTGTAGGGAGCTTCAAGAGAGTAACCATCATAGGAGAATGATATAGATTCCCAAGGGTAGAAACTTAGCTACTAAACCAGGAAAAGAGCACTCCCAAGAGGTATTAGCAACCACCCGATCTAGTTTCCGCCAAATGGGAGAATCAATCTGTTTATTATGCCCAGTATACATACAACCCGAAAACTGAACATCTGCCAAACCAGCCCGGCCCAAACACAAACCCAACTCATCCTTCCAAGAAAGCCAATCCAAACTGCCACCATGATGCTCAGAATGATTGGAAATCACATTAAAATCCCCCATTACTAACCATGGAGAGGTGTCAAACTACAACCACTAGCAACCAAGTCCGCCCAAAGTTCTCGACGCTTCTCATAACTACATTCTCCATAAACCACTGTTACCATACAACTCAAAGCAGAAGAAACATGGGCAACACGGCAGTGAATAGCTTGAGGAGAAGATCGAATAACAATAACATCCACATCTGATGGGTTCCAACATACCCAAATTCTTCCAAAAGGAACAACACCTGATTGATAAACAAACTTCCAAGAAGGATCAATAGCACGAGACACATGTAGAAGATTACCATCTTTAACTTTAGTCTCAACCAGTCCACAAAGTGAAAGCTTCTCATCACGGAAAAACCTCCGAACTTCAGCCTGCTTAGTAGGATCATTAAGACCCCAAATGTTCCAACAACCAAAAATCATTTAAACAATAAAGAGAAAACCAACACAACATATCATCTCCACCTTCCACCACGAGGTGAATGGCTCTTCCGACCCCTCTTACCACCAGAGTTCTTCTTATTTTTACCACCCTGACCCAACCGTTTCTTCTCTAAAGAATCTTTAGCTTTCAATGCCAAAGAGTTATCAATACGAATGGGTGATACATCATCCTCACATTGCTCATTTACGACCTTCTTACCAAGATCAGATACGACTTCCTCACCATTTACAAAATCAGTACCCTTGGTTTCCAAAGCCACCGTACAACACAACTCTTTACTATGATCTACAGGCTTCTTGCTATTCGGCATTCTCACTAAAGGGGAGCATTCCCCTTCTTCCTTATCAACAGAAACAATAATGTCCACACCTTTGGAACCTATCTCAGAGACATCAACTGGAACTAAAGCGAACTCCACATGAGGAAAAGTGTCAACTGTCTTCACCACACCCTTACCCTTATTCTTCCTTGAAACTGTTACCCATTCCTTATCTTTCTCCTTATTTTTACTCGTACTTGCCGAACAATCTATAGGTTTAGGCACCCAAACTTTAGAAGGCTTGCTTTCCTCATCCTTAAGTACTCTACTACGACAAGTACCCAATGTATGGCCAAATACCCCACAAGAAGAACACTTTATATGAATCCATTCAAATTCAGCCTGAATCTTAATCCACCTACCATTGGACCATTCGAAATCAAAATCCTCAACTAAAGTATCCCTTGCATCAACTTCAACACAAACTCGAGCATAACTTAGCCTCATTTGAGATAAAATGATATGAACAGCATGAAGTGGGCGCCCAACAGCCCTAGCAACAAAGCTCAATCCCTTGGAAGTCCAATACTCTAACGGAACATTGTATAGACGAACCCACACCTGAACCTTATGAACATCTTCTTTGGCGAGAGGCAAGCCAGGTCGCCAATGTTTAAGAACTAATGGTCGATTGGTCATATGCCATGGAGCTCTCTCCATAACCACACATGAATCTTGAAAGTTATCAAAATTAAAGAAGAAAAATCCATTGTCAGAAGATAACACCTCACGCAATCCATATCTCCCCCATATCTTATGAGCAATAGAATTAACTACCTTGAAAGGAAGTTTCTTGCCAACAAAATTGCCAACCAAAGTATTCTTCCACAACAAACTACCTTCCTCCGCAACATCCAAAGGAGCACAAACTTTAATACGTCCATCAATAACATTTGGTTTAATAAACTCAAGAGCAACAGAGCTAGATAAAGAAAACCGGTTCCCCTCACCATTTGAACCACCAAGAATATGTGCTTATAGGTTCCATTCACATTTGTTCTATTGTTAGACTTATCCACAACACCATGGTTAAAACGTACCACATCAGCAGCCACTTCAGATGCCACCTCACCACACTTATCTTTGGAAATAAAATTAACATCAGCCCTACCATTTAAATTCGGCCCCATCACATTAATGCCAAGCTTATCATGTCTTTGCAAAGGAGGGAAATCACAATTAAAACTTTCCATATTTACATTCATAACATAAGGAATCAAATCTTTATTACCATTATCAATTCGCCCATTAATACTCCCTTTAATATGATTAGATTTGAAATCAGATTTATTAGCTAGAGTAACTCCATTTTCCAAATCATAAGAAGCAATAAATGGCATGTGATTATTCTCTTTATTAACTACCAAATTCGCACATGGCAGGTCATTACCACAATTTGAATTATCAATAGTATATTCATTTACCAAATCAGAAGGAACAATAAATGGCACGTGATTATTCTCCTCATTTACTACCAAATTCGTACATGGCAAGTCATTAACACCAATTGAATTATCAAAACAAATACCTTCCATATTACTAGCTGATTCACGTAAATTGCCCAACTCAACCGAATTCAATTTAGGTAAATGAGAAGCAACTTTCGGTTTCAGATTTGGTAGTAAGAGATGGAACAAGGTCACTAGGATTACGCTTCAATATAGTAACACGAGATTTATCTCCAATAACACCCAATGAAGCTTTTGAAAATGTACCTTTAGCAAGAAGACTAGAGGAGATCAAAACATCAGCTATAGATTAGGGAGACACATCATGAACAACATCAGCCACCACCATTTCTAAAGAATTCTTCATCTCGTCATGTAGAGCAATGGTCGAGCCATCATTGGCCTCACCAAAATTGTTGTTTTTAGATTCGTCCTTTTGAACATCACTATGCATCTTGTTCAGATCTGAATAAACACCATCACTTAGCACTATAGCCGAATGTAATATGTGAAGATTCATATACAACATCTCTTTCTTTTAGCAAGGGTTCTACCAATTGATATGTTTCCACAAATATTGAAATTCAATTCTGACCGTATCTTCAAATTTTGGAAACTTATAAAGTTCTTCTGTAAGCCCTGATCAAAATACAAAAGCCTTAAATTGTATCGGATTTGACCCAAGTATTAAACAAATATTTTTTTTGGATAAAGTAAGTGTATTAACCATAAGAAAACTATACAAAAGCAAATGGGCATACCCCAGACTACTAGAGAGGACATGCCCTCCTAGAAGAAAAGCCGAAAAGCTACAAGCAAAATAATATCAACAGAAGGTGTCATCAGGCAAGTGCCAGGATAGGTGAAGCCATTTATTGTCATAAGATGGATTCACCTTCCGTAAAAAGCTAGCACGATTCTGAACATCAAAAACAATATCACTAAGCAGAACAAAACAGGCCGAAGAGACGCATCATGAGTGCGGGCATTCCTCTCCCTCCAAATATGGTAAACTGATGCGGCAAAAGACAGCCGAACAAGAAGATGACGTAAAGAGGGCGCGTTAGAAAACTGACACATCCACTCAACCGTCTGAAGCCAATCTCGGCAACTCCAATCTAACCCACACATAGCCAGCACAGTTGACCAAGCCCTCGAAGAGAAAAAGCACTGGAAGAAAAGATGATTGATATCCTCACTTGAAATACCACAAAGAATACATCGCGAGCAAGCAGAGATACCGAACCTCATCAAAATATCATGAGTACAAAGGCCTCCCTGAATAGACATCCAAAGCAAAAAGGAATGGCGGGGAATGGCCTTCCGAAACCAAACAACTCGAGACCAATGCACGAAGGTTCCCCTTGTCCGCATGGCATTCCAGGCACTATCCACTGAAAATCTCCCTCTAATATCATCCTCCCAAGCCAGCTCATCCTCTCTTATACTAGAATGATTCGGAAGATGGGCCCAAGCCAAATCAACAAGGGTGGTAGACATAGATGGGGGCCACCGCCTAGAAGAATAAGAAATAATGGAAGCAATTGTAGCCATCCTATCCAAGCCAGAGTCATAAATCACTCTCTCACCCAACGTATCCACAATCGGACCCATAGGATGCCAAAATCAAACCATAATAAGTCTTCTCACCATTCCCAATCCTAACTCTCATCCGCCGCCGGGACCAAGAACGAAAGTCCCAAATCTTACGCCAACTCCAAGAGCAATCTGTAGGGCAAGACACCTCCCAAAAACTTCTCCCCTCAACAAATAAGACTGAACCCAATTCGACCAAGAAGAAACCTGGCCAGAACAAAGAAACCAAATGTGCTTAACAATAGCCGCTCTATTCCAGGTATCCAATCTCTTAATCCCCAGCCCCCCTCCTTTAGATGTAAACAGACTCTACTCCAAGCCACTCTCGCCCCAGAAGAGGTGAGCTCACTACCATTCCAAAGGAAAGAATGGAGAATCGTCTCCACCTTCCTAAGAACAGACTTAGGAAGAATAAATAAAGAAGACCAATAAACTTGAATAGAGAACAAAACAGACTTAATGAGCTGAAGCCGGCCCGCATAAGAGAGAAACTTACTACTCCAACTCTTAGCACGCACATAACATACGATCCACAAGAGAAGCACAATCTGAGGGCCGGATTTTAGTAGAAATCAAAGGGACTCCCGGATACCGCACTGGAAGAATCCCTTCTTGGAAGCCCAGAACATGACGCAGGCCCTGAAGGTAGAAGAGATACCAGAGGAGAAGAAATGACTTTTAACTGGATTCGGGATTAAACCTGATAAACCACTAAACTGCCCGAGACAATCCTTGATCAAGGAAACCGAGGAGGCATCCGCTTTACAAAAAATCATAAGGTCATCCGCAAAGCAAAGATGAGTGAGACGGTCCTTAGAAACACCGCCCATGGAATTTGAAACCCTGATTAAGAGCCATTTTATGAAGTAAGCCTGATAGAACTTCCATAGCCAAAACAAAGAGATAAGGAGACATAAGATCACCTTGTCGCAACCCGCGACCCCCAAAGAAAAAACCATGCAACTCCCCATTAATAGACAAAGAAAACCTAGTAGAAGTCATACACTCATGAATCCAACCCACCATCCTCTCTGGAAAACCAACAGTCCGCAAAACCTCAACCAAAAATTCCCAACGAACAATGTCATAAGCTTTCATCATGTCAATCTTAAGTATAATTCCGAACCAATTCCCGACACAAAAGAATGTTGTCGCTGATACGCCTACCCGCAACAAAAGCAGATTGATTATGACTTATCACTGAAGGAAGGATAACCTTGATCCTATTCGTAATAAGTTTAGCAATACACTTGTAAATAGTGTTGCAACAAGAAATAGGCCGATAATCCTTAACCTGGGAAGGGTTGGGAATCTTAGGAATCAGAGCAATAGAAGTAGCATTAACCTGCCTCAAGAGACGCCCAGAGGAAAAGAAAGAGTGAATAGCACAAAGGACATCATCCCCCACAACACTCCAAGACTTCTTAAAGAATCCCGAATTAAATCCATCTGGGCCTGGAGCTTTATTGTCCTTCAGAGCGAACAAGACAACCTTAATCTCCTCATCCGAAACCTCCTGGGTAAGAGACTCACTCTGCTCAGCTGTCACATGCCTAGTAATTGCAGATCTAAGGGCAACCCTATCAATATCCTGCTGACAATGTTGGGGGCCCAAAAGGGTCTCAAAAAAAGAAACAATCTCATCTCTAACCAAAACATCATCCTCCACACGGGTCCCATCCTCCTTAGTGATAGAAGTAATCTTGCTACGGCCGTGAAAACTCTTCATAGCAGTAAAGAAGAATTTAGTATTCTGATCCCCAAGGTTTAGCCATTGAACACGAGATTTCTGTCTATTGAAGCCTTCCTCAGCTCGACTCATGTCACCATACCGTAACGAAAGACTAGCTTCTTCAGCTAACAGAGCAGAGTCACTGGGGCACTCCTGTAAAGCACATTGCTCTCTATCCAACTCCCTACTAATCTCCAAAACCTTACTCGGAATCTTAGAGAAATGCTCAACATTAAACTTCTTCAAGGCCACCTTAACACTCTTCAGCTTATAACATAAACGGAACATCAGAGTACCATGAACATCAATGTCCCAAGCCCTAGCCACAACTGAGAGAAAATCGGGATGATCAGCCCAAAAATCAAAGAATTTGAAGGGAATTTTCCTCTTGGGGAGCTTTGCAAGTTTAACCACCATAGGAGAATGATCTGAAATCTGAGGGGGAAGAAAGCAGCAGCAGAACCCGAGAAGAAGAGACACTCCCAAGACGAATTAGAGAGAACACGGTCCAGCTTACGCCAAATAGGAGATTGAATCTGCTTATTAAACCAAGTAAACTGACAACCAGAAAACTGAGATCATCCAAACCAGCCTGACCCAAACAGCAACCCAAATCATTTTTCCAAGCCAGCCATGCCACAGATCCACCAAAATACTCAATCGGAGAGCGAATAGCATTGAACTCTCCCAAAACAAGCCACAGAGAATCATCAAAAACAATACCACTATAATCAAGTCGGCCCAAAGCTCCCGACGTTTCTCGTACTCACACTCACCATAAACCATCGAAACCACACAAGTCCACAACCCAGAAATATGAGACACACTACAATGAATAACTTGAGATGAAGAGCGAATAATGCTAACATCAATGTCACTAGGGTTCAAACACACCCAAATACGGCCAAACAGAGAATATCAGAGTGGCAAAAAAACTTCCATGAAGGATTAATCACACGAGATACATCACAAAATTAACCTCCTTTACCTTGGTTTCAACTAAACCACACAAAGAAAGCTTCTCATCACGAAGAAACCTTCTAACTTAGCTTGTTTTATTGGGTCATTGAGACCCCGAATGTTCCAACAACCAAAAATCATTAAAATAGAGAAGAGTATAGCCAAACCCAGACAAATCAGCGCCATCGACCCCCTCTCGGGGACTGCCATTTCTGACTCTTCTTACCACCAGAACCCTTTCTAGATTTGTTACCATAAACCAATTTCATGATCTCCTGATAATCAATGACCTTATTAGCCAAACTGTTATCATTGGGTGTGGGTGAATCATAAGTTCCAGAAGGCGGAGACTCGGCTAAAACAGACTTAGGAAGATCCTCGACAAGAAGTGAAGAAGCAAGGGAACATTCACCTTCCTCTTTACCCTTTGCCTCCGTAATAACTACCTCAGACGAAACCACAGACATAGAAGGAGTTACCAGAGCCGATTCCAACCTATTGGAAGAGCACTCACCCAAAATAAGAACCCCGTCAGTGGGAACATCCTGAATCACATCATCCCTCGAGCTAACAAGAGTGGTCACAGTCGCTCATTTCCTTTCTTCTTCTTAGAGACCGAAATACAGGCGCCCTCATTTACCTCAGTAGTGTCAGCCGTAACAACTTTATTCGTAGAACGATAGATGGCTTGGGAATCCAGGACTGAGAGGGTTTACCAACCTCCTTACAAGGAGCATTTTTAGGGCAGGAATTCACAGAATGGCCAAAAACTTCCCAAGTAGTACATTTCATAGGAACCCACTCAAACTCAACCCTAATAGGTGCCCTAGTACCATCAGGATACTGGAAAAAATCTCTTCGACAAGGGGGTTCCGAGCATCAATCTCAACACAAACGCGAGCGAAACTGAGCCGTTTCCTGGAAAGGGTAATATGGTCAGCATTGAGAGGTCTCACAATGGCACTTGCCACACAAATAATCCCTTTAGCCGCCCATAAGGCAAAAGGCAGGTGAAAGAGTCTAACCCAATCCGGAACCTTAAATAGGTCCTCCTTGGTCAAAGATAAGCCAGGTTGCCAAAGTTTGAGAACCAACAGTCTATTAGCCATATGCCATGGGGCTCCGTCCAACACCGCACTAGCTCCTTTAAGGCTATCAAATCTAAACAAAAAAAGCTGTTATCGGATGTAAGACCCTCTAGCAAACCAAGCCTCCCCCATAACTTGTGCGCAATAGAGTTGACAGTTTGAAAAGGAAGTCTTTTACCCACAAAGTAACCAACCAATGTACTCCGGTAATACACACTACCCTCTTCAATAACCTTAGCAGGAGGGCACACTATAACCTTACCATCAATAACATTTGGTTGAACATAGTGAAGTGCGGTAGAAAAACATGCCGAGTCAGGAGGATCTACTCATTTAGGTCTATTCAGCGCAGTAGCATAACTCTTAGGACGCAGAAGCAATTCCCCCCAAAGCTACTGCAGAAGACGAAACAGTATGACCAAAACCATATGCCTTAGCAACCCCAGAGGCATTAACACCACCAACAGAATCACTCAATTTCATATCCGGCGAAACTATACCAGAAACCAACCCAGAAGGCAGTATAAAATCACCAAAATGTTACTAGCCCTCACAGCATCACCAGCCTCATTCACAGGAGCAAAATTATTCAAGACTGAAACAGTAGTAGCCTCACCGGCAACAGTCATGGCAACCTGACTCACAGGGTCACAAAGTCCAGTCACTGCAGAAATAGCATTACCGGCCAATGACTCACAAACAGGAAGTAGCACAGAAGGGCTACAGGGCATAAACACAGTCTCGGTACCATGAAAACCTCCAACACCAGAGCCACCCTCAACATCAATAACGTTACCACTAAATTAGTTGCAGGACCCAAACAACCACCATACAACAAACCCACGGCACCAGCGCCCAAAACTACCAACAGAACCACCTACAATGCCAAACAGACCCAGATGGTACGCCATGCCCAGACCCACTAGAACCCGAACAGCCAACAGAACCACCTTCAACGTCATGTCCAGAATCACAAACAACAACACTAGCAGACCCAGAGGATGCGCCAAACCCAGACCCACAAAACAAAACTACCAGATCCAGAGGCCAAAGTTAGGAACGCTGAGCCAGAATCTGTAGGAACAACACCAGCAGAAACAAAAGGCTTAACACTAGTCACAGACGCCGACGCCGATGAGCAGACCAAAGGAGAGCTCGAAAGATCCGTCGAAGGTTTCAAACAACCAATGCCAAGATCCACATGAGGCGAGGCGTTAGCGGCCAAAGAGACAGCCCTAACGGCATTGCGGCCAACACTAGGGAGGCGCAGCCCCACCACAGGAAAACCAGACGGAGACATAGGGAAGGACGGGAAGACAAGAGGGAGAAAGAGACGAAGGGAGAAAGATACGAAGGAAGAAAGGAGAGAGCCCAAAGGATTTAGGGAAAAGGCAAGGAAACGGGAAAGGGAAAATAAATAATCACATCAGGGATTGAGGGTTTTGATGATGAGAGACGGGAATCACCGAGAGGGAAGGGAATCAGATCATGGATTAAGGGTCTCGACGATGAGAGACCGGAATCGCCGAGAGGGAAGGGAATGTTGAGAGCATTCTGACCTATCGTGGCAGATATAAGATACCACCAATATTTTTGTTAATGTGATCTCGTACTACTCCACCATTGGTCAAATCTGAAACTGGGACAACTCCCACCATGGCCGAAACCTTGGTCTTATCCTAGAAGACGCCATCAAAAAACTCAAAACAAATAGAAAGAATTTAAGAAGAAGAAAAAAAGAAAAGAAAAAAACACTAATAATTAAATCATAATCACCATAAGATTAGAAGTGATCAAGAAGAAAGAAGAGAAAGAAAGAAATTTGATTTGTTATTATAAAGTGTAAATTGATTTAATTGGATTAAATTTACAAAAGGACATAAATGCCCCTCAAAGTTGGTCAACAAGAATTAAAAGGGGAAATTGTTTTTTTTCTCATTCATTCTACACTCATGGCCGAAAAAACCTAAGAAAATGGGTTTGAAAATTCCATGAAGAAAAGAAGGAAAATCAAGGAAAAAGTTTGGGATTTCAAATGATTAAAAGGTAATCTACTTAACCCTAAGCTTAAGAATTTGATTTATTGTTTCTTGATGATTTAGAAAGGTTCTAGGATTCCTTCAAATCTGAAAAATTAGGGCTTTTGGTTGTGGATAATGGATTGGAAGTTATATTGCATGTGTGAAGTAGATTTGGGTGAAATTTGTGTAATTTGTATCCAAATTGATCATTTGATGATGAGTTGCTATTCTAGAGTGTTATGACCACTCTTATGGCACCTATAATTATTCTTGGGTTATTCATATGTGGTGACTTTAGTTGGTGTCTTGATTAAATAGATTAATCTTGAAAATTTTGGATTAAAGCATGAAAATATGTAATTTTCGGTTCTGGATCAGTTATGATAAAATTGGAAATTTTGTGATGCATTTGATGTTATATGAATGTAATGGATGTGTTTTGGTAGTTGGAACAATTGCCGGAAATTGTTTACCAGTTGAAATAAGCGAAAACGGCCAAAAATGGCGTTATCGGGTGACTTTTGAGTCAATCGGGTGACGACTGCCCAAACAGTGAATCCGTCACTGTTCAGGCAGCCCATGAACTGCCCTAACACTATTGGGGCTGACCTGGATAGTCCCCATAAGTATCAGGTGGTCGGTTCGGTCAAAAACACATTTTACGTCATTTTGCAGAAAAAAACGATTTTCGTAAAATTTCGCAACGTTTCAACCTTATTTATGTTGATATTTGATATTGAATAAATAGGTTTAGGTGAAATATGAATAAATTATTCATATTAGATATTAAAAAATTTATTCGATAATTTGAAAAAAATTTAAATTACGATTTCGCCCGAACCGCGCTTCCGCAGCGCCCATCGTCCAAAACCAAAGTCATGCATGGATTTTTGCTTACGTGGCTCTTTGGCCATTGCTGGACTTACCTGTTGTTTCATTGCTTTTGTGAGATGCTTCGATCTCTAGGATTTGTTCCCGAACTGAGTTGAGTTGATGGCGAGGTGCTTCAACCCATGGGCTTTGTTCCCGAACCACCGAGTGTGAGATGCTTCTATCTTTGGGATTTGTTCCCAAATTGAGTTGAGTTGATGGCGAGGTGCTTCGACCTCTAGGTTTTTTTCCCGAACTACCGAGAGTGAGATGCTTCGATCTCTAGGATTTATTCCCGAACTTAGTTGAGTTGATGGCAATGTGCTTCGACCTATGGGCTTTGCTCTCGAACCACCGAGTGTGAGATGCTTCGATCTCTGGGATTTATTCCCGAACTAAGTTGAGTTGATGGGGAGGTGCTTCGACCCCTGGGTTTTGTTCCCGAACCACCGAGTGTGAGATGCTTCGACCTCTGGGATTTGTTCCCGAACTGAGTTGAGTTGATGGCGAGGTGCTTTGACCCCTGGGTTTCATTCCCGAACCACTGAGTGTGAGATGATTCGATCTCTGGGCTTTATTCCCGAACTGTGCTGAGTTGATGGCGAGGTGCTTCGACCCCTGGGCTTTATTCCCGAACTATACTGGGTGTGAGATGTGCTTCGATTCTGGGCTTTATTCCCGAACTGTACTGAGGTAATGGCGAGGTGCTTCGACCCCTGGGCTTTATTCCCGAACCATGTTGGGTGTGAGACGTTTCGATCTCTGAGCTTATTCCCGAACTATGCTGAGTTGATGGCGAGGTGCTTCGACCCCTGGGCTTTATTCCCGAACCATGCTGGGTGTGAGATGTTTTGATCTCTGGGCTTTATTCCCGAACTATGCTGAGTTGATGGCGAGGTGCTTTGACCTCTGGGCTTTATTCTCGAACCATGCTGGGTGTGAGATGCTTCGATCTCTGGGCTTTATTCCCGAACTGTGTTGAGTTGATGGCGAGGTGCTTCGACCCATAGGCTTTGTTTCTAAACCATACTGGGAGTGAGATGCTTCGATCTCTAGGATTTATTCCCAAACTGACGGCGAGGTGCTTCGACCCATGGGCTTCATTCCCAAACCATGCCTAGTGATGGTGTTTTGGTCCACCTGGGTGACTCTTCGATCCATTGAGGAGTTTTTTCCATGATGATAAGGTGTTTCAACCTCTGGGATTCATTCCCAAATTGTTGATGACGTGGGCCTCGACCATAGGATTCATTCATGAACTGTCGAACTGATGGTGATGAGGAACTTCGACCCCTGATACGTCCTCATTCAAGGCTCTTTGCTCGTCCTCATTTCTGAGGTTGTTCTCCTTTCCCGGAGTTTTTCATCCTCGCCGCTTTTTCTTCAAAGCCTGCGAATACAAAATAAAAATTATGTGTATGCGACGTGTATGCATGCATGCATGGATGCATTCCCTATTCCGATGAGTTTTCTTTGTCCTATTGGCTTGATGTCATCTTTGGTTAGGCATTCTTTGTGTTAGAGGGTTTTCTTCACCCATTTAGGAATCCTTTTGGCCTTTGGGCGCCCCCTTGGCCTGCTGACAGTTTCCTTCTGCCAATTCTCCTCCGGTGATTGCTCAATTCTCTTTGGTCTCATGGCTCAAGATCTCGTTGTGTCTCTTATTCGTGGGGTGGTAGACTGGTCATCCCCAGACCTGGCTCAGCTTTCTGCTCTCCGCTATGGAAAAGATATTGCCTTGTGCTTTGTTCATTGAGTTACAAGCCCTTTTATCTTTTGCTTAAGTTGTCCTTTTGGATTTTCAACTTAGCGGATTACTCTATCTTGCCTGAGTCCCATTTTTCAGGTTTTCAACTCAGCGAGCTAAACAATTTTTTCTTTCTCTTTTTTTTTTTTTTTTTTTTCTTTTTTTTTTTCTTTTTTTTCTATTTTCTATATTTTGTCTTTTTTTTTGTCTTTTTCCTTTTTTTTTTCCAGATCTGTCCTCATTCTCGAGGTTGTTCTCCATTCTTGGAGTTGCTCGTCCTCATTCCCGAGGTTCCTCTCCATTCTTGGAGTTCTTCTCTTAGATCTCCTGACCTTGGTCCAGCATTTAAGAAACAAGAGACGTGATTTATAATTACCCGACTCTAATCTTTCCCGGTTAGCTGGGATTTATGTAATCTATGAACAACTTGAACGTTTGTTTCAATAAAGGTGTTTGCATTACTTCTTTTTTTTTTTTTTTTTGGATAAGGTAAGTATTATAACCAAAGAGAACTATACAAAGAGCAAATGGGCATACCCCAGGCACTATAGTACATATGTAGGAAAAAAACTGCATTGCAAGGGTACCTCTGTCGCTAATTGTTCCTCAGGATTTTAGAATTAACCATTTTTCTTGCTCACTCATGCTCTATATTTTGCTTTGGCCGTCCTTTGAGGATTTTCAACCCAAAGAGCCTTTCCTTTTTTTTCTCTTTTTTTTCTCATTTTTTTATGCAAAGTATTGCTTCAGCTTGTCCACGTTGATGGGCTTGGTGAACACGTTCCCTTCCAAATATAACAGTCTCACTGCCCCATTCCCCTTACCCTTTTGACTAGGTAGGGCCCTTCCCAATTGGGCCTGAACTTTCCTATTGGGTCCATTATCAGTGGCTTCGACTGCTTGAGCACTATATCACCTTCTCTGATCTTGGTGGGACGCATCTTCTTGTTGAACACCCTGGCCAACCTTTTCTGGTATAGCTGCATGTGGTAAAAGGCCTTTATCCTTTTCTCGTCCAGTAATGCTAGCTGTTCGAACCTCTGTAAGGCCCGTTCGTGCTCAGGCAATCCTGCCTCTGCTAGTACCCGCATTGAGTGTATCTCTATTTTCACTGGTAACACTGCCTCCATCCTGCAAACCAAAGCATATGGTGTGATTGTTCTACCCTGTCTCATCTGCATGTACCATCATCGCCCCCAGCGCTTCGAGTTCTATGGCCAAATACAACACCAAGGGTTTGCCCGACCTTAACCATCATGTCATCCACGTATACATCAAGTCGTGGAATAATATAGTGGCCATTCGTTGATAAGTGGCTCCCGTTACCGTTCTCACCAAAGTTGTATACTCCCACAGGGCATACGGAAGTTTGTCAGCCCAATCTTTATGACTTTCCGTCATCTTAGCCAGTATTTTCTTAATGCCTATTCTTTTCTCTTTTTTTTGTGTTTTCTTCCTCTTTGTTTTCTCCATTTTTTCCATTTTTTATTGTTTTTTTCTCGTTTTCTTTCTTTATTTTTTTCTTCGGTACCAGCACAATTTTGGCTAACTGCTCCGGGTACTTCACCACCTCTAAGAACCCCACATCTATCTGTTTCTTCACTTTTTCCCTAACTTTTTCGACCTATTCTGGCCTTATTCTTCGGAGCTTCTGTTTTATTGGTCTCATGTTCGGATAAGTTGGTATCATGTGCTGGGCAACACCCATGTCCACTCCTGGCATTTCTTCATAGGACTAGGCGAATACTTTTGCATATTTTATTAATATTCTCTCTAATTCTTTCGGCTCATCAGAGGTAACCTCACTTGCAATTAAAATTTCCTTAGGGTTTTCACATGTACCAAGATTGAATGCAAATTGTCTTTGTTGAGTTAATGTCAAATATGCTCATGTCATGCGTGTTATGATGAAAACTAACAGGAAAAGACTCGAACAAGTAAGCAAAATCAATGTATTTATAATTATTAAATGCAGGATTACAATTAAATAAGTCAGAAAAATAAACATCTTCCTAATTTGCAGTCTCGTCTTCTTCCGTCTTCTTGCTTTCTTCGAGCGTCAGATTCTCCAACTACAGTAGTTATTCTTCCCATTTATTTTCCTCTTTTGCCACCTCATCTTTGTCACTGCTCGAGAAGTTTTCCCATAAATCTCTCCCCTGCTCTGTTTCATCTTCACTATTGTTGTCCCATATCCCCATGCAGGAAGCTTGGTGGTTGAAAGTTTGGAGGATAAAGCTTTCGGGCAGGCCGGAGTTAATCATGTAGGTGGGTGGTGGAACGGAGTGGTAGTTGGGTAGAAGGTTTCTGTGTGTGTTGGGTTGTTCTTTTTCTGGGTCGGGTATCTTATGGGTGTCAATGAGGTTTTGGATCTCATGCGTGAGGCGGGCGCAGTTGTCAGTTTAATGGCCATTTTCATGATGGAAGTGACAGTATAGGTTTAGGTGTAACACCCCGCCAGAGGCAGGATGCTACCGGCAGGAGACAGGATTGACCCATCTCCATAAGCCTCTAAATCAACTGAAAAATTCGGCATGATGTATCCTAAAAACTGGATAACCTGGATCGCAGTCCAGCATCAAAGACAATCCAAGAAAACATCAAAACAATAAAATGACCTCAGGTCCAAATAAAATTCATCAAAACCACAACCTAAGGGCTCTGTGCCCACATCATCTATCAACACTCAAGGGCTCTGTGCCCACAACAACACATGCAATCAAAACTTTAAATTATTAATACAAACCACGTGCTCAGTGCGATAAAATAAAACAATAAATCAAATATCCTAATCTTCTAAAACATTTCCCAAGACACTTGCGAGGGTGACTGCCGCTTGGGTAATCCACGTCTCGAGAATGACTTCCAAAGCCGATATGATTGACCAATCTACAAGTTATCCTGCAAAACTGGCAAACTGGTTTGGTGTGAGTTTTAAAACTCAGTAAGTAACCCTGCTAGTAACACAACAAACAAGTCAAACATAACAGCCGTTTATCAGATTTACCAAGTTACCTTAAATTCGAATTTATTAATTTATTATTATTCCTTATTCTTAACTCTTATCAAAGTTTCACATTTTCATATTAACATATATGCTAATCTAATAGCTAACGGCTAAAGTATACAAAGCAAATCGTATATATATCTATACTTTATCACAAGAGTCCGACTTTGAAATATCATCAAATCGCTATGTTAAATAAACTTTTCTCAATATCAAATCAAGCCTTTCTTAACTTCCTTTAATTACAACATCATTACAATGACCTAACAATCGCGATTCATATACATTTACACATACCTTAACACACCCCTCTTCTATACATGCCAAAAATAATTTCTAAGGTTCTTATACATATGCATGCATACCAATACAGATTCGCTTTATAACATCTAACACACATTAGTTTCCGAATTCATTAACTCATTTCACACAAGCATTCGTTATCCATATAATCAACGAGCTCCATCATACACGTACATACACACAGTCACACATGCAATCATCATACAACTAATCATGACGCAAACTTAACAACCAATACATCACAAGGCATACAGTCAAACAATACATACATATCACGGCACACCAAGTTTGTCACGCGACTCCTCATACATAAGCACATTCATAACAAACATTCCAAGACACGACCCAAACACTCACGTACAAACATATGTTTCACATGTGAATACACCTCTTGTTATCAAATTCAAATATCATACCTTTAATAATTCTCATAGCCTTTTCCTTTATCGATCAAACATAATCATTCAGGCTCTCTATCTAGGAACATCTGATATAACATCTTTATCAACTGAACATATCCAACCTATACATATCTTAGTATCATATGCATATACGAATACATACTTATCTATATTCACACATTTTCGTATTTATTCACATACACAATTCATATCGTTACAGATTCATACCTTTATGTACATTCATACATACGCAGTCATTAACATCATTAAACCTCTTACTTTATATTATGCTAATAACAAAAGCCATACCTGCGATGATCGTTTCACTTAGCTACACATAACCTCGAACTGCTTCTCAAACTACCTCTTAACTATCTTCTGTTTTACCTAACATATTAATCATCTATATATGTATATATGTAAAATCAAGATACGAAATCATACATTAAGCTCTCATCGCATGAGTTACTTACCTGGCTTCGCGAGCGCCGAAGATCCTAGTCAAGTCTGTCAAAATAAATGACGAAAAGCCGTCAGACACACGACTTACAAAGTTCTCGATCAAACTACTATAAAATTCTAAATCTCTTCAAAATGATCAAATCAACTCCGATTTCAATACATTCAGTTCAGTCTCAGTAATCTTAGAACATCACTACAATCTATTCCAAGCCACTAGTTCACTTAAATTCCCGATTTTACGCGTTCTTAGAAAATCTTCCGAAAATGTTTCCGCAAACGCTACGGAAAGGTCTCGAACCCCCCGAACCATCCCGGATTTACCCAAACATGTTCGTAATATCAAAAATAACTCATAACTATTATCAAAACCAAAATACATCTTTATACGCAAAAACTCACTTTTCCCAAAACTTACATATTCTATCGGATCGAGCAAATCTAATCCGATTCACCCCGGATTCTACCACATTTATCGTTTTAACATATTAAATCATATTCAATTCATAAACTTGCAATTCGCTAATTTACGAAACTACCGGAAACATCCGACTATAAAACGATACACTTTAAAATATCAATTTCTAAACGGAGAGTCGTACCGAAATTCCGAGGCCATATCCGGACTCCCTTCGGCCATACGAACCGCTGGTGTCGACGGAATTTCGATCGGAGGTACTGTTCACATGGGTCTACTATTCATCCGACGCTTTTCTTCTCATTTTCCGTGATTCCGGCTTGTTCGGAAAATCCGCCTCCGCACACTTGTAGTACTCGTCGAGGGCTTCGATTTGGCGGGTGGCACGGCTCGTGAAACGGAGCGACGAGCCGGGATCGGGTTACCCATTTCCGCGCATAACCACCAAAATACCACCGTTCGCCGGCGATTTATGGACGCCGCCGGCCACCACACTGCTTGCCGTCGTTTTGGGAGTCGATCGGCACCGGCGCGCCGGCCTGTGGTGGCCGGAAACGTCGCCGGCGAGCCCAACTTCAAAAACGCGATTAGGGGTGCGAGAGAGAGAGATTTTTGGCTTATGACATTTCTGCAATTTCTTAAAACTATGAGGCAATATATACTTTCTGGAAAATAACACTTTGGTCCCTGGAAAAATTACAAAACAGCCCCTGTTCTAGAACCTTTTAGAAACTCGCAATTTCGGAGCCCTTCTGATGCGATTCTCGAAAAGTGTACAACACGAAAGTTGTTCATCTCGGAAAAATGAGTTCGATGGTTCAAGAACAAACTCGATCGGAGTTCGTTTGCTCCTCCTGTGACCGTAACAGTAAACTTTACGCGTTTCACGAAAATCGCGTAACTGACTTTCGATCCTACGCGTTTTCCAATGCGACGAAAATTCATAATCTATTATTCTAACTCGTATAACATCGCTTGAACTCTTATTCTTCCTCATCCTCATGCTCCGAGACTAAAACACCCGTCCGAGAATCTTCTAAAATAGTCCTGAAAATCTGGGATATTACATCCTCCCCTCCTTATAAAAATTTCGTCCTCGAAATTTCTCCGTCCTTATATCTGATCTCTCGGAACCAATCATACGTACTATACCATCTTGTCTGTATTCAGAAGTCACCATACTTAACACCTTTCAAAAGTTACATATTCCATACATCAATATGAATCATGCTATTTCGAAACAAAACACATCAAATCAAACATTTTATGTCTAAATCAAGCCAAACTTGTCATTTCAATTCACATCCATTCATAAGAACACTGTGAAACTGTTTTCAAGCTCATCCATCAACAAAAGAGAAAATAGAACACGGATTCTACGCAGTCAATCAAATACATCATCTGAAACAAGGAACATAACACATGTCCTTTACATGCAACACAATATCAAAACGAAAACTTAATACGAATCTCATACTATCCATTTCATCCATGATACAAAATGGAACTCATTCATTTCACATCATGTCATTCTACATCATATATGTAAACGACACCAACATCAAAGTTTACATTCATACATATCCCATCGCACATACAACTTTGTATGGCTATCCACATAGCACACATAATCATCACTATATCCATAAGATCCATGTCTAACTATAAACTTACATACATACATACTCTTATAACGATATAAACTTTTATACCAACAAATACCTCTATCGTCACAACCAGAAGTGACAACCGTAATACTCTTATGATGTTGATAGCCTGGAATCTGTCAATGTCTGTCATTATTCAAAATACATTTGAAAACATAAAACGATTTCTTTTAAAATCATTTCGAAAATGCATTTGAAAAACTCTTTTACTGTAAACAAAATCAGTTTCAAAATTCATTATCGTAAAATCATACCGATCATCCAGCATAACTCACTGGACGAAAAATAAACGAGCGCTCAATGCCCCAATCGCGCGCACAGATCGGACAATGAACGAACCGATCCCCTGTCGACAGAGGGTTGGGTCATACCATTTCTGATGGCTTAGACCCTACGATCACCCCGGCGGAAACATATGATGAGTTATGAAAAACATAAATGCATACACCGATCGTCGGGGCGGAAACATAACAATAACCGATCATCTCAGCGGAAACACATCAAGAAAACATAAAACTATCGCTGAGACGGAAACATATAAATACATCATATCGTAAAATATCAAAGGTAATGTCCAATGCATCAAATCAAATGCAATTAGTTTGAAATCCTTTTCTCCTCAAAACATAAATTTGAATAAATCATGAATGAGTCTTTGATGCAATGGTTTTAAAATAATACCGATCGTCCACTGCTCAGTCGCGCGCAAAGACTGGACAGTGTACGTACCATGTCGACAGAGTAATGGGCCAGCCATTTTCCGATGGTCTGGACCCGTAACGATCGCCCCGGTGGCCAACCCGGAACGTAATATAACCGATCACCACGGAGGGTCAAAAACATAAAATCACCAAGCACCGTGGCGGAAACAAATTTTCGAGCGTCTCGGCGGAAACAAATTTTTACAGTCTAAAAATATCAAAATCATTTTCGAGCACCGAGACGGAAACATATTAATAGATCTTAAATCATGAAAACTCAAATCAAACGTCGAGGCAGAAACATTTTCTTTATCCTTTATAATCAAAATCAAAACCTCTGAAAACTTTCTTTCTTCCTTATTTTCTTTTTCTTTTCAAACTCTGTTATGCCAGAAATCAAATTCTTAGTTTTCAAAACATGATTCAAAATATCATTTCACAATTCAGACTATCAACATCATGGAATCTCCCATACTTCAAAACACCTCAGATTCACATTACTCACCTATACATATACCTATATGAACAACATACTTTTAACTTAATGTACCTGTACACAAATATATTAATATCATACAAACATGTTTCGATAATCCGAAATCATCAACATCAATCAAAATCATAGGATATCATACCATATAATATTAATCCAATCAAATAACAAACATGACTTATATGCTCTATACGCAACAAAAACTTACTCAGACGATCAGATACCCTGTAGCAGCAGTCACCGACACCCTAACCTTTGCTCTGATACCACAACTGTAACACCCCGCCAGAGGCAGGATGCTACCGGCAGGAGACAGGATTGACCCATCTCCATAAGCCTCTAAATCAACTGAAAAATTCGGCATGATGTATCCTAAAAACTGGATAACCTGGATCGCAGTCCAGCATCAAAGACAATCCAAGAAAACATCAAAACAATAAAAGGACCTCAGGTCCAAATAAAATTCATCAAAACCACAACCTAAGGGCTCTGTGCCCACATCATCTATCAACACTCAAGGGCTCTGTGCCCACAACAACACATGCAATCAAAACTTTAAATTATTAATACAAACCACGTGCTCAGTGCGATAAAATAAAACAATAAATCAAATATCCTAATCTTCTAAAACATTTCCAAGACACTTGCGAGGGTGACTGCCGCTTGGGTAATCCACGTCTCGAGAATGACTTCCAAAGCCGATATGATTGACCAATCTACAAGTTATCCTGCAAAACTGGCAAACTGGTTTGGTGTGAGTTTTAAAACTCAGTAAGTAACCCTGCTAGTAACACAACAAACAAGTCAAACATAACAGCCGTTTATCAGATTTACCAAGTTACCTTAAATTCGAATTTATTAATTTATTATTATTCCTTATTCTTAACTCTTATCAAAGTTTCACATTTTCATATTAACATATATGCTAATCTAATAGCTAACGGCTAAAGTATACAAAGCAAATCGTATATATATCTATACTTTATCACAAGAGTCCGACTTTGAAATATCATCAAATCGCTATGTTAAATAAACTTTTCTCAATATCAAATCAAGCCTTTCTTAACTTCCTTTAATTACAACATCATTACAATGACCTAACAATCGCGATTCATATACATTTACACATACCTTAACACACCCCTCTTCTATACATGCCAAAAATAATTTCTAAGGTTCTTATACATATGCATGCATACCAATACAGATTCGCTTTATAACATCTAACACACATTAGTTTCCGAATTCATTAACTCATTTCACACAAGCATTCGTTATCCATATAATCAACGAGCTCCATCATACACGTACATACACACAGTCACACATGCAATCATCATACAACTAATCATGACGCAAACTTAACAACCAATACATCACAAGGCATACAGTCAAACAATACATACATATCACGGCACACCAAGTTTGTCACGCGACTCCTCATACATAAGCACATTCATAACAAACATTCCAAGACACGACTCAAACACTCACGTACAAACATATGTTTCATGTGAATACACCTCTTGTTATCAAATTCAAATATCATACCTTTAATAATTCTCATAGCCTTTTCCTTTATCGATCAAACATAATCATTCAGGCTCTCTATCTAGGAACATCTGATATAACATCTTTATCAACTGAACATATCCAACCTATACATATCTTAGTATCATATGCATATACGAATACATACTTATCTATATTCACACATTTTCGTATTTATTCACATACACAATTCATATCGTTACAGATTCATACCTTTATGTACATTCATACATACGCAGTCATTAACATCATTAAACCTCTTACTTTATATTATGCTAATAACAAAAGCCATACCTGCGATGATCGTTTCACTTAGCTACACATAACCTCGAACTGCTTCTCAAACTACCTCTTAACTATCTTCTGTTTTACCTAACATATTAATCATCTATATATGTATATATGTAAAATCAAGATACGAAATCATACATTAAGCTCTCATCGCATGAGTTACTTACCTGGCTTCGCGAGCGCCGAAGATCCTAGTCAAGTCTGTCAAAATAAATGACGAAAAGCCGTCAGACACACGACTTACAAAGTTCTCGATCAAACTACTATAAAATTTTAAATCTCTTCAAAATGATCAAATCAACTCCGATTTCAATACATTCAGTCTCAGTAATCTTAGAACATCACTACAATCTATTCCAAGCCACTAGTTCACTTAAATTCCCGATTTTACGCGTTCTTAGAAAATCTTCCGAAAATGTTTCCGCAAACGCTACGGAAAGGTCTCGAACCCCCCGAACCATCCCGGATTTACCCAAACATGTTCGTAATATCAAAAATAACTCATAACTATTATCAAAACCAAAATACATCTTTATACGCAAAAACTCACTTTTCCCAAAACTTACATATTCTATCGGATCGAGCAAATCTAATCCGATTCACCCCGGATTCTACCACATTTATCGTTTTAACATATTAAATCATATTCAATTCATAAACTTGCAATTCGCTAATTTACGAAACTACCGGAAACATCCGACTATAAAACGATACACTTTAAAATATCAATTTCTAAACGGAGAGTCGTACCGAAATTCCGAGGCCATATCCGGACTCCCTTCGGCCATACGAACCCGCTGGTGTCGACGGAATTTCGATCGGAGGTACTGTTCACATGGGTCTACTATTCATCCGACGCTTTTCTTCTCATTTTCCGTGATTCCGGCTTGTTCGGAAAATCCGCCTCCGCACACTTGTAGTACTCGTCGAGGGCTTCGATTTGGCGGGTGGCACGGCTCGTGAAACGGAGCGACGAGCCGGGATCGGGTTACCCATTTCCGCGCATAACCACCCAAAATACCACCGTTCGCCGGCGATTTATGGACGCCGCCGGCCACCACACTGCTTGCCGTCGTTGGGGGAGTCGATCGGCACCGGCGCGCCGGCCTGTGGTGGCCGGAAACGTCGCCGGCGAGCCCAACTTCAAAAACGCGATTAGGGGTGCGAGAGAGAGAGATTTTTGGCTTATGACATTTCTTTGCAATTTCTTAAAACTATGAGGCAATATATACTTTCTGGAAAATAACACTTTGGTCCCTGGAAAAATTACAAAACAGCCATGTTCTAGAACCTTTTAGAAACTCGCAATTTCGGAGCCCTTCTGATGCGATTCTCGAAAAGTGTACAACACGAAAGTTGTTCATCTCGGAAAAATGAGTTCGATGGTTCAAGAACAAACTCAATCGGAGTTCGTTTGCTCCTCCTGTGACCGTAACAGTAAACTTTACGCGTTTCACGAAAATCGCGTAACTGACTTTCGATCCTACGCGTTTTCCAATGCGACGAAAATTCATAATCTATTATTCTAACTCGTATAACATCGCTTGAACTCTTATTCTTCCTCATCCTCATGCTCCGAGACTAAAACACCCGTCCGAGAATCTTCTAAAATAGTCCTGAAAATCTGGGATATTACATCAGGTCGAAGTAGTGTGGCACAGGGTTTGGAAATGGTCTAGGTTCTAAAGTTTTGGAGTCCTTGCCTCTTCAGCTTTTCAAACACCTTGACAAAGGTCTACCAAAATCGGAGAATCGCCTATTTCTGATGGCAGCGACCTCAGCAGGAGCAGGCTTGGTCCCCAAAGGCCCTCTAATGGTCCTTCTATTTTGGCCATAAAACTTTATGTTCTCGGCTTCCTCTTCCTCGGTATTGACATGATCCAGGCCGACAACAAAGCAAAAGACCCATTACATGGACCAGAAGGGCCAATTACGAGGCAGAGGACCAAAAGACTCAGAGAAGCAATGGTGGGATTAGTTCAGAGTGTTATGGCCGATTGCAACAAACGAATAGAGACGCATGTGGGCTTCAATAGAGAGGGCCCAAAGCCACTTCACTTGGCCCAAATCAGATCTGAATGAAGCTTCACATGCCTTTGAAGACTTGAAGACTTTGGTATTTTTATAATTTAGCCTTTAGGAGCATTGTTATCTTTATGCCTTTAGGGTTTCTCTTTGTAACACTATTTAAACTTTCTTTATTTTTCTTTTTGGGGACAATAAACGAAATTTGTAAACACAAAAGCTTAAAGCTTTGGTTATGGCCGAATTCTTGTAAGGGAGGTATTCCCCTTTTCAGTTAAAATCGACTTATCTAAGTTTGGCAAACTTAGTGGCGTCTCCATTGCTAGCAAAACACTACAAGGAATCATCTTAAAGGTTCTCAATGGCAAGTTCTTTTTGGGTCTTCTTTGTGGCCTTGGAAGGGTTTTGTTCCTACAAAATCAAATTCGCGGTTCTTGGGGTTCTGTCCGTTGCTTAGGGTTTTCTTGGATTTCGAATCCAATTGTGTTTCTTGTCATTTGGTATCTAGAGCTCAGGGTTCCAAGGTTTGATTTTCCTATCTTTAACTTTTTGTTTGATTCTGTTTTTATTTTTGTTCTTTATTATTTTCGTTTCAGTTCTTGTTGGATCTTGTTTCTGTTTTCATTTTGTTTATTTCTGGATCTGGTTTTGTTGTGTTCTGCATATCAGTTCATCTTTTATCATTTTCCCGTTCTGCATTTTTGTTGTTGTTCTTCATATCAATCTGTAATCTTTGTTTATTTCTGGACCTGGGTTTTGTTGTGTTCTTTATATAATTCGTCATATACATTTTGTTCTTTAGCATATGTTGAAGAAATAAGCATATTATTGGGCGGTTGTGTGATTTGTTTCTAAAACCCTAGTGAAGTGAGAAAAGAAAATAAACCATCAGATTCAGACTTTGAAATAAGACCCTGAAACTTAACTTTGAAATCAGACCCTGAAACTTAGCCTCGGAAATTAGACTCTGCAATGAGACCCTGAAACTTAGCCTTTGAAATCAGACTCTGAAATCAGACCCTGAAACTTAACTTTGAAATCAGACCCTGAAACTTAGCCTCTGAAATCAGACTATGCAATCAGACCCTGAAAGCTTAGCCTATGAAATCAGACCCTAAAACTTAGCTTCTGAAATCAGACTCTGAAATCAGACCTTGAAAACTAGCCTCTGAAATCAGACTCTGAAATCAGACCCTAAAATCAGACCCTGAACTCAGTCTTTGAAATCGGACCTTGAAAATTAGCCCCTTCAGACTCTGAAATCAGACCCTGAAAGTCAACCTCTGAAATCAGAACCTAAATTAGCCTCTGAAATCAGAACCTAAAATCAGCCTTTGAAATTAGAACCTTAGCATTAGAACTGAACTTAACTTCTGCTCAGACCCTGATTTCAGAACCACAATATCAGCATCTGAAATTACCATAAGAAAAAGGGACTTCAGTGATAGTGAATTTTTTTGGTTGAATTTGGTTTGTTCCATATTATCATTTAGGTGCCCGTGGAGGGTATTCCATCAAAATTTCTATAGAGGTGCCAAATTTTCTCCCGAAATTGCTTACGACCGTGAATTTGCATGCTAATTTTTTTAAAAAATTTTGCTAATTGTTTATTTCCTTATTCCAAATACTCTAGTTTAAGTATTATTGATTGAGTCTTCGTCGTTGCTATTCCTGTTCACATTTTGTTTCCACATGTCCCATATATATTATTAGATCTTGTGTTTCATGCTGGCTTGAGGACTACATTTGGTTTGTATTCTTGGATTGAGTGTGATTCACATTTGAATTGAGGACGAACTCAAGAGTGGTAAAAGGCAGTGATGTGAGCACAGTATCGGGTAAAAGCCAATAGAGTGCAAACACGAGTGGAGTGATATCATTCGAGTGTAAACACGTGAGATTGTGAGGATTTACATATTGATTTACTTTCTTGTTATTTCTAATCTGTTTGTTTAGTGTTGAGATGGCAGGTCTAACCATTGATGAAAAGCTTGAAACTTTGGATAGGAATTTACAGATATGATGGAGAACATGAATACTGCTTTGGAGAGATTGTCCAAGAGTGTAGAGAGTATTCAAACTAGTAGCGGTCCCAGAGCACCACCACCCTAGCATATACCACCACCTCATAATGTACCACCACCTCATAATGTGCCACCTCGCCGTGTACCACCACAGTATATACCGCCAGATGAAGAGGAAGCTGAAAATGAGTTTGATGATTCTGATGGTCTTGATGATGTTGAGGAGAGATTTCGGCCTGGGCATGACAGGAGGCCTAATAAGAGGTTTGATATGAGGAATGATAGGAGGGATGGACGATTTGATGATAGAGGTGCATTTGATGCCAGAAGAGTGGATTATGATATGAGGGAATATGGTAGATGAGGAGATGTAGATGGTGATCTAGGTAGCATCAAGATCAAGATACCAACATTCTACGGCAAGAATGATCCTGAAGCTTATTTAGAATGGGAAAAGAAAATAGAATTGATTTTCAGCTGTCATCACTACTCAGACGAGAAGAAGATCAATCTGGCAGCAATTGAGTTTACCGATTATGCTATGATTTGGTGGGATCAGCTTGTCTCTACTCGGAGGAGAAATTATGAGAGACCGGTTCAAACATGGGCAGAACTTAGAGGTCTCATGAGAAAGAGATTTATACCCAGCCATTACTATAGGGAATTGTATCAGAAACTACAACATCTGTATCAGGGGACCAAGAGTGTTGAGGACTATTACACCGAGATGGAAGTTGCTAATATCAGGGCAAATGTAGTTGAGGATGCAGAAGGTACTATGGCACAGTTTCTAGGGGGCTTGAATAGAGAGATTACAAACAAGGTGGAGTTGCATAACTATGTTGATTTGGAGGATATGCTTCACATGGCTATCAAGGTAGAAATGCAACTCAAGAAAAGGTTAACATCCAGATTTGGTACTCAGGCTACTTCTGCATGGAAGGGAAAATGGTTTCTGAATGAGAAGCGAGATGGAGGCTTTGACAAGCCTAGAGGCGAGTTCAGTGGAGGCTTTAATAAGCCTAGGGCCGAACCTAGTGCCAAGGGTAAAAAGGCTGCAGAACCGAGCAATACTAGACCAAAACCTGAGGGTTCAGCTACTAGAACTAAGGATGTAAAGTGTTTCAAATGTTTGGACATGGGACACTATGCTTCACAATGTCCCAATAGGCGTACCTTAGTGATTGATAAAAAGAGTGGAGAGGTGTACTCTACCGATAGTGAGGTTGAGGAGGAGATGCCAGAGTTGGAGGATGCTAGTGACCATGAGGGAGCTGCATACCCGCTGAATAACTTATCCTTAGTTGTCAAGCGTGCTTTGAGTGAACATGTTGTAGAGGATGAGAGTGTGCAGCAGAGGGAGAACATATTCCATACTAGGTGTCGTGTGAATGGCAAAAAGTGTAGTATGATCATAGATAGGGGCAATTGTACTAATGTTGCTAGCACAGCTTTGATTGAGCGATTGGGGTTGAGTTGCTTGAGACACCCCGAAGCCTTACAAGTTGCAGTGGTTAAATGATTGTGGGGGAAATAAGTGTGGCAAAGTAGGTATTGTTGAGCTTTATCATTGGGCCATACACAGATGATATCCTATGTGATGTGATACTGATGCATGCTTGACATATTCTTTTGGACAGACCATGGCAGTTTGATAAGAAGCTATTCATGATGGGTTCAAGAACAAATATTCCTTTCAGCATAAGGGAAAATCCATTGCATTATACCCACTTACACCTGCACAAGTCCATGAAGATCAGATTAAATTGCAACTTGAGCATGACAAAGAGAGGGCGAAGGAAAACACTACCTTGGGTGAGACTAGTGAGAGTGGTGTGTTTGGTGAGAAAAATAAGGCCAAGGCCGTGGGAGTTCCCAAGGGGAGTGTGAGTGCACGTGAGGGGGAATAAAAGGGAGAGTTAAAAAGAGTTTCTACATGGGTGAGGGTGAAGCGAGGAAAGCATACAAGGCTAGCAAGCTCATGCTATTGTTAGTCTATAAGGAGTCTCATATTTATTTTACTAACACTGACTCTTTGCTTCCTGTGTCTATTTCATCTCTTTTACAAGATTACAGTGACGTATTGACAGAGGACATACCTAGTGGGCTTCCACCCATTAGAGGTATTGAGTACCAGATAGACTTCATACCTGGAGCAGTCATTCCTAATAGACCGACTTATAGGAGCAATCCCGAGGAGACAAAAGAGCTACAAAGGCAAGTACGGGAGTTAATGGACAAGAGGTATGTAAGGGAAAGCATGAGTCCTTATGCAGTACCAATGCTTCTAGTCCCTAAGAAAGATGGGACATGGCGAATGTGTGTCGATTGTCGAGCAATCAATAATATAACGGTAAAGTATCGCCACCCTATTCCTAGGCTAGATGACATGTTAGATGAATTGCATGGTTCCAAGGTATTTAGTAAGATCGATTTAAAAAGTGGATACCATCAGATTCGTATGAGAGAAGGAGATGAGTGGAAAACCGCATTTAAGACTAAATATGGATTATATAAGTGGTTAGTTATGCCATTTGGTCTTTCAAACGCACCTAGCACATTTATGAAATTGATGAATCATGTTATGCTTGCATTTTTAGGTAAGTTTGTTGTGGTTTATTTTGATGACATCTTAGTTTACATTAAAACATTAGATGAACATGTTATACATTTGAAGCATGTTCTCGATGTGTTAAGGCAGGAAATCTGTATGCTAACTTTGATAAGTGCACTTTTGGTATGGATATAATTGTTTTCCTTGGATTTGTTGTGAGTGCAGATGGAATCGAGGTAGATTTGGAAAAGGTAAAGGCAATTCAGGATTGGCCAACACCAACAACTGTGACAGAAGTCCAAAGCTTCCATGGATTAGCAAGCTTCTACCGTAGATTTGTTAAATACTTCAGTAGTATTGCAGCACCACTGACTGAAGTAGTGAAGAAAACTGTTGGCTTCAAATGGGAAGAAGAGCAGAAGCGTGCATTCCAGGATCTTAAAATGAAGTTGTGCAGTGCACCAGTCTTGGCACTACCCAACTTTGAGAAGACATTTGAGATTGAGTGTGACGCATCCGAGATAGGCATTGGAGCAGTTCTTATGCAAGAAAAGCGACCAATAGCCTACTTTAGTGAGAAGCTGAATGAAGCAGTTTTGAGGTACCCCACATATGACAAGGAGTTGTATGCGCTAGTGAGAGCACTTGAGACTTGGCAGCATTATTTGTGGCCTCTAGAGTTTGTGATCCATACAGATCATGAATCATTGAAGCATTTGAAGGGCCAAGGTAAGCTGAACAAACGACACGCAAAATGGTTAGAGTTTGTTGAGACATTTCCATATGTTATCCGCTACAAACAAGGTAAGGAAAACATTGTCTCGATGCACTATCGCGAAGGTATGCTTTACTTACTTCATTGAGTGCAAGAATGCTTGGGTTTGAATTTATTAAAGAACTTTATGTTAGTGATACTGACTTTAGTACTATCTATGCTGCATGTGAAAAGTCTGATTTTAGTAAATTCTACCAACATGATGGGTTTCTGTTTAGGGAGAATAGATTATGCATTCCTATTTGTAGCATTCGTGAGTTATTAGTGAGGGAAGTGCATGGGGGAGGTTTAATGGGGCACTTTGGCATTGCCAAAACCTTAGGGGTATTGAGTGAACATTTTTATTGGCCTAAAATGCGGAGAGATATTGAGCGTTTGTGTGATAAGTGCTTAAATTGTAAACATGCTAAATCTAAGGTTATGCCTCATGGGTTGTATACACCATTGCCTATACCTAGTGAGCCATGGGTAGATGTATCGATGGACTTTATATAGGGTTTACCTAGGACTAGGAAGGGTAGAGATTCCATCTTTGTAGTGGTTGATAGGTTCAGTAAGATGGCACACTTTATAGCATGTCATAAAACTGATGTTGCCACTAACATTGCTCACTTGTTCTTTAGAGAAGTAGTACGACTCCATGGGATTCCAAGGAGTATAGTTTCAGATCGTGATGTTAAATTCCTTAGCCACTTTTGGAAATTTTTATGGGGTAAGTTGGGAACTAAACTTTTGTATTTTACTACTTGCCACCCCCAAACTAATGGCCAGACCGAGATTGTTAATAGGACTTTGACTTAGTTATTGCGTACTATTATCAATAAGAACTTAAAAACTTGGGAGGACTGTTTGCCTTTTGTTGAATTTGCATATAATCGTAGTATTCATTCCTCTACATCTTTCTCACCATTTGAAATTGTTTATGGTTTTCAGCCACTAACTCCATTAGATTTGTTACCATTGCCTGTTGATGAGCATGCGGGGTTAGCTGGAAAAAGGAAAGCCGATTTGGTGAAGCATATACATGAGAAAGCCAGAGAGCAAATACATCGAAAGAATGAGCAATATGCTTCTCATGCTAATAAGGGAAGAAATCGTGTGGTATTTCAGCCTGGAGATTGGGTTTGGGTACACATGCGCAAAGAGAGATTTCCTGAACAACGTAAATCTAAGCTACAACCGAGAGGGGATGGTCCATTTTAAGTCTTGGAACGGATTAATGACAATGCATACAAGCTGGCTTTACAAGGTAAGTATAATGTGTCTGCTATATTTAATGTTTCTAACTTAACTCCTTTTGATGCAGGTACAGATTCGAGGTCGAATCCTTTTCAAGAGGGAGGGGATGACAAGATCCAGGCCGACAACAAAGCAAAAGACCCATTACAAGTACCAGAAGGGCCATTACGACGCAGATGACCAAAAGACTCAGAGATCAATGGCGGGATTAGTTCAGAGTGTTATGGCCGATTGCAACAAACAAATAGAGACACATGTGGGCTTCAATAGAGAGGGCCCAAAGCCACTTCACTTGGCCCAAATCAGTTCTGAATGAAGCTTCACAGGCCTTTGAAGACTTGAAGACTTTGATATTTTATAATTTAGCCTTTAGGGGCATTGTTGTCTTTATGCCTTTAGGGTTTCTCTTTGTAACACTATTTAAACTTTCTTTCTTTTTCTTTTTGGGGACAATAAACAAAATTTGTAAACACAAAAGCTTAAAGCTTTGACTATGGCAGAATTCTTAGTGGCGTCTCTATTGCTAGCAAAACACTACAAGGAATCATCTTAAAGGTTCTCAAGGGCAAGTTCTTTGTGGTCTTCTTTGTGGCCTTGGAAGGGTTTTGTTCCTACAAAATCAAATTCGCGGTTCTTGGGGTTCTGTCCGTTGTTTGGGGTTTGCTTGGATTTCGAATCCAAGTGTGTTTCTTGTCAGATATCCATGACAGTTTCTCTTAGCTGTCGAAAGTCACTAATCATGGAGGTCATCATCCTTAGCTTGTTATAAATGGAGGGCTTGGTGCCCTTAATGATCATCTTGATTTGGTCCTTCTCCGAGGGCCGAGTTTGCATCTTCAAGAGCTGGCTTCTCCAGCGATCCACATAATCTTTGAAGCTCTCCTCTAGCCCCTGTTTGGTGTTTTCTAGGACATGAAGCGACAGCTCGATCTCCAAATCCGTGACATATTGGTTCAGAAAGGCCTCTGTTAATGCCTTTCAGTCATCCCTGAATTTTCTCTCCAGACCATGATACCATACTACATGCGCCCCTTCCAGTGACATCTCGAGCATCTTCTGCACCTGACGCTTCAACAAACCCACTGAACTCATCACTGAAACATATTATCGGAGATGGACCCTAGGATCCCTTTTCCGTTGAACTTGGCCATGTCAGGCATCTTAAACTGGGGAGGCAGCTGTTCTTTGAAAGTCATTGCATCATTGTCTAACAGATATTTGTGCTTTCCCTTCAGCTTGCGGGTAACTGACCCTACTTATTCTCTGAATTTCTGTAACTCTGCCTGAGACCCGGCTATCCTTCTCGCGGTATACTCAGCCATGTCTCATCAAAAATAGGGATTTCTTCGCTCACCCTATTCGGGGGCACCTCACATCTTCCATCCTCATTGTTTTCTATTCCCACTGTGCGGGGTACTATCAGATTGGCTATAGCGTTGGTCAAAGCTTGTGTATTTGCTCGGTAATTCTGGTGATGTTGGACTCCACTTGATCCATGCATGAACTTTCACTGTCTGACGCATTCATGCTTGCTAACCTCTTCTTGACAGGTCTACTCGACATAAATTAGGAGTTAATGAAACCCTTTCACAGGAATATTTCACAAGATTTCTTCTCCTAGTTCTGTTGACTCTGTTTTGTTGGGCTATGATTCAATGCCGGTAGTGGCTTCTGGCCAAGAAATTGTTGGGAAACCTGTTAGTGAGGAGATGAAGTCCTCGGCAGTGGCAGTATCGTTTGATGCAGGGACTGTGAAGGGTGTAACTGAGATTGGTGATGTTTTGGTGAATGGTTCTCAACCGGCTGTGGTTTCAGGCCGTGGTGTTGCTGGGATACCTGTTGGTGAGAAGTTGATGGCCTCGGTAGTGGCAGTGCTTGATGCAGGGACTATTAATGGTGAGGGGCAGAATACTGTCCAGTTGACAGGGGTTAATGAAATTGATGATGTTTTTGTGAAGGGTGTAACTGAGATTGATGATGTTTTTGTGAATGGTGAGGAGTTGCTACCCACGGCAGTAGCAGCATTTGATGCAGGTACTGTGAATGGTGTTGTTTTGGGGCAGAATGTTGCCCAGTGGACAGGTAGAAGTGTGACTGGTGCTGCTTTGGGTGTGAGTCAGGTTGCTGTGCTTGAGTCTCCTGTAGGTGTAGAGGGGGTTATTCTGGTTGCCCTAAGAGTTATGCTTCCGCGTTGAATGGACCTAAAGGAGTTGATCCTTTTGTTTCGTCAAGTTCTTCAACTGCTTTACATTATATCAAACCAAATATTATTGATGGTAAGGTTGTCGTGTGCCCCCCTGCTGAAGTTATTGAAGAAGGTAGTGTGTACTGGCGAAGTACATTAGTTGGTTACTTTGTGGGAAAAAGACTACCCTTTCAAACTGTCAACTCTATTGCACACAAGTTATGGGGAAGGCTAGGTTTGCTTGAGGTTCTTACCTCCGATAATGGTTTCTTTTTGTTTAGATTTAAGAGCCTTCAAGAGGCTAGTGTGGTGTTGGACGGAGCCCCTTGGCATATGGCTAATAGACCGTTGATTCTCAAACTTTGGCATCCTGAATTATCTTTGACTAAGGAGGACTTGTTCAAGGTTCCGGTCTGGATCAGACTCTTTGATCTACCCTTTACTTTATGGACGGCGAAAGGGATTAGTTGTGTGGCTAGTGCTGTTGGGAGACCTCTCAATGTTGACCATATTACCCTTTCCAGGAAACGGCTCAGTTTCGCTCGTGTTTGTGTTGAGATTGATGCTCGGAACCCCCTTGTCGAGGAGATTGTTTTCCAAAACCCTAATGGCACTAGGGTACCTATTAGGGTTGAGTTTGAATGGGTTCCTGTGAAATGTTCCACTTGTGAAGTTTTTGGCCATTCGGTGAATTCTTGCCCTAAAAAGGCTCTTAGTAAGGAGGTTAATAAACCTTCTCAGTCCGGAATTCCCAAGCCTTCTATTCCGTCTATGGATAAAGATGTTATGGTTGACACTACTAAGGATCAGGCGGGTGCCTGGATCCCGGTCACTAAAAAGAAGAATTGTAAGGGAGCTTCTGTGACCACTCCTGTTAGGTCGAGTGGTGATATGCCTCAGTATGCTGACAGGACTCTTGTTTGGGTGAGTGTTGTTGCTAATGGGTTGGATTCGACTCTGGTTGCTCTCCTTGCCTTTGTGGTCTTCTGAGACAGTTTCTGTGGAGACAGATGGAAATATGAAAGGTGAGTGTTCCCTTGCTTCTTCACGTCTTGTTGAGGATCTTCCTAAACCTGATTTAGCTGAGTGCTCGCCTTCTGTAGCTTATGATTCGCCTACTCCCATGGTTAACAGTTTGGCTAATAAGGCTATTGACTCTCTGGATTTCAAGAAATTGGCTTATGGTAACAAATCTAGAAAGGGTTCTGGTGGTAAGAGGAGTCAGAAACGGCAGTCCCCTAGGGGGGGTCGTCGACGCTGATTTGTTGGGTTTGGCTCTATTCTTCTCTGTTTTAATGATTTTTGGTTGTTGGAACATTCGGGGTCTCAATGACCCATTAAAACATGCTGAAGTTAGGAGGTTTCTTTGTGATGAGAAGCTCTCGTTGTGTGGTTTAGTTGAAACCAAGGTTAAGGAGGTTAATTTTATGAATATCTCTCGTGCGATTAATCCTTCATGGAAGTTTTTTTGCCACTCTGATATTAGCCCGTTTGGTCGTATCTGGGTTTGTTGGAACCCTAGTGACATTGATGTTAGCATTATTCATTCTTCAGCTCAAGTTATTCATTGTAGTGTGACTCATATTCTGGGATGTGGAATTGTGTAGTTTCGGTGGTTTATGGTGAGTGTGACTACGAGAAGCGTCGGGATCTTTGGGCTGACCTGACTTCTAGTGGTAGTGTTTTTTGATGATTCCCCGTGGCTTGTTTTGGGAGACTTCAATGCCATCCGCTCTCCGATTGAGCATTGGTGGGTCTGTGGCTTGGCCGGCTTGGAAAGATGATTTGGGCTGCTGTTTGGGTCAGGCTGGGTTGGATGATCTTCAGTTCTCTGGTTGTCAGTTTACTTGGTTTAATAAGCAGATTCAGTCTCCTATTTGGCGTAAGTTGGACCGTGTTCTTGTTAATTCTTCTTGGGAGTGTCTCTTTCCGGGTTCTTCTGCCCGCTTTCTTCCTCCCCGGATTTCTGATCATTCTCCTATGGTTGTTAAGCTTGCAGAGCTCCCTAAGAGGAAAATCCCCTTTAAGTTCTTTGAGTTCTGGGTTGATCATCCTGATTTTCTCTCTGTTGTGGCTAAGGCGTGGGATATTGATGTTCCTGGTACTCCGATGTTCCGTTTATGTTGTAAGCTGAAGAGTGTTAAGTTGGCATTGAAGAAATTTAATGTTGAGCATTTCTCTAAGATTCCGTGTCAAGTTTTGGAGATTAGGAAGGAGTTGGACAGAGTGCAGTGTGCTTTACAGGACTACCCTAGTGACCCTGCTTTGCTAGCTGAAGAAGCTCGTCTTTCGTTACTGTATGGTGATTTGAGTCGGGCTGAGGAAGGCTTCAATAGACAGAAATCTCGTGTTCAGTGGCTTAACCTTGGGGATCAGAATACTAAATTCTTCTTTACCGCTATGAAGAGTTTTCACGGTCGTAGTAAGATTACTTCTATAACTAAGGAGGATGGGACCCGTGTGGAGGAAGATGTTTTGGTTAGAGGTGAGATTGTTTCTTTTTTTGAGACCCTTTTAGGTCCTCAACATGGTCAGCATGATTTTGATAGGGTGGCCCTTCAATCTGCTATTAATAGACATGTGACGGCTGAGCAGAGTGAGGCTCTTTCCAGGGAGGTTTCAGATGAGGAGATTAAGGCTGTCCTGTTCGGGTTGAAGGACAATAAAGCTCCAGGCCCAGATGGGTTTAATTCGGGTTTCTTTAAGAAGTCTTGGAATATTGTGGGGAATGATGTCCTTTGTGCTATTCACTCCTTCTTTTCCTCTGGGCGTCTTTTGAGGCAGGTTAATGCTACATCTATTGCTCTGATTCCTAAGATTCCTAACCCTTCCCAGGTTAAGGATTATAGGCCTATTTCTTGTTGTAATACTATTTACAAGTGTATTGCTAAACTTATTGCGAATAGAATCAAGGTTATCTTCCTTCTGTGATCAGTCATAATCAATCTGCTTTTGTTGCGGGAAGACGTATCAGCGACAATATTCTTTTGTGTCAGGAATTGGTTCGGAATTATCACCGGACTGGCAGTTCCCCGAGATGTGCTCTTAAGATTGACTTGATGAAAGCTTATGACACTGTTCGTTGGGATTTCTTGGTTGAGGTTTTGCGGATTGTTGGTATTCCAGAGAGGATGGTGGGTTGGATTCAGGAGTGTATGACTTCTACTAGGTTCTCTGTGTCTATTAATGGTGAGTTGAATGGTTTTTTCTCTGGGGGTCGTGGGTTGCGACAAGGTGATCCTATGTCTCCTTATCTATTTGTTTTGGCTATGGAAGTTCTGTCAGGTCTTCTTCGTAATATGGCTACTAATCCGGGTTTCAAGTTCCACTGGCGGTGTTCTAAGGAACGTCTTACTCATCTCTGCTTTGCGGATGACCTTATGATTTTTTGTAATGCAGATGTATCCTCGGTTTCCTTGATCAAGGATTGTCTCGGGCAGTTCAGTGGTTTATCAGGTTTAATCCCGAATCCAGCTAAAAGTCCATTCTTCTCTTCTGGTATATCTCTCCTACCATTCAAGGCCATCTGGGTCATGTTTTGGGTTTCCAAGTAGGGATCCTTCCAGTGCGGTATTTGGGAGTCCCTTTGATCTCTACTAAACTTCGGGCCTCTGATTGTGCTTCTCTTGTGGATCGTATTGTTATGCGTGCTAAGAGTTGGAGTAGTAAGTTTCTCTCTTATGCGGGTCGGCTTCAGCTTATTAAGTCTGTTGTTCTTCATTCAAGTTTATTGGTCTTCCTTATTTATTCTTCCTAAGTCTGTTGTTAGGAAGGTGGAGACGATTCTGCGTTCTTTTCTTTGCAAGGGTAGTGCGCTCACCTCTTCTGGGGCGAGAGTGGTTTGGAGCAAAGTTTGTTTACCTCTTAAGGAGGGGGGGCTGGGGATTAAGAGTTTGGATTCTTGGAATAGAGCGGCTATTATTAAGCACATTTGGTTTCTTTATTCTGGCCAGGTTTCCTCTTGGTCGAATTGGGTTCACTCTTATTTGTTGAGGGGGAGAAGTTTTTGGGAGGTCCCTTGTCCTACTGACTGCTCTTGGAGTTGGCGTAAGATCTTGGAGCTTCGTTCTTGGTCCCGGCGGCGGATGAGAGTTAGGATTGGGAATGGTGAGAAGACTTTAATGTGGTTTGATTTTTGGCATCCTCTGGGCTCGATTGTGGACACGTTGGGTGAGAGAGTGATTTATGACTCTGGCTTGGATAGGATGGCCACAGTTGCTTCCATTATCTCTGATTCTGCTTGGCATTGGCCCCCTTCTAGGTCTGCTGCCCTTGTTGATTTGGCTCAGTCCCATCTTCCGTCTCCTTCTAGTTTGAGGGAGGATGTGCTAGTTTGGGAGGGAGAGGAATGCTCGCACTCATGATATGCCTTTTCGGCCTGTTTCTACTTCTTCTTATGATATTGTTTTTGATGTTCGGAATCGTGCTAGCTTTGTACGTAAGGTGAAACCATCTTATGACAATAAATGGCTTCACCTTTCATGGCACTTGCCCGTTGACATCTTCTGTTGATCTTTGCTTGTAGCCTATAGGCTTTTCTTCTAGGAGGGCTTGTCCTCTCTAGTTGCCTGGGGTATGCCCCTTTGCTCTTTGTATAGTTTTCTTTTGGTTATAATACTTACCTTATCCAAAAAAAAAGGCTATTCCCCGCCATTCCTTTCTTCTTTGGATGTCTATTCAGTGAGGCCTTTGTACTCATGATAGTTTGATGAGGTTTGGCATCTCTTCTTGCTCGCGTTGTATTCTCTGTGGTTGTTCAAGTGAGGACATTAATCATCTTTTTTTCCAGTGTCTTTTCTCTTCGAGGGTATGGTCGTCTGTTCTGGCTATGTGTGGGTTAAACTGGAGACGCCGGGATTGGCATCAGACTGTTGAGTGGTTATGTCAGTTCACCGATGCTTCTTTATGTCACCTATTGTTCGTCTGTCCTTTGCAGCCTCAGTCTACCATATTTGGAGGGAGAGGAATGCTCGCACTCATGATATGCCTCTTCGGCCTATTTCTGCTCTTCTATTTGATATTATTTTTGATGTTCGGAATCGTGCTAGCTTTTTACGCAAGGTGAAACCATCTTATGACAATAAATGGCTTCACCTTTCGTGGCACTTGCCCGATGACATCTTCTGTTGATCTTTTCTTGTAGCCTTTTCGGCTTTTCTTCTAGGAGGGCTTGTCCTCTCTAGTTGCCTGGGGTATGCCCATTTGCTCTTGTTTAGTTTTCTTTTGGTTATAATACTTACCTTATCCAAAAAAAAACTACACAGTAAAACAGACGAATTATAAATCTCCAAAATAATAGACAGGAATATCGCAAATAGAGCCATTGCGATACCCATCAAAGGAGTAGTCCCCCATCCAGGAGCTACTTTACCATATTCCGAATTCAAAGGTTTCAATAACCCCCATGCAGAAGTCATTTTTGGACAATCTAGAACTACCCTCAACTGTTTATGGAGCCATAAATCCTATTTTGTATTCATTGAGATCTGTTGACTTTGTATACCATTATGTTGTAAATAAACGATCTTATCACGGATCCATTGCGGTCTTGAAATTCTATAATAATGGAAACAACAACCTTAGTCGCAATCTCTATATCTGGGTTACTTGTAAGTTTTACTGGGTACGCCTTATATACTGCTTTTGGGCAACCCTCTCAACAACTAAGAGATCCATTCGAGGAACACTGAGACTAGTTTGAAGTTGAAGTAATGGGCCTACCAATATTGGTAGGCCCATTACTTCAACTGAGATAATAAAAAATCATTTTATTTTTTAGTTGGGACTTTTGGCCGTTCTCGAAAAAAGATAGCGAAAAAAATGATCCCTAGAGTCGAGACTAAGAGGAATTGATAAACCAATGCTTCCATAAAGTTGATCATGGTTTCCAATTATAGCTTTCATACCTGCTTATTTGGGATCATCTCCCGGATAAAGAAAAAAAAAGAATAAAAAAAGGCATCGATTTAAATCCAGATTTCTCCAGTACCTTATTTAAACGAAAATAGAAGCCAAAGCGATAAACCCCAAATAGCGGAGCAGTGCTGCATCAGACTACTTGTCTTCTTGTAGTTGGATCTCCAAGTTTTTGGAATACTCCAAATTCCACTTGAGCATCCAAATCCGGGTCAATACCAATAAAAAACATCTCTGAACAAGGTTCTAGCACCATGCCAAATGTGTATGAAGAAGAAAAGTAGAGCAAATGAAGTGTGTCCAGAAGTAAACCAGCCCATTGGACTGCTACGAAAAACACCATCGGATTTCAAAGTAGCACGATCTAATTCAAAAATTTCACCCAATTGAGCACGTCTAGCATATTTTTTCACAGTAGCAGGATCACTATAACCCAACGGATATCTATGATGGCTGTTAAGACAAGGAGTTAGCATGATGCATGCGATGCATGAGATGCATGTGGTTATCAAAACAACATATATCCTTCCGACTTTATTCCTCCCATACTCGTGGTAAGTCCATTTATGTCCTAGGTATGGCTTATTTTATGCACTGATATGGGGTACACAAAATCGTTCTCTCCTATGCTACAGGGGTGAACCTTGGCTACCTCAGTCCGTTTCCATCGGTAAAAGACAAAGACCGCCCATTTACAATATTGACTAAGCCTATTATGGGGATCGTGCCATTGTCTAGAAACGATGAATTGGGCCTTCGGTAATCACGGTTTTGGGGATGGACTTGGAGATATCCAAAAGTATAAAAATATTCCATAACAAGGCATATCCTTCCTGGATGAAAGCCAGTGTGGATATCAGACTCATGTATTTGGCATATTCTGATCATGTTTGGACCTCTAAGCCCATCAAGGTTTTCATACAAGTTGATCTGTTATCATTTTAAAGCGTTCAATCAGATTATCGCGAGGTACAACCTTGTCCCAGTTGAAAAGGCCCAACATGTTTACACTTTTGCCATCAGGTGGCTAAACAACTTCAAATTATATGGGTCCCAAACACAAGGTGGCCCATTGTCATTTTGAAAACTTTTGGCCCAACCATCATAAGATGCAAACTTGTCCCAGTTTAAGTGGCCCAATTAGTTCGTATCCTATGACGAGAGGTCCAAATGGATCCAAATGATAACGGTCCCAAACACAAGCATAGGGGAAGCTTTTATAGGACATATAACTATGGTTCATATGTGGGCTTATAAGGGTATAGATAAAGGCTTCCACCGGTGAAGGGTTGCTCACAACTAGGTCTCCTCACTCAAGGGTTCGAGCGACCATGTGAGCGCACATTTTTTATACCCTATGGTACATGCCAACGAGTGATGGTCATCACATAACGATCCGCCGCCTTGAGTGAAAGTGACTTCACGATACATGACGCCATCGGGGTAAAAAGGGTATGCAAAATATATGAGACTTGGTTAACCAAAGCCAAAGCCACGGACAATACGAGGCATTATTTCGGGGCCGATTCTCTATCCCCAGTGGAGTCGCCATCTGTAGGAGTGAAACAAGGTTTACCGCTATGCCTATGATGTTCGGCAACCACGACACTGTAGGGCTCGCAGCTCATAGGGAGTACGGATTAGCCCGCGGGGGACTAAACGGGAGAATAAAAGAGTCGCCACCCAGTGTGAACTGGTAAAATATTTAAGGCCGCACTCACCCCTCGCAAGGGAATACCTCAAACCGTTGGGTTCGGAATGGTCCTTTACTTATGCCAGTATAATGGACGGGTTCACACAATGATATAGCCAAGTCTTATGCAGTTCATGCAAGATAATTCAAATAAACACACAAATTTGCACACCCATAAACATTAATATAAACAAAAGCAAATTAAATTAAGAAATACAAGGTACGATAATAGAAGTCATAATAATCAAAACCAAATAAAACGTCAATAAATAAATAGTGAATAAAAAAGATGGGTTAGTCACGCATATATGGGTATTTCCCAAGTGGTACGTGGAGTTGTATCCTATGTACAGACCGCACTACTGTCCATTCGGATTCGGCTATGGAATTTATGTCTGGGTTTCCATCCGATATATAATATAAATAAAAATATAATAATGCATATGTGGATAATGAACAAATGACAAAATAACGATAAATAGACAAAAAGATAAATAGAGAAACTAAATGCGAAATAATAAAATAACGAGGAAAGCGAATAAATAAATAAAAAGATAAATAACACTAAATAGATAAAAAAAAATAAATAACGAAATGCCGAAAGAGAAAAATAATGTGACCAGAAATTTGGCAGTCTTTGATGTAGGACTTCGCATACCCGGTTGGATGTATTTCACGTTCAGCCCGGCATGCCGTGTCCAGAACAATAAAAATAAATAGGGTAGCCTCAGGTCTTACCTTTTAAGTCGATTTCTTGAAAGTGCATTAGGCCGTCGCCGAAAGGATTGAAGCTGGTTTGCTGTTTCACTGTTTATGCTCAATGTTTCGCTGTTTCTGCTCGCTATTTTGCTGTTCTGGTTGCTTTTTCTGGTTGCTAATTTTGGCTTACTGCTTACTGTTTTTACTCACTGTTTTTTTTACTGCTGTTTTCTATTTTAGGGCTACTATTTTTTGCGGTTTTTTGGATGATTTTGCTGGCTATTTTTGCGGTTTTTAGGGCTGTTTTAGCTTGTTGTTTTTGCGGTTTCTTCACTGTCTTTGGGCTGGTTTCTTTGGTTGTATTTTGGGACTGTTTTCTTCTATTTTTTTATTTTTTGGGATTGTTTTTTTGGGTTGTTTTTGCTGCTGTTTGTTCGGTTGGTTTGGTTATTTTCTTGTGCTGTTTTTGTTGCTGTTTGTTTGGTTGGTTTTTGTTTCTTTTGGTTTCGATATTGGCTGATTTTTGTGGGCTGTTTGGTGATTGAGTGGCTGCTATTTCAGTGATTGAAGGGCTACTGTGTACTACTGTTGGTTGGCTCAGTTTTTGTTTTTGGTTTTGTTTGTTGTTTGTTCGGTGGATGGTTGTTTTGTTTGTGGGTTTTGTCGTTGTCAGTTTGAGGTTATTTTGTTGCTGGCTGCGTCGGTTTGCTGGTTGAATTGTTTCTTTGCTTGTGTGTGTTTGCTGTGAAAGGGAGAAGAAAGAGAGCCTAGGTTTCTTTGATTATTGTCGTGTGTGTTTAGCCTCCTTGTGATGATTTGGGTTCTTTTTATAATATTTTGAAAGGATCTCTAAACAAGGGAACATATCATGTCTATTTTGGAAATTTATTTTGGGAAAGAATCTTGTAAATTTTTTTTTTTGGATAAGGGTCTTGTAAATTTGGTGATGAGGTAATTTCAAAATCTCATTAAATTGGAAAGTAATTTGCATGGGATTTCATATATTGTGAAATTGGAAGGTGTTGATGAGGGAATTTGAGCATGTGTTTTGCATGGGATTTCCTATCTTTGTTAAATTGGAAAGTGATTTGAGGGGATTTGCACATGTGAATTTCATGGGATTTTATCTATTTGGGAAGGTTTGGGCGTGCATGGGATGTTTCATGGAAAATTGTGTGTATGTGATGTGTATGCATGTATGGATGCATTCCCTATTCCGTTGGGTTTTCTTTGTCTAATTGGCTTGATGTCATCTTTGGTTAGGCATTCCTTGTGCTATTCTGCTCATGAGAAACTCTTGTCGACCCCTGTGCCTGCTTGCCTTCTACCAGTTCTCTTCTGGTGATTGCTCAGTTCTCTTTGGTCCCATGACTCGATATCCCGTTATGTCCCTTATTCGCGGGGTGGTAGACTGGTCGTACCCAGACCTGGTTTAGCTTTCTGCTCTCCGTTGCTTGCACTGGGTCACGGTGAATTACGCCCTTTTTGAAAGCGGCATCATCATTTTGGGATACTGAAAGTCATGTCTTCTAATTCCCAGATTTTCGAAATATGCCTTCTCTCGGAGGAGTTTGCTGCTATTATTGGCTTTGATTTTTCTCCTACTACCCTTCTAGCGATGTTGTGCTTCCAATGTCTATACCTTCATGAGGCCTTTGAAGTTTTCCTTGTTTTGCAGGTTCGTACTATCTTTTACTTAAGTTGTCCTCCCAATAGTTACACATATTATTGTCCTCAAAGAATGCCCAGTAATGAAACCAGAGAACCTTCAAAACACTCAATGCAACTCAAATCCAAGTCTTTGAATTAATCATCTAGGCCAGACTCATAGTGTGTGTGTGCATAGGTTCATTCACAGCTTGATTCCTAGGTAAGCCAACTCAATGACTTCGTTTAAAAATTGGGATCGATGGGTCAAACCAACCTAGATATCTCAATTATGCTATGCAATTGCTTTTTCTGTGCTCAATATGGTATGATTTTCTTTTTTCTTTTCTTTTGTCTCTCTTTTTTCTTATTCTTTTTCATTTTTTTTTCAACACACCTACCCTTTAAGGTAGCATTTCTCCTCATGGTCCTAATACTCGCCCATGGGTAGCTTCATGCTTATCGGTTATATGTGGTTTAATTTTTTCTTTAGAGACTTTTATTTTATTTTCAACCATACAACACATCATAACACAAGCAAATCAGGATAGACATCTAAGCAAAGGGTCATTCATCGACCTGCAATTTCTTCAACTAGTCATCTTGCCAAGAACCTATAATTAAGTGCTTACGAGTCTAACATAGATCAACTACTCAAAGTATCAGATAAAACTCATAAAAGTACATCAAGTCCAATGATAAAATTTTTAAAATACTCGACCCAGAAAAAGAACAACCCAACACACACACAGAAACTCTCTACCCACCTACATGGGTGTCAATAAGGTTTTGGATCTCATGCCTTAGTATTTTATTGAGTATTTTATGAGATGCATGTGGTTATCAGAACAACATATAGCCTTCTGACCTTTTTTTTTTTTGGATAAGGTAAGTATTATAACCAAAGAAAACTATACAAAGAGCAAGGGGTATACCCAGGCACTAGAGAGGACAAGCCCTCCTAGAAAAAACCCAAAAAACTACAAAGCCAAAAGGCTACAAATGAATCAACAGAAGATGTCCACGGGAAGGTGCCACGAAAGGTGAAGCCATTTATTGTCATAAGATGGATTTACCTTACGTAAGGAGCTAACACGATTCCTAACATCAAAAACAATATCATAAAAGAGAGCAGAGAAATAGGCCGAAGAGGCATATCATGAGTGCGAGCATTCCTTTCCCTCCAAATATGGTAAACTGACGCTTGTAAAAGACAGGACGAACCAGAAGATGACTTAAAGAGGCTCCGGAGAACTGACAAACCCACCCAACAGTCTGACACCAATCTCGGCAACTCCAATCTAACCCACACATGGCCAGCACAGACGACCAGACCCTAGAAGAATAGAGGCACTGGAAGAAAAGATGACCAATATCCTCACTCGAATAACCGCATAGATAGAATACACCGAGGAGAGCAAGCAGAGATGCCAAATCTCATCAGACTGTCCTGAGTACAAAGGCCACCCTGAATAGACATCCAAAGAAGAAAGGAATGACGGGGAATTGCCTTCCGGAACCAAACAACTCGAGACCAATGCAACTGGGGTTTCCTTGCCCTCATGGCATTCCAGGCACTATCCACAGAGAATCTTCCGTTTGTAGCCTTCTGACCTTATTCCTCCCACACTCAAGGTAAGTCCATTTTCTGTCCTAGGTATGGCTTATTTTATGTACCAATGTGGGGTACACAAAATCGCTCTCTCCTATGCTATAAGGGTTGCAATCGTCCCTTGCACCTCCGGTCCTTTCCATCGGTAAAAGACAAAGACCGTCCATTTACAATATTGACTAAGCCTAATATGGGGATCGTGCCATTGTCTACAAATGACAAATTGGGCCCTTGGTAATCACTGTTGTAGGGATAAACTTGGAGATACTCAAAAGTATACAAATATGCCGTAACAAGGCGAATCCTCCTGGGATGAAAGCCAGTGCGGATATCGAACTCATGCATTTGGCATATTCGGATCATGTTTGGACCTTCTAAGCCCATCAAGGTTTTTATACAAGTTGGCCCGTTATCATTTTAAAGCGTTCAATCAGATTATCGCGAGGTGCAAACTTGTCCCAGTTGAAAAGGCCCACAGGTTTACACTTTTGTGATAAGGTGGCTAAACAACTTCAAATGATATGGGGCCCAAACATAAGGCGGCTTTGGCCCAATTACCATAAGATGCAAACTTGTCCCAGTTTAAGTGGCCCCAACAAGTTCGTATCCTATGAGGAGAGGTCCAAATGGATCTAAATGATAATGGTCCCAAACACAAGCATATGGGTAGCTTCTATAGGACATATAACTATGGTACAAATGTGGGCTTATAAGGGTATGGATAAAGGCTCCCGCTGGCGAAGGGTTGCTCACAACTAGGTCTCCCCACTCAAAGGTTCGAGCGACCAAGTGAGCGTGCCTTTTTTTTTATACCCTAAGGTACGTGCCAACGAGTGATGACGCCACATAACGATCCGCCGCCTTGAGTGAAAGTGACTTCATGATAAATGACACCATCGGGGTAAGAAGGGTATGCAAAATATATGAGACTTGGGTAACCAAAGCCAAAGCCACGGACTCTACAAGGTATTGTTTCAGGGCTGATTCTCTATCCCCAGTGGAGTTTCATATGTAGGAGCGAAGCGGGTTTACCGCTATGCTTATGATGCTCGACGACCACGACATTGTTGGGCTCGCAGCCCGTAGAGAGTACGGAGTAGCCCACGGGGGACTAAACCAGAGAATAAAGGAGTCACCACCCAGTGTAAACTGGGAAATGATTTAAGGCCGCACTCACCCCTCACAAGGGATGACCTCAAACCGTTGGGTTCAGAATGGTCCCTTACTTATGCTAGTATAATGGACGAGTTCACATAATGGTATAGCAAAGTCTTATGCAGTACATGCAAGATAATTCAAATTAACACATAAATTTGCACACCCATAAACATTAATAGAAATAATAAAAGCATATTAAATGAATAAGTACGAAATGCGATAACGAAAATTACAATAATCAAAAGTAAATTGAGCGTCAATAAATAAATAGTAAACAAAAAGGGGGTTAATCATGCGTATATGAGTATTTCTGAGCGGTACGTGGAGTTGTATCCCAAGTACATACCGCACTACCGTCCATTCGGATTCGGCTCCAGAATTTTTGTCTGGGTTTCCATCTGATATACCACAAGGGATAATACCATGCAATAATTAATGCAATGAAATAAAGAATAGACATGAAAGTAGATGTGAAATTGTGGGGACACAGAAACTGGACGACGCATGCTGTTCCGGGCTCGCGGCCCGGTTTGGAGTACGGAGTAGCCCGCGGGGGACTAAACCGGAGAATAATGGAGTCGCCACCCGGTGTGAACCGGGAAAATAATTTAAGGCCGCACTCACCCCTCGCAAGGGAATACCTCAAACCGTTGGGTTCGGAATGGTCCCTTACTTATGCCACTTGTAATAAAATGATTTGTGCAATAATTTAATCGAGTCTAGCAACATATATTCCTAAGGGGTAATTTACTCCTAAGTTCGCACGCATGCATCAAAAGTTCATCTATGTTCACATGTAACGCATTTTCAAATTTGCATACAACCTATTTGCATATAATCTATGTCCAACTTTGCATGCATAAAGATGAATTGAAATACGGCAAACATACAATGTCATAAGCACATTACATTCGATCATAGGCATGTCAGTAGATAGTAATTGTACAATCACGCATGAAAGCAAATCAGAATAATGGCGAGCATATAACTTCACATGTTGAATGGATGATGAGGAAGCATAAGTAGATAACTACCATGTAAACATGCATCACGGAAATGAACATGTAATCTTGTGCACACAATAAATAACTAAATGTGAGAACATGAACAATCAAAGTGGCAAATGACAAAATGCATGCATGAGATGTGATGAAAGAGGGCTTGTTTACCATGGGCGTTCTTAGCCGCGTTCGAACGGTAAATAGAAGGTTCGCGTTCGAGTAGCGTTCGGAAACGCGTTCGAACGAACTGAGACAGAAAACATGCGTTTGTGAGGCGTTCTGAAACGCGTTCGAACGGGGTTACAGCAATGACCTCCAAAATGGAGTAAACAACATGACACATACAAGAACGGATGAATAGATGACACCTAATAAATAATAATGGGCTAAAAGGCGCGGTAAAGCATCGTGGTAAAGGATCTTTAACCCCTCGAAATGGAGGACCTTTAATCCGACTTACTAAGCCCATGCGCAATGCAACATGATGCAAGAAGATGACATACAAAGAAAAGCGAATAACGAAATGAAAGGCGCGGCGAAGTATCGTGGTAAAGGTTATTTAACCCCTCGAAATGGAGGACCTTTAATCCAACTTACTAAGCCCATGCGCATCACATCATAATGTATATAAAAAAAGACAACAATATCAGACTTCGTATACCCGATTGAACATATCTCACATTCAACCGACTATACATCATCCGGCGCGGTAAAGCATCGTGGTAAAGGATTTTAACCTCTCAAAATAGAGGACCTTTAATCGCACTTACTAAGCCCATGCGCAAACAACACAATACATATAAAAAATAAAGATAACAATATAGGACTTCGGATATCCGATTGAACATATCTTACATCCAATCGAATATACATTATCCGGTGCGGCAAAGCATCGTGGTAAAGGATTTTAACCTCTCAAAATCGAGGACCTTTAATCGCACTTACTAAGCCCATACGCTAATAACACGATGTATATAAGAAGTAAAGACAACGATATCGGACTTCGTGTATCTGATTGAACATATCTTACATCAAATCGAATATACATTATCCGGCGCGGCAAAGCATCGTGGTAAAGGATTTTAACCTCTCCAAATAGAGGACCTTTAATCGCACTTATTAAGCCCATGCGCTTTATCTCATCATTACATAAACAAATAACATGCGGAAATCAAGTAACGAATAATAAACAAATCAAAACAACATAAAACGAAATATGCGCCGTTTACTCAAGTGGTACGTGGAGTTGTATCCCGAGTACATATCATACTACCGTCCATTCGGAATCGGCTATGAAATTTATGTCCGGGTTTCCATCCTATATACCACGAGAGGCGACACATTTTTCATTTTATTTAAGGGCCATAACATACATCATTTTACAATTCATGCATTTTCTATCTATTCAAGGGCCACAACATGCTTTTCTCCACAATAATCATGCAAACGAAACTCAATAAATAATAAAAATACAACTGAAAAACGGATGTGAAAGAATACCCTCAGGTCTAACTTTTTTCGTCGACTATCGGACTCGCGTTTCACGGTGATCGGAAGGGTGAAAGCTCCGCAACTTTTTTGGTTCACTGGTTTGCGTTTTTCCTCGCTATTTTCGCTGCACAAGCTACTGTTTTTGCTCCGTTTCGCTTGCTGTTTTACTACTGTACTTTTGTTGTATCTTGGTTACTGGTTTAGGTGATTTATGGGCTATTTTGTTGGCTCGGTTTGGGGTCTGATTTACTCTCGGTTAATGGGTTGTTTCAAAACTGCTTTGGTGCGTGAAATAGCGGGGCTATTGTGGAGACAGTTGGGGTTGTTTTTCGGTCAGTTTCAGGGGGGTATGAGGCTTGAGCAGTGTGGGCTGAGAGAGTTGAAGATGCTATGTGTTAAGGTGCGTGAAGGGACAGATTTGTGAAGGGCTTGTTACATGGGGCTGCTATGCGTGAGGGCTTCGTTGAGTGGGTTTATTTCTTTCATAGGTGGCGTGTGTGGCTTTGATTATTTGCCGAGAGGTTGCAGGTCAGTCAGTTGATGTGAGGCTTATTTGCGTTGAAGGCTAGGGGCAGATTGTGTTGTGGCGTGAAGGCTTGTAACGTGAAAGGGCAGTGTGCTGTGAGTGTGTGCTATGGATGATGGCGTGATTTGTGAATTAGGGGTTTATTATTTTTTCTGTTTTGTTGGCTTTGTGGCCGTGAATGTTCTAGGGGGGATCCAGGGTTGGAGTTTGCTGTTGTTTATATAGAGAGAGGGAATGATTAGTGTTTGCATGGGATTATTCAAAAAGGAAATGGATCAAATAATAAGGAAGAGATTTGTGTATTTAATTAGGATATGATTTAGTTTCAAACAAGGAAAACCAAAGATTGAGGGGGGACAAAATTAGTTAAATTTAGGAAGTCAATATATTTAATTTGTGTTGTTTAGGCATAATATTTGTTAAGTTATGAATACAATATTTTATATTATGAATAATATTTGTTGATTGATTTTAATTAGGCATGATTTTATTTAATGTTTTATTTAATTTGGTATATTATTTAATTAATATTTTATTTAATTGGGTTGTATTTTGAGGGCCTTGGGCGTGTGGGCCAAGTGTGGTGGGCTAGGTGTTGTGTTGGTTTGGTGAGTGGGTTTGGGCCAAGGTTAAATGGTTCTGGGTTTTTTTTAGGCCAAAGGTGCTTTAAAACGGAGGTCCAACGAGTGAGCTTGGAGCTAAACAAGCGGATAAAATTTAATGAAACACTGATTCCCTTCCGATGACCGTTTCCCGCAACTTCCTCGACTAAAAAAGGTAGTACCTCAAAATGAGACTCATCATAGGGACTCACATGTAAAAATGCAATGCCTATAGTCGCCCCCACTTTGATGGGACTTGTGCAGTGTGTGACTTTGAACAATCCATCAAAGTTATGCAATGCATTTTTTACTTACCTGGCTCGCCAACTGCCACCTGACTTGCCTGCTGCTCCGTCGAGCTGATGATGTAGTGGACCTCGATCCTAGGACGCATCCCAATAACTGCAATCGATAACGGGGTCATCGACCCTGGGACGCATCCCAATACCGCTGAAAAAATGGGCCTCGACCTTGGGACGCATCTAAAAAACTAAAAGTGCAGGGGGCCAACGGCCCTGGGACGCATCCCGATAATGTTGCCAAAATGGGCCTCGACCCTGGGACGCATCCCCAAAACTAAAGGTGCAGGGGGCCAACGGCCCTGGGACTCATCCCGGTAACTGCAACCTGACAACGGGGGCTCACGGCCCTGGGACGCATCCCGATAACGTTGCCAAAATGGGCCTCGACCCTGGGACGCATCCCAAAAACTGCTGATGATATGGGTTTACAACCTTGGGACGCATCCCCAAAATTGCTGATACTGAAGAAGTGGGTTACAACCCTGGGACGCATCCCCAAAACGCTGATATGATGAAGTGGGCCTCAACCATAGGACGCATCCCCAAACTGCTAATGAAATATGGGCCTCAACCTTGGGACGCATCCCAAAAACTGCTGATACTGAAGAAATGGGTACAACCTTGGGACGCATCCCCAAAACTGCTGATACTGATGAAGTGGGTTACAACCCTGGGACGCATCTCCAAACTGCTACTGATACTGATGTGGGTCTCGACCCTGGGACTCATCCCTAAAATTGATACTGATGCTGCTGCGGGCCTCGACCCTGAGACTCATCCCTAAACTGATGTTGATGCTGATGTGGGTCTCGACCCTGTGACTCATCCTCAAAACTAATATTGATGCTGTTGCGGGCCTCAACCCTGGGACTCATCCCCAAAACTGATACTGATGATGACGTAGGCCTCGGCCTTGAGACTCATCCCTGAAACTGATGCTGATGTGGGCCTCACCCGCAGACTGATACTGATGTGGGCCTCACCCGCATACTGATACTGATGTGGGCCTCGCCCGCATACTGATACTGATGTGGACCTCGCCCCCAGACTGATACTGATGTGATGCAGACCGATCCGCCCCAGAGTGCCATACCAAGCAGGACTGATTCTTATAAGGATGTGGGCCCCGCCCCTAGAGTGCCATACCCGGTAAGACTGATGCTGATAACGATATGGGCCTCGCCCCCGAACTGTTACTGATATGGGCCTCGCCCCCAAAACTGATACTGATATTGGCCTAGCCCCATACTGATACTGATATGGGCCTCGCCCCCATGCTGATACTGATATGGACCTCATCCCAAACTGATACTGATATGGACCTCGTCCCAAACTGATACTGATATGGGCCTCGCCCCCAGAGTGCCATACTCGACCAGACTAATAATGATAATGTGGGCTTCGCCTCCAGAGTGTCATACCCGGCAAGACTGATGCTGATGCTAATGTGTCATTTCAACATATTAAATTGCCTCTCATGAGATAATCCTGATAGGTAGACATATTTTCGTCCTCAATGAATGTTTTCGCATCGAAACCTGAGAACCTTCAAAGTACTTGATCACTCAACTCCGATCCTCTGAATAGGTGATCTGAGCTAGACTCCTAGTGTGTGTGTGCCAAGGCTCTTTCCCAGCTTATTCCTTCAGTGAACCAACTCGATGATTTTGTTTCGGAGAATTGGATCGGTGGGTCTAACCAACTGGATGTCTCGATCACACTCTGTGATTACTTCATCATACTCAACATGATATGGTCTTCTTCTCTTTTCTTGTCTCTTTCTTTTCATTCTTTTCATTTTTTTCACTCATTCCACATAATTCTTCCGTCATCTTCTGATAATATGGCTTCGCCCTTGAGATCCATTCCCGAAACTCAAACTCATATGGGCCTCAGCCCTGAGACTCCTCCCCAAAACTAACACCAATGTGGGCCTCAACCCTCGGATTACTACCCGCATCTGTCACCAACATGGGCCTCAGCCCTAGGATTATTACCCGAATCTGATACTGTGCTTTCGCTGTTTCTGAATGGCTTGTCTTTGCCGCTTTCTCTTTTCTTCTTCAAAACCTGTGAACACAAAACAAAACAAACACAAAATGAATGCAAAATGGGTTACGTGTATGCATGCATGTATGTGTTTCTTATCCCGTCGGGTTAGGTTTTCCACCAATTCCCTTGGTGACTGCTCGGTCTTTTCTTCCTCAAGTAAAGTACTGTTTCAATTTGTCCACGTCGATTGGCTCGGTGAACTCATTCTCCTCTAAATCTGACAGTCTCACTGTCCGTTCCCATTGCTGAATGGTTATCCTGTCTTTTCTGCTTGCTTCTTCCAAAAATTCACCGGGTTCTAAATATCGCTGAGTATCATAGTACCAAGGTTGAATTCTTTTGTCAAATATACTTATGTTGCAGAGACTCAGGCAAGTTAACGAAATGAACATCTTTATTATCATTAAGAAAAGGTTCGAACAAATAGACAAAATCAATGTCTCTATTAATAAATGCTGGATCACAACTGAATAAGATCTGGGAGATAAACATCTCCATAAATTGCAACTTTATATTCCTTTGCTTTCTTATTTCCTTCGACCATCAATTTCTCCAGGTACAGTAGTTCTTCTTCCCATTCACTTCTCCCTTTTGCAACCTCCATCTCATCACTGTCTGAGAAGTTTTCCCAAAGATCCTCCCTCTGCTTTATTTCACTTTTACCACTGTTGCCCCGTATCCCCGTGCAAGAAGTTTGGTAGTTGTGGGTTTGAAGGACACGGCTGTCGGGTAGGCCGGATTTGGTCATGTAGGTGGGTAGAGGTTTTCTGTGTGTGCTGGGTTGTTCTTTTTCCGGGTTGGGTATTTTATGGGCATCAATGAGGTTTTGGATCTCGTGCCTAAGGCGGATACAGTTGTTAGTTTCATCGCCTCTTTGCTGGTGGAAGTAACAGTAAAGGTTCAGTTTAAGGTAGCGCGACACAGGGTTTGGAAGTGGTCTAGGCTCTAAGGGATTTATGAGTCCTTGCCCTTTCAGCTCTTCAAATACCTCCAACAAAGGTCTACCAAGATTGGAGAATCGTCTACTTCTGATAGGGGCAATCTCAGAAGGAGTGGGCTTGGTCTTTGAAGGTTCCCCAATGGTCTTTCCATTCTGATTGTACATCTCTCTGTTATCGGCTATACATAGTACGGTCAAACTGGCCACAACATTAGTCAGAATTCGCAATATCTCAATAATTCATGTTACTTTGGTCTCCAATTGATCCAGGCGGGATCCCTCGTTGGCTGACTCACTCATGTTGGCTGATGGTCTTCTGACAAGTCTTCCCCCAACCCAACGGGTATCTATGATGGCTTTTTAGAACACAATGGGTTAGCATGATGCGTGTATGCATGAGTGCATGTCATGTATGCGATGTATGGAATAAATAAGCTTATAAAAGAATTTCACTAATTGGCCCATTATCATTTTAAAGTGTTCAATCATATTATTGCGCGGTGCAAACTTGTCCCAGTTGAAATGGCCCAACAGGTTTACACTTCGCGATAACATAACCAAATAACTTCAAATGATATAAGGCATATACATAAAATGGCCCATCGGCATTTTAGAAGCCTTTGGCCCAACTGTAAAAGGACACGAACTCGTCACAGTTTAAATGGCCCAACAAGTTCACATCTCTTGACAAAAGGTCCAACTGGATCCAAATAACAATGGTCCAAAACATAAACATAACAAGATAATTCAAGCATAAAGCAATAAGTTCTACAGAGTGGCCCACCAACATTTCAAAAGCTTTGGGCCTAATTGTCATAGGATATGAACTCGTCCCAGTTTAAATGGCCCAACAAGTTCGCATTTCTAACAAGAAGCCCAACTGCGTCCAAATGGTGATGGTCCACAAGCACAAGCACATAGAGATAATTCAAGCATTAAAATAATAAATTCTACAAGGTGGCCCATCAACATTTTAGAAGCTTTGGGCCCAATCGTCATAGGATACGAACTCGTCCCAGTTTAAATGGCCCAACTAGTTCGCATTTCTGACAAAAAGTCCAACTGCATCCAAATGAGGATGGTCCACAAGCACAAGGAAATAGTTGCTATAGGCCATACAACCCCGGTCTACGAGTGGGTTCGTGGGAGTATAGACAAAGACTCTCTCTGGCGAAGGATTGCCCACAACTAGGTCTCCCCACTCAAGGGTTCGAGCGACCAAGTGAGCGCACCTTTTTTATACCCTAAAGTACGTGCCAACAAGTCATAGCGTGTTACTAATTGTAAAATTTATTTCTTGTTACAGATTCCCCAGAGGGAGGGTGGAACGAACTCTCTTAAATACCCAAGCCTCTTAGGCTCTTATCGCTTGGTGACAGGAATAAGCAACAAGTCCTCCAGATTAGTCTGTCACAACAGGCCAATGGTCATGATTATCTAGGTGTCTTCACAGCTTTTCCTTATAGAAAGGTAGTGAATAAAGGAAGACACCAAACCATTACCTATCCTTAAAATGTCTTTGATCAAACCCCCATTTTACCAACTGTAGACACGGTTAATTAAAGCACAAATCATAATTATTACAAAACATTATTTCGGGGCCGATTCTCTATCCCAGTGGAGTCGTCAGACTGTGGGGACACAGAAACTGGGCGACACATGCTGTTCCGGGCTCGCGGCCCAGTTGGGAGTACGGAGTAGCCCGTGGGGGACTAAACCGGAGAATAATGGAGTCGCCACCCGGTGTGAACCGGGAAAATAATTTAAAGCTGCATTCACCCCTTGCAAGGGAAGACCTCAAACCGTTGGGTTCGGAATGGTCTCTTACTTATGCCACTTGTAATAAAATGATTTGTGCAATAATTTAATCGAGTCTAGCAACATATATTCCTAAGGGGTAATTTACTCCTAAGTTCACATGTAACGCATTTTCAAATTTGCATACAACCTATTTGCATATAATCTATGTCCAACTTTGCATGCATAAAGATGAATTGAAATACGGCAAACATACAATGTCATAAGCACATTACATTCGATCATAGGCATGCCAGTAGATAGTAATTGTACAATCACGCATGAAAGCAAATCGGAATAATGGCGAGCATATAACTTCATGAACATGTTGAATGGATGAATGAGGAAGCATAAGTAGATAACTACCATGTAAGATTGCATCACGGAAACGAATATGTAATCTTGTGCACACAATAAATGACTAAATGTGAGAACATGAACAATCAAAGAGGCAAATGACAAAATGAGTAACCATGCATGAGATGTGATGAAAGAGGGCCTGTTTACCGTGGGCGTTCTTAGTCGCGTTCGAACGGTAAACAGAAGGTTAGCGTTCGAGTAGCGTTCATAAACGCGTTCGAACGAACTGAGACAGAAAACATGCGTTCGTGCGGCGTTCTGAAATGCGTTCGAACGGGGTTACAGCAGTGACCTCCAAAATGCAGTAAACAACATGACACATACGTGAACGGATGAATAGATGACACCTAATAAATAATAAAGGGCTAAAAGGCACGGCAAAGCATCGTGGTAAAAGATCTTTAACCCCTCGAAATGAAGGACTTTTAATCCGACTTACTAAGCCCATGCGCAATGCAACATGATGCAAGAAGATGACATACAAAGAAAAGCGAATAACGAAATGAAAGGCGCGGCGAAGTATCGTGGTAAAGGTTCTTTAACCCCTCGAAATGGAGGACCTTTAATCGCACTTACTAAGCCCATACACTAATAACATGATGCATAAAAGAAGTAAAGACAACGATATCGGACTTCGTGCATCCGATTGAACATATCTTACATCCAATCGAATATACATTATCCGGCGCGGCAAAGCATCGTGGTAAATGATTTTAACCTCTCCAAATAGAGGACATTTAATCGCACTTACTAAGCCCATGCGCTTTATCTCATCATTACATAAACAAATAACATGCGGAAATCAAGTAACGAATAATAAACAAATCAAAACAACATAAAACGAAATATGCTTCATTTACTCAAGTGGTAAGTGAAGTTGTATCTCGAGTACAGATCATACTACCGTCCATTCGGAATCGGCTATGAAATTTATGTCCGGGTTTCCATCCTATATACCACGAGAGGTGACAAATTTTTCATTTTATTTAAGGGCCACAACATACATCATTTACAATTCATGCATTTTCTATCTATTTAAGGGCCACAACATGCTTCACTCCACAATAATCATGTAAATGAAACTCAATAAATAATAAAAAATACAACTGAAAAACGGATGTGAAAGAATACCCTCAGGTCTAACCTTTTTTGTCGACTCTCGGACTCGCGTTTCACGGTGATCAGAAGGGTGAAAGCTCTACAACTTTTCTAGTTCACTAGTTTGCGTTTTTCCTCGCTGTTTCGCTGCTCAAGCTACTATTTTTGCTCCGTTTCGTTGCTATTTTGCTGTTGTACTTTTGATGTATCTTGGTCACTGGTTTAGGTGATTTAGGGGCTGTTTTGTTGGCTCGGATTGGGGTCTGATTTACTCTCGGTTAAGGGGTTGTTTCAAAGCTGCTTTGGTGCGTGAAATAGTGGGGCTGTTGTGGAGACAGTTGGGGTTGTTTTCGGTCAGTTTCAGGGGGGGTATGAGGCTTGAGCAGTGTGGGCTGAGAGAGTTGAAGATGCTATGTGTTAAGGTGCGTGAAGGGGCAGATTTGTGATGGGCTTGTTACATGGGGCTGCTATGCGTGAGGGCTTCGTTGAGTGGGTTTATTTCTTTCGTAGTGGCGTGTGTGGCGTTGATTATTTGCCGAGAGGTTGCAGGTCAGTCAGTTGATGTGAGGCTTATTTGCGTTGAAGGCTAGGGGCAGATTGGTGTTATGGCGTGAAGGCTTGTAACGTGGAAGGGCAGTGTGCTGTGTGTGTGTGCTATGGATGATGGGGTGATCTGTGAATTAGGGGTTTATTATTTTTTCTGTTTGTTGGCTTTGTGGCCGTGAATGTTCTAGGGGGGATCCAGGGTTGGAGTTTGTTGTTGTTTATATAGAGAGAGGGAATGAATTAGGGTTTGCATGAGATTATTCAAAAAGGAAATGGATCAAATAATAACGGAGAGATTTGTGTATTTAATTAGGATATGATTTAGTTTCAAACAAGGAAAACCAAAGATTGAGGGGGGACACAATTAGTTAAATTAGGAAGTCAATATATTTAATTTGTGTTGTTTAGGCATAATATTTGTTAAGTTAGGAATACAATATTTTATATTAGGAATAATATTTGTTGATTGATTTTAATTAGGCCTGATTTTATTTCATGTTTTATTTAATTTGGTATATTATTTAATTAATATTTTATTTAATTAGGTTGTATTTTGAGGGCCTTGGGCGTGTGAGCCAAGTGTGGTGGGCTAGGTGTTGTGTTGGTTTGGTGAGTGGGTTTGGGCCAAGGTTAAATGGTTCTGGGTTTTTTTTAGGCCAAAGGTGCTTTAAAACGGAGGTCCAACGAGTGAGCTTGGAGCTAAACAAGCGGATAAAATTTAACGAAATACCGATCCCTTTCCGACGACCGTTTCCCGCAACTTCCTCGACTAAAAAAGGTAGTGCCTCTAAATGAGACTCATCATAGGGACTCACATGCAAAAATGCAATGCCTACAGAAATAATATAGCAACACATAAACAATAAGTAAAGGCGGATATTAAAATGACAATAAAAGCTATTAAATAAATAAATAAAAAGATAAATAACAAAATAAATCCGAGATAAGATAACGATGAAATAAATAATGAAATAAAATGTGAAATAATAAAATAACAATGAATAAAAAAGATAAACAATAAAATAAATGCGAAATAATAAAATAAAGATAAATAATAATAAAAATGTGGGATAAATAACGAAATAAAGAAAAGTGTGACCAGAAATTTGGCCGTCTTTAATGTAGGACTTCACATACCCGGTTGGACGTATTTCACTTCCAACCAGGCATGTCGTGTCCGGAACAACAAAATAAATAGAGTAAAATATGCCCTCAGGTCTTACCTTTTAAGTTGCTTCTCGGAAGTGCGTGACGCCTTCGCCAGAAGGATTAAAGCTTGTTGTTTTTCTAGTTTGCTGATTTGGTTTCTCTACACTTACTGTTTCGCTGCTTTTGGGGACTAGTTTTGGGTTTTTTTTTTGGACTATTTTTGGACTGTTTTGGAGGCTGTTTTGGTGGTTTGTTGGTTCACTGGTTCACGTTTTTTGGTGCAGTTTGCTCATTTGAGTTGTCTCGGTTTTGGCCTAGGATTTTCTGTTTCACGGTTTTGTTCTTCTCGGTGCTATTTTGTTGTTTTGTTCGGTCAGAGGCTGCTTTATTTGTGTTATTACCGTCTGTTTGGTGGCTTTGTGTTTGTCGGTTGGTGCTTGGTGATGTGTTGAACGTGTGTGTGTGTTTCTAAGTGTGAGCCGTGTGTGCGCGCGTGAGTTGCGTGTGTGCGTTTAGGGTGTGAGAAAGTGTGTGCCGAGTGTGTCCTAGGGTTTGTGTCTTGTGTCGGTGAGGGCTGAAGGGTTTGTGTTTGTTTTGATGTTTGTTCGGCTGGTGGGTTGCGTCTAAGGGTGAAGAGGAGTGTAGGTTTCTTTTGATCTTGTCGTGTGAGCGTTTGTGTCTTAGAAAGTGTGTGTGTTTAGTCGTGTGTGTTGCCGTGAGAAGAGAGAAATAACTTAGGTTTTGGATTTTTGTGATTGCCGTCTCTCCCTCTGGTTTAGGTTTGGGATTTGGTTTTCAATTTATAGTGACAAGGGATCTCCCATCAAGGAAATAAATCAAATAAATTTGGGAGATATTCCCTTAAATTATTTAGGGAAAGAATTTTTGTAATTTTGGTGAGGATGAGATTCACAATCTCTTTAAATTGGAAGGTGATTTGAGGGATTTTTGACATGTGCTTTGCATGGCATTTTTTATTTTGGGAAGGCTTGGGTGTGCTTGGGCTTAGATTGCAGGGTAATGGGCATAGGATAAGGTTTGAAACAGAAACTGACCGAACGAATACGGGGCGGGCTAGCGATTCCGAATCCAATGAGGTGCTAATTTTGGAGGTTTTTCCTTCCGGCATTCATTTCCCGCAACTTCCGTGACTTATCAGGTAGTGCCTCCAAATGAGGCTCATCATTGGGCTAATGCAAAAATGCAGTATCTACACAGTGTAGTACTGTTACGTCATGGGACGAAGATAACGTGATATAAATTATGTTGGGACACAAATGCACTCATGGAATGACTTTGGGGATAATCCGTTAATTTCCCGAAATTCCAATACGAAATTTTATAATGTACCACATAGGACAGCCAATAGTTTTTGGGCAATAAATTTCTCATACGAACTCCGATTTTTATAAATTTTATATCCCCGGAAATCTAAGATCGAGGCCTACAACGTTTGTGTTGAACATTTTGCCAAATTCGAACCAGAAATAGGATAAATATGGAGATCAAAAATTCAGATAAATAGTACTCCGAGGGTATTCTAGTAAATTCTATAAGTTTCTACACTCTTCTTATTGAAAAAGGGCCAAGTATAAAATTTAACTATTCGTGTATCCATAGAAATGAAGAAGAAAACGTGAAGGAGAGAGAAAAAAGAAAAAAAAAAAAGGAGAAGAGAAAGAAGAAAGAAGAAAGAAGAAGAAATAGGAAGATATGAGAATAAGCAAATACGAAACAACCATTCAACAAGCAAGAAGAAGAAAAATTACCTTGAAGGCTTGAGGAATGAGGAGAATCAAGAGAAAGAAGGTAATGAGACTTGATAAAAATTATTAAGTTTTGAAGTTTTGATGATTTTAGTAGATTAATGACTTGAATGTGATGAACGAATGAATGATCATGGTGTTAAGAAATGAAGATTGTTGGAAATCCCCAAATTGTTAATTTTGGTTATAGACTAATGGAGTATATAAAATTAATGTGAGTAGAGTTTAAGGATGTTATTGATGGTTTTTTGAATGATTATTAAAGCTAATTGCTTGTATGAAACGTTTGGGGAAGTATTGAGCAACTTGAATATGAAAGAATAAAGTTAAGACCGGATTTTTGGTCTTGCGTCGCGATGTAGAGAGCCTGACGTCACGACACGATCTGGGAATTTTCCCAGAAATGTTTCTGGTCTGGTTTGCGTCGCGACGCGAAAGGTCTTTGCATCTCGACGCGCAAAGCAAAAGTTTGGGTACACCTCTAGACGATGCGCGTCGCGACGCGCCCTGACCTACATAGCGACGCAAGATCAAAATATTCCCCAAATATGTTTCTAACCATTTCAGTTTCACGCGAACACGTTAGAGGCTACCCTATAAGCCCCGTATTAACTCGTATGTATATATTATATCACGATATGAGTACGATACCCACAGAGTGATAATGCTTGCTTTAATAAGCAAATTTTAGCCTGATTCCAAAGTGCGTTTGTTAGTTCATTTGTAATCTAGTTTATCCAATGTAGATCATCGCAGGAACCGGAGTTTTCTCAGCAAGCGAGTAATGTCAGCCAGATTTCCTAACAGTGAGTGGACACTTCTCTTTTCAAGTTGATTTTTCTTATTGGTTTATTCATTTATCCTTTATGAATTCAGACTTACTTTTGTGCATATAGGGCGTTAGACAGAATTTTATTACAGTTGTTTTTCAGATAAGGATGATTTAGAAAAGAAATATTTTCCAAAGCATGATTTTATGATTTTTGAGGCACGGGGGAAAAACTCACCTCAGTATGTAACTTGTACAGAGATGGAATTGACGGACAGCACATGTGCACATGTAGAGGACTGGGGGGACGGCGATACGTAATGCCCCCAGATCATAGTTCAGGACTAGGGATGACAAATTCCCCTAGATCCTAGTTTCAGAGCTTGAAGGATAGCATAGATCCGCACCTCCAGTTCTAGTTTAGTGGCTTGGGGGACGGCGATATGTAACGCCCCAAGATCACCAATTTCAGTGACAGTAGTGGCATGCTTTGGAAGATGGCGATACGTAACCCCCCCAAAGTCATGTATTTGCACTCCTTGCTCTAGTTAGGCGTGGGGGGACGGCGATACGTAATTACCCCATACGTCGAGTTTTTCAGATACAGGCCAGTTTTCAGATATCATATTTTCAAAAAGAAAAGAATTATCAGATATTAAATTTTCGAAAACAGTTTTTAGAGAGCAGATTTCAGAAAGGTTAAGTTTTATTAAAGAGATTTCATATAAGTTTTCTCTAAAATAGCTCAGAGTTTTCAGACAAGAAAAGGATTTTCAAACAATTTGATTTTCTGAAAGGCCATTGATTATTGAACTAAAAGTTTTCATTATAATAATTCAGTTTTTATCATCCACTCACTTAGATCGTATGATGATCTAACCTCCCTCCAAATTTTCTTATTTTTAGGTATTCTCCGAGGGTGCGCTCAGGAGGACGGATACTGATGCAGTCACTAGGGTATGGAGTCTATCAATCCAAGTCAGAAAGAGTAAGAGTCCAGTCAGAGTCAAATAAAAGCCATGTATTAGTCTATGATTATGGAATAGTCATTGTAAAAACTTGTGTTCTTATGTATACAGTTATTGAAGTTAAGTTTGCATTTTAAATTATTAAGTTGGGCCACAGTCCCATACATAAGATATAATTAGAGAAAAGAGTAATAGTGTAGTTTATAGTTGGAAAGACAGAGGCTAAGGGGAATAGTACGACCTATTCCCTGTCAGTAACATCTCCCAGATTGGGGATGTTACAAAGGTGGTATCAGAGCATGGTCTAGGGAGTCAGTGACTGCAGTGGGCAGAGTGTTGGGGCCTGGTATACGCAGTATTTTCGGGATACTCGTATGCAAGGCACTACCTCTCCAGTATCTGATCCTCGAGTACGTCCTCAAAGTTCTATAGACATGTTAGTAAGCCCTCCCAGACTAATCAAATAGTATCCCTTACGAGGACAACTATATTTTAGATCCACGTTTAGAATATTTCCTAAAGTTATTCTGATCTATTACCAGAAGTATAAATGAGCTATGAAACCAGACAAAAAGATCTAAGAAAAGTTACTAAATGAGTGGGAAAGGAAAGCTATAAGAAAGTGAGGAAAGATGCATAAAAGTGTAAGTAGCCAGAGATAAAGAAAAGTAAAGAGATAGAATAAGACAGTGAAATTCTAACGATATCTACCCTGGAAGAAAGAGAATAGAAAAAGCCCGAACAAGTAATAGAGTGCCTAGAAGATGTAAGATCCATTCCCTCATCAGAACATTCCTTCAAGCAAACTAATAGCCTTCAGGTACTTCGTATAGATAGTAAGTTCCCCAAGTAAAGAGGAATAGACAGAAAGGTAAAAGAAGCGAGGGATCGAGGCTAGCCTAGGAAGTTCCCACAGACAAGAGATGCCAAAAAGAACCTAGAGAACTCTAGATCCCTAAATCCAGACACAGGCTCATAAGCAGGCAAATAAAAGTCATAAGCAGAAACGATTAGTTATCTTATCCTAAGTAATCCGATGGAGACAAGATCCTAAACTATCTAGTTTGCAACCATTTAGTAATATAAGTTGAGGAAGCTACCTGATAGAGCCTATCCCATACCTACATTACATGAGAAATAGACTTTACTAGGACACAGAGTACCAGAAATAAGAATATTGAAACCCATCGAGACATAAGAAGTTTGCCCTAGTCCATACCAGCATAGATACAGGCGACTGTAAGAAGCCCATGCACAATTCTTCAAGAACAGATCTGAGAGAATGATATGCGTTTTAACTACATGATTTGAGAACGAGAATGCCTTGAACGAAAACTCATTTTAAGGAATGGAAAGACCTTGAAAGGCAGATTACCCAAGAAGAGATTAAGGAAGTTTTCATGAATATAAAGAAGATAACCCAGTATAGCCAAAGATTAAGGCAAGCCAGCGCGAGGCCTGCAAGACTAGTAGAAGTCTACAGAATAAACTAAATATAGCAGAACCTACATATCAGCTCAAGTCAGTAGAAAACCGTGGAAGTATAAAAGGATGGACCCTTAAAATGGGAGATATTTAGAAGTGACAAGAGTATCAGTATGGATAGTAGAATACAGTGCCAAAGTCGAGCCTTGTAGTAAAAAAAAATAGAGAGCGGAGATCTAGGAAGCAGTTAGGAGAACGAAACACCACTAGCCTCTGTAGCAAGGCGTAAAGCAAGGAATAAGATATGCAAGTGGTAAGAGAGACACGAGAAGTAACAAGGAAATTCAGTACATTCAGGTACAAAAATAACATAACGAGGAGATAATAGTATGGAAAATTGATAATAGTTGTGGGACCCCAAGAAATGGAGTAGTCGACCAGGTCCCTGCAGAACGAATGACGACCATTTCTTCTACAACCTCGATTTTAATAAGCATATGGATACTTAAACAGACCATCGTCGAGCTTAAGTGTAAAATAGAAATGCGTGTCTACAAATCCTTATGGATTGTATGTGCTCACCCTCAACTTAGAGCCCAATAAAGAAAAGAACCAGTAAAGTAGAGCAATGGATAGATTAGACGAATAGCGAGATGGCCAGACAGCCAAATCGGTGAGTACAATGAAATATTGATGAGAAACATGAAATAGAATAGTTTGTAGCCACAATAAGTTGAGCTAAGTTTAGAAGCCCTCATTGAGCTAAGAACTCTTAAGGAAGTAAAGACTTAGAAGTACAAAGAAATCAGGGAGAACGACTCTTAGGAATATAGTGAACAACTTATAAAGAGTTCCATAGTATTTGGAAGGAAAGACTGGGTAAAGAGTAGCACCTGAACCAAAGATTTAGTATGAGATGTCTTAAGTAATCGAAGTAAATAGAGTTTTCAGAAAAGTAAGGAGTAAGGAGTTTAAAGAACTGAGACAAGGAATAAATATTTATAGCGGAGTAAGTTTCTTAAGGAAGAATAGCAAAGAGAGTATAGCAGTACTCAGAGGAAGAAAATAACGAATTTAGAGGGTTTAACAACAGAAACTAAACAGGAATGAGTATAGAGGCAGTACGAGGAAGTTGTTAGAGAGCATGACTAAAAAAGAATTTCGCAGAAAAGGTGGAGAGATCGATTGTTGAATATGATCGGAGGTAGAGTTGAACAAGGAAACCAAATAGATTCTAGTAGTAGTGCCCTAGTGTAGGGAAATGCATCAAATATATACATACGAGATACCTAGGCTCCTAGATAAACAGTATGTGCAACCGAATCACCATAACCAGAAAGGCCTCAGGATAAGTTCCTACCCTCCCAACCCTCGTTAGGCAACAATAGCAGAGATGGACCTTCAAGGTTGCCTTAAGATACTCACAGGAATAACTGAGAGTATAGTGAAAGAAGACCGAAATATAAGATCTTCTAGCGTAGTTTAAGAAAAAATAAAAATGAGAGACAACCTTAAGTAAGGAGTTAGAAAAGAATTGATTCGATGGAGCAGTACTGAGACAAAGTAGTGATTGAGTAATGACGAAGATACAAAAGAACTAGTATCAGACAAAAGAATAAGATGAAGCAGGAGATAGAGGTGTAGATCACAGAAGTTCTCGGTATAAAATATGATGAAAATAAGAGATGATAGAATACCTAGTAAACAAAGACCAAAATGCGTAACAGTGAGGTTCCTCGGCATTAAACTGAAACCAAGGTTCTATTACATGTTAACTTCTGTAATTTACAAGAAGAACCCAACCCTAATCTAAGCTGACCAAACCACAACGAGTTCAAGAAGATAAGTTAGCGCAAAGTTGCAATTAGCATAACAAGTGAATCCTCAAGATACAGTATACTTGCATGTATTTAAGTAACGACCCTTGATAGCACTAGGCTATGGAAAATAAGATAGTGTCGAACATCGTAACCAGACTTCCAAATAGCAATGAAAGTAAAGGTTTGAATAAAGCACGAACTATAACTAGAACCAAATAGTCAACATTCCCGTATATAATATAAGTGTAGTTTAAACAAAAGTATTCAAACAGTTAAGCTCCCAGAGAAGCTATCAGGACCAATCTCCTTAGTATAAACATGTGGGATGAACAATAAGAGTGGATAAAAGGTATATAAAGAACTTAACCTTGCACTACAAGGTCCAAAGTTATAAAAATAAGCAGAGGCAAGAAAATTTATAGAGTGGAACCGGTAAGCAGCCTAATGTATATATTGTGTATGCATATGCCTTCCAGAGTCAAAGCCGAGATAAAGAAACTCAGTTACAGCAAGCACAAAAACCTGTAGAGATAAAAGATTCTTAAGCAAAGATGGAAAAGTCGAGCCCTAATAGTTATGCAAAATGAGTTAAGAGGGTGTTGAATTCTCATCAAAAAGACTCTTAGAATATATCTTCTTATCAAATAGATATAAGAAGTCTAGACAGTCAAGAAATAAAAGGTGTGGGAATGGACAAGAGTAAGTGGAGCATAAAAAAAGATCGGGAAATAGGGCTATTTTGATATACCATAAGAACTATAGCATGCCATAGTGTAAAGTAAACAGTAGGAATTTTATGAAAACAGGACAAGGAGTTCCTTCTCGACCAAGAAGTTAAGAAACATCAAAGTATGGAACATAAGTTAAGAGAATAGAAAGGTTAAGGTGCATTTATTAGAACGAAACGTAAAGTCTGTGACCTATGGTAATATTCTAATTTTAAGGAAGATTCGAGGACGAAAATCCTATTTAAGGGGGGAAGAATTTGTAACGACCGGTAGTCTATACTACTGTTGCACTGTAGTACTATTACGTCATGGGACAGAGATAACATGATATAAATTATGTTGGGATACAAATGCACTCACGGAACGACGTTGCGGATAATCGGTTAATTTCCCGAAATTCCAATACGAAACTGTATAATGTACCACTTAGGACAGCCCATAGTTTTTGGGACATAACTTTCTCATACGAACTCCGAATTTTATGAATTTTATATTATCGGAAAGATAAGATTGAGGCCTACAACTTTTGCGTTGAACATTTCTCCTAATTCGAGCTAGAAATAGGCTAAAAATGCAGATAAAAATTTTGGATGAATAGTACCCGAGGGTATTCAAGTAAATTTTATAAGTTTCTACACTTTTCTTATTGAAAAGGGCCAAGTATAAAAGGGAACTCTTCATGTATCCCTAGAAGGAAGAAGAAAACATGAAGGAGAAAGAAAAGAAGAAAGAATAAGAAGGAGAAGAGAAAGAAGAAAGAATAAAGAAGAAAAAAAATAAGAAATAGGAAGAAATGAGAAGAAGCAAACACTAAAACAACCATTCAACAAGCAAGAAGAAGAAAAGTTACCTTGAAGGCATGAGGAATTAGGAGAATCAAGGAAAGAAAGTAATGAGACTTGATCAAAATTGTTAAGTTTTGAAGTTTTGATGATTTTAGTAGATTAGTGACTTGAATGTAAAGAATGAATGAATGATCATGGTGTTAAGAAATGAAGATTAGCTCACTGTTTTGCTGTTTTGCCTGCTGTTTGACCTCCGTTTTGCTGCTGTTTTCTCTGTATTTTCTGCTTACTGTTTCAGGTCTTCAAAGCTACTATTTTCAGAGTTTCAGGGACTGTTTTGGGCGGTTTGAGGATGATTTATGGTGCGACTGAACTGGGCAGTAAGGAGGTTTATGGTGCGGTTATTTGGCAGTGAAGGAGCGGCTGAACTAGGCTGGTTTGATGGTGTTTATGCGGCTGGTTCTGTGGAGGGGCTGCTACGTTGGGTGCTGAGTTGAATGTGTGGTCAATGGGCAGTTTATTTGTGAGGGGCTGAAGTGCAAAGACAGGGGCAGTGTAGCATGAAGAACCTAAGGCTGCTACGTGTTTGTGAGCTGTTTAGGTAGTGAGGTGGAGCGGTGAGGAGATGGACAGGTGGCGTGGGTCGGTTACGTGAGTGGGGTTGCTTTGTGCGTTGAAGGCGTGATTAATGGCTTACGAAGGTGTGGTAAGTGTGTTGAAGGCTGTGAGTGTAAGTTGATTGTGTTAAAGGCTAGGGTTAGTGGCTGGCGTGTGGGGCAGGTGGCAGTGAGGCTTAGGCGGTTGTTATGAATTGGCTGGCTTCGTGGAGGCAATGCAAGGGTAGTGAAAGCTGTTGCGTGAAGTTTGCGAGTGAGTTGTGTCTTCTGAAGTGAATGCATGTCTTGGTTAGGGGTTGTTTATATAGAGAAGGGCTAGGGCTTCTCCTTGTCTCATAATGAAGGGATTTTGGCATTAAAGAGATGATTTGATTTAGTGTCAAACAAGGAAAAGATTTGATTGATTGGGGGGACGAATTTTGGTGAATTAGGAAGGTTGAATATTTAGTTTGTGTTGATTAGGCATTTAATTTGTTAGATTAGGAAGTCAATATTTTTAATTGGTTATGATTGATTTTAATTAGGCATAATATTTCTTTAATTTAGTATATAATATTCTGGATTAGGAAGTTACAATATTTTAATTTGGTATAATTATATTTTATGTTTTATTTAATTTGGTATAACAATTAATTAATATTTTATTTAGTTAATATTTAATTAATATTTAATTTAATTTGGGTGTATTTTAGGGTGATGGGCGTGTGGGCCTAGGTGGTGGTGGTGTGGGGCTTTGTCTTGGTGGGTTAGGTGTGTGTTGGTTTGGTGAGTGGGGTTGGGCCAAGATTAAAAGGTTATGGGTTTTTTAGGCCAAAGGTGCTTTAAAACGGAGGTCCAACGAGCGAGCTTGACGCTAAACAAGTGAATAAGGATCTAACGAAATACCGATTCCATTCCGACGACCGTTTCCCGCAATATCCTTAAATAAAAAGGTAGTGCCTCCAACTGAGACTCATCATCGGGTTTCACATGCAAAAATGCAATGCCTACAGTCGCCCCCACTTTGATGGGACTTGTGCAATGTGTGACTGTGACAATCCTATCAAAGTCTATGCAATGCATTTTTACTAACCTGGCTCGCCAGCTGCCACTTGGTTTGCCTGTTGTGTTGAGTTGATTTTGTTGTGAGGTGGTCCATTCTCGAACCAAGTCGAGGAGAGGTGGTCCATTCTCGGACCGTTTCGATGAGAGGTGGTTCATTCTCGAACCGTTACTGTGGTGTGGTCCATTCCCGATCCGTGCTCCATTCTCGGAGTGTCATTCCCGACTTGTTCATTCCCGAACCATTACTGTGATGCGGTCCATTCCCGAACCTTGCTCCATTCTTGGAGTGCCATTCCCGGCTTGTTCATTCCTGAACTGTGTTTCCATTCTTGGAGTGCCATTCCCGGCTTGTTCATTCCCGAACTGTGCTTCCATTCTTGGAGTGCCATTCCCGGCTTGTTCATTCTCGAACTGTGTTTCCATTCTTGGAGTGCCATTCCCGACTTGTTCATTCTCGAACTGTGTTTCCATTCTTGGAGTCCCATTCCCGGCTTGTTCATTCTCGAACTGTGTTTCCATTCTTGGAGTGCCATTCCCGGCTTGTTCATTCTCGAACTGTGTTTCCATTCTTCAAATGCCATTCCCGGCTTGTTCATTCTCGAACCTTGTTCCATTCTGGGATTGCCATTCTCGGCTTGTTCATTCTCGAACCTTGTTCCATTCTCGGATTGCCATTCTCGGCTAGTTCATTCTCGAACCTTACTCCATTCTTGGATTGCCATTCTCGGCTTGTTCATTCTCGAACCTTGCTCCATTCTTGGATTGCCATTCTCGGCTTGTTCATTCTCGAACCTTGTTCCATTCTCGGATTGCCATTCTTGGCTTGTTCATTCTTGAACCCTGCTCCATTCTGGGAGTGCCATTCCAAAGTGCCATACTCGGCCAGACTGATTCTGATAAAGATATGGGTCTCGCCCCCAAAGTGTCATACCCGGCAAAACTGATGTTGATAATGATGTGGGCCTCACCCCAAACTGGTACTGATGTGGGCTTCGCCCCCAAACTGGTACTGATGTGGGCTTCGCCCCCAGCACTGTTACCGATGTAGGCCTCGCCCCAGATTAATACTGATATGGGCCTCAACCCTGGGACTCATCCCTAAGACTGGTACTGATGCGGGCCTCGGCCCTGAAATTGATGTGGGCCTCGCCCCAACACTGTTACTGATGTGGGCCTCGCCCCAAATTGATACTGATATGGGCCTCAACCCTGAGACTCATCCTTAAGACTGGTACTGATGCGGGCATCGGCCCTGAAACTAATGTGGGCCTCGCCCCAACACTGTTACTGATGTGGGCCTCGTCCCAGATTGATACTGATATGGGCCTCAACCCTGGGATTATTACCCGAATCCGATACTGTGCTTTTCACCGTTTCTGATTAGTTTGTTCTTTGCCGCTTTCTCTTTTCTTCTTCAAAACCTGCGAATACAAAACAAACACAAAACGAATGCCAAAATGTGTTATGTGTATGCATGCATGCATGATTGTGCTCCATTTTGGAGCGCCATTTTCTCCATTTGCTGCGTGTGCTCCATTTTAGAGCGCCATTTTCGGTATTTGTTGTGTGTGCTCCATTTTGGAGCGCCATTTTCGGCAACTGTTGTGGTAGCGGTCCATTTCTGAACCGTGCTGTACGAGAATGTGTCTCATTTTTGAGCTGTTACTTGATGAGAAGGTCTTTTCCGCTACAATCCTGCGAATACAAAACAAAAATTGTATGTATATGATATGTATGCATGTATGTATGGATGCATGATGCTGATGTGGGCCTCGCCCCCAATTGTTACTAATATGGGCCTCGTCCCCAGACTGATATTGTTATGGGCCTCGCCCCCAACTGATACTGATATGGGCCTCGCCCCCAACTGATATTGATATGGGCCTTGCCCCCAACTGATAATGTTATGGGCCTCGCCCCCAACTGATATTGATATGGGCCTCGCCCCAGACTGATACTGATATGGGCCTCAACCTTGGGACTCATCCCTAAGACTGCTGACATTGTACTGTTGCTGCTTCTGGTTGGCTTGTATTTGACGCTTTCTCTTTTTCTCCTCTGAAACCTGTTATTACAAAACGGAACAAACACGAAAGGGAATGCAGGATACGTTACGTGTATGCATGCATGCGTGAATGAGTTTCCCATCCCGTTGGGTTAGGTCTTCTGCTAATTCTCTTGGAGGCTGCTTGGTCTTTTGACAAGTCTGCCATCTTCCCTAACCAACGGGCATCTATGATGGCTTTCAAGACAAAAGGGGGTTAACATGGTGCATGTATGCATGAGGTGCATGTGATGCATGAGATGCATGCGATACAAGAAATATATCAACTCATTAAAATTTTCACACAAATCTGCCCATCATCATTTTAGAAGCTTTTGGGCTAACTGTCATATAGGAGTGAACTCGTCCCAGTTTAAATGGCCCAACAAGTTAACATCTCATGGCAAGAAGTCCAACCGTATCCAAATGATAACGTTCCTAAACACAAACATATAATGGTCCATTGGCGTTTTAGAAGCTTTTGGCCCAATCATCATAAGATACGTTCTTGTCCCAGTTTAAATGGCCCAACAAGCCCATATCTCATGACAAAATGTCCGAATGGATCCAAATGACAATGTTCCCAAACACAAGCATAAAAGAAATGTAATGCAAACATAAAATAATAATTTCTATAGAGTGGCCCATCGACATTTCAGAAGCTTTTGGCCCAATTGTCATAGGATACGAACTCGTCCCAGTTTAAATGGCCCAATAGGTTCGCATTTCTGACAAGAAGTCCAACTGCATCCAAATGAGGATGGCCCAAAAACACGAGGAAATAGTTGCTATAGGTCATATAACACCGGTCTACGTGTGGGTTCGCAAGGGTGTAGACAAAGGCTCTCACCGGCGAATGATGGCCCACAACTAGGTCTCCCCACTCAAGGGTTCGAGTGACCAAGTGAGCACACCCTTTTTTATACACTAAGGTACGTGCCAACGAGCTATGGTGTGTGACTATCAAATGGACTTCCCGTTGTAGATTCCCCAGAGGGAGGATGGAGCGAGGCTCACTTAAATACCCAAGCCTTTTAGGCTCTTATCGCTTGGTGTCAGGAGTAAACAACGAGTCCTCCAAATTAGTCCATCACAATAGGCTACGAGTAGATGGCTATTTAGGTGCCTTCACAGCTTTTCCTTCTAGAAAGGTAGTGAGTGAAGGAAGACACCAAACCATTACCTAGCCTCAAAATGCATTTGATTAAACCCATTTTAACCCACTGTAGACACGGTCAATTAAAGCACAAATCATAATATTACAAGACATTATTTCGGGGCCGATTCTCTATCCCAGTGGAGTCGCCAGACTGTGGAAACACATGAACTGGGCGACGCATGCTGTCCCGGGCTCGCCAGCTCGGTTGGGAGTACGGAGAAGCCCGCGGGGGACTAAACCGGAGAATAATGGAGTCGCCACCCAGTGTAAACCGGGACAAAGATTTAAGGCCGCACTCACCCCTCGCAAGGGAAGACCTCAAACCGTTGGGTTCGGAATGGTCCCTTACTTATGTCACTTGTAATAAAATGATTTGTGCAATAATTCAACCAAGCCTAAGCAACATATTTACAAGGATAATTCTACTTTTAAGTTCACATGTATGAAAGTAATCATCATAACAGAAAACATGCAATATCACACGGCAATCTCATGAACATACTTCGATCATATAATGCGAAAAACAAAGAACAACCTAAAAGTAACGCAAAATAAATGGCTAATCATGCTTGAAAATGAACAGCTAAATGGGCTAAATCATGCTTGAATACTATCTCATGAACACATCAAATAAATAAATGCAGGAATTCAAATGACGAAGAATAAATAAATCAAAGCAACATAAAACAAAAGAATGTGCCGTTTACTCAAGCGGTACGTGGAGTTGTATCCCGAGTACAGATCATACTACCGTCCATTCGGAATTGGCTATGAAATTTATGTCCGGGTTTCCATCCGATATACCGCGAGACTTGACACATCTTTCATTTTATTCCAAGGCCACAGCATATAATATTTCGTAATACATGCATATTTATCTAATCAAGGGCCACAACATGCATTTTGACATAATAATCATGCGAACAATACTCAATAAATAATAAAAATAAAACTGAAAACAAGTGTGAAAAATACCCTCAGGTCTAACCTTTTTTGCCGACTTTCGGACTTGCGTTTCACGGAGATCGGAAGGGTTAAAGCTCCTCAACTTCTCTGGTTCACCAGTTTAGCGTCTTAGCTCACTATTTTGCTATTTTGCTTGCTGTTTGACCCCCGTTTTGCTGCTACTTTCTCTGTATTTTCTACTTACTGTTTCAGGTCTTCAAAGCTACTGTTTTGAGTGTTTCGGGGACTATTTTGGGCGGTTTTAAGGGGGATTTATGGTGCGGCTGAACTGGGCAGTAAGGGGGTTTATGGTGCGGTTATTGCGTAGTGAAGGAGCGGCTGAACTAGGCTGGTTTGATGGTGTTTATGCGGCTGGTTCTGTGGAGGGGCTGCTACGTTGGGTGCTGAGTTGAATGTGTGGTCAATGGGCAGTTTATTTGTGAGGGGCTGAAGGGCAAAGACAGAGGCAGTATGGCGTGAAGAACCTGAGGCTGCTACTTGTTTGTGAGCTGTTTAGGTAGTGAGGTGGAGTGGTGAGGAGATGGGCAGGTGGCGTGGGTCGGTTACGTGAGTGGGGTTGCTTTGTGCGTTGAAGGCGTGATTAATGGCTTACGAAGGTGTGATAAGTGTGTTGAAGGCTGTGAGTGTAAGTTGATTGTGTTGAAGGCTAGGGTTAGTGGCTGGCGTGTGGGGCAGGTGGCAGTAAAGGCTTAGGCGGTTGTTATGAATTGGCTGGCTTCGTGGAGGCAATGCATGGGTAGTGAAAGCTGTTGCGTGAAGTTTGCGAGTGAGTTGTGTCTTCTGAAGTGAATGCATGTCTTGGTTAGGGGTTGTTTATATAGAGAAGGGCTAGGGCTTCTCCTTGTCTCACAAGGAAGAGATTTTGGCATTAAAGAGAGGATTTGATTTAGTGTCAAACAAGGAAAGGATTTGATTGATTGGGGGGGACAAATTTTGGTGAATTAGGAAGTTTGAATATTTAGTTTGTGTTGATTAGGCATTTAATTTGTTAGATTAGGAAGTCAATATTTTTAATTGGTTATGATTGATTTTAATTAGGCATAATATTTCTTTAATTTAGTATATAATATTCTGGATTAGGAAGTTACAATATTTTAATTTGGTATAATTATATTTTATGTTTTATTTAATTTGGTATATCAATTAATTAATATTTTATTTAGTTAATATTTAATTAATATTTAATTTAATTTGGGTGTATTTTAGGGTGATGGGCGTGTGGGCCTAGGTGGTGGTGGTGTGGGCTTTGTCTTGGTGGGTTAGGTGTTGTGTTGGTTTGGTGAGTGGGGTTGGGCCAAGATTAAAAGGTTATGGGTTTTTTAGGCCAAATGTGCTTTAAAACGGAGGTCCAACGAGCGAGCTTGACGCTAAACAAGTGAATAAGGATCTAACGAAATACCGATTCCATTCCGACGACCGTTTCCCGCAATATCCTTAACTAAAAGGTAGTGCCTCCAACTGAGACTCATCATCGGGTTTTACATGCAAAAATGCAATGCCTACAGGTATGCCTCTGGATGATGCGCGTCACGACGCGCCCTGACCTGCGTCGTGACGTGAGGTCAAACAATTCCCCCAAATCCATTTCTAACCATTTCAATTTCACCCGAACGCGTTAGAGGCTACCCTATAAGCCTTATATTAACTCGTATGTACATATTACATCACATTATGAGTACGATACCCACAGAGTGATAATGCTTACTTTAATAAGCAAATTTTAGCCTTATTCCAAAGTGCGTTTTTTAGTTCATTTCTAATCTAGTTTATCCAATGTAGATCATCGCAGGAACTAGAGTTTTCTCAGCAATCGAGTAATGTCAACTAGATTTCCTAACAGTGAGTGGACACTTCTCCAAACTCTCAACCACTAAGAGCTTGGGGATATGGGACAACAGTGGTGAAAATGAAACAGAGAATGAGAGGGGTTTCTGGGAAAACTTCTCGAGCAGTGGCAAAAGAGGAAGATAAATGGGAAGAAGAACTACTACTGTTGGAGAATCTGACGCTTGAAGAAAACAAGAAGACGGAAGAAGACAAGACTGCAAATTAGGAAGATGTTTATTTTCCTGACTTATTTAACTGTAATCCTGCATTTATTAATCATAAAGACATTGATTTTCTTACTTGTTCGAGTCTTTTCCTATTAGTCTGCATCATAACACGCATGACATTAGCATATTTGACATTAACTCAACAAAGACAAATGCATTTAATCTTGATACATGTGAAAACCCCAAGGAAATTTCATTTGCAAGTAAGGTTACCTCTGATGAGCGGAAAGAATTAGAGAGAATTTTAATAAAATATACAAAAGTATTCGCGTGGTATTATGAAGACATGCCAAGAGTGGACAAGAGTATTGCCTAGCACATGATACCAACTTATCTGAAAATGAGATCAGTAAAACAGAAGCTCCAAAGAATGAGGCCAGAATGGGTCGAAAAGGTTAGGGAAGAAGTCAAGAAGCAGTTAGAAGTAGACCATGAAAAGATCAAAGCAATTAGCGATATGCCCGCACCGAAGATAGAAAAGTAAGTCAGAGCTTTTCTCCGGAAAATCCAGTATATCAGGGACCCTTGAAAAGATTAAGGCAATTACCAAGCTAACATTAGTATGTGAGCCCATCTTCAAGCTATTGAGGAAGGACCAGCATGTGGAGTGGAGTAGGAAATGTCAAGAAGCTTTTGATAAAATCAAAGAATACTTTGTTAAACCGCCCGTCTTGAAACCCCTAAGGCCGGGCAAACCCTTGGAGTTGTATTCAGCCATAGAACCCGAAGCGCTGGGGGCGATGAGGGTACAGACAGATGAGACAGGGTGGAACATGCATTCCACTACCTCACTAAGAAGATGCTTCTGTATGAAGCCCGCTATCAAGAGGTGAAAAAAAACAAAGAAAAAAAAAGGAAGGAAAAAAGGGAGAAAACAGGAAAAAAAAAAGAATAGGCATAAAGAAAATATTGGCTAAAATGACGGAAAGTTATAAAGATTGGGCTGACAAACTACCGTATGCCCTGTGAGGGATAAAACTTCGGTGAGAACGGCAACGAGAGCCACTTATCAACGAATGGCCACTACATTATTCCACGACTTGATTGAGGTATACGTGGATGACATGATGGTTAAGTCTGAGATGAAGGCCGGTCAAACCCTTGGTGTCGTATTTGGCCATAGATTCTGAAGCACTGGCAGCGATGAGGGTACAGGCAGATGAGACAGGGATAAAACAGTCACACCCTATGTTTGGTTTATGGAATGGAGGCAGTGTTACTAGTGGAAATAGAGATACAGTCAATGCGGGTACTAGCAGAGGCAGAATTGCCTGAGCAGGAATGAGCCTCACAGAGGTTCGAATAGCCAGCATTACTGGATGAGAAAAGGATAAAGGCCTTGTACCACGTGCAGCTATACCAGAAAAGGTTGGCCAGCGCGTTCAACAAGAATGTGCGTCCCACCAAGATTAGAAAAGGTGATCTAGTGCTCAAGCAGTCGAAGCCACTGATAATGGACTCTAGGGGAAAGTTCAGGCCCAATTGGGAAGGGCCCTACCTAGTCAAAAAGGTGATGGGGAATAGGGCAGTGAGACTGTCAGGTTTGGAAGGGAACGAGTTCACCGAGCCCATCAACGTGGACAGGCCGAAGCAATACTTTGCATAAAAAAAAAGAGAAAGGCTCGTTGGGTTAAAACACAGAAAGGACAGCCCAAGCAAAATATAAGAGCATGAGAGAGCAAGAAAATGGCTAATTGTAAAATCCGTGAGGAACAGTTAGCGACAGAGGTACCCTTGCAATGCAGTTTATTTCCTACATATGTAATAAGAGGTAATGAAAACGCCTTTATTGAAACAAATGTTCAAGATGTTCATAGATTGCATAAATCACAGCTAACCGGAAAGATTAGAGTCAAGTAATTACAAATCATGTTTTTTATTTCTTAGATGCTGGACCAAGGTCAATAGATCTAGGAGAAGAACTCCGAGAGTGGAGAGAATAGAACAACCTCTCGAGAATGGGGACAAATCTGAAAAAAAAAAAAATTAGCTCGCTGAGTTGAAAACCAGAAAAGACGACTCAGCAGGATAGAGCAATCCGCTAAGTTGAAAATCTGAAAGGACAGCTTAAGCAAAAGATAGAAAGGACCTGCAACTCAATGGATGAAGCACAAGGCATTGTCTTTTCCGCATCCTCAGGACAGCCAAGGAAAGCTTCGAGAATCGAAAGACATGATCCAAGAAGGATAGTAAGAGAAAAATGAAAGCCGAGAATGGCAGCAAACTCCTCAGAGAGAGGGCAAATTTTGAAATCTGGGAATCGGAAGACATGATTTTCAGTATCCCAATAGGGTGAGGCCGCTTTCAGAAAGGCATAATCCACTTGACTCGGTGCAGATAACGAAGAGCAGAAAGCTGAGCCAGACCAGTCTACCACCCCGCGAATAAGGGACACAACGGGACCTTGAGCCATGAGACCAAAGAGAACTGAGAAATCATCAGAGTAGAATTGACAGGAGGAAACTGTAAGTAGGCCAGGAGGCGACCAAAGACTTTTATAGGCAAAGGGCACCAAAGACCGCAAGGAAGGCCTAACCAAGGATAACATCAAGCCAATAGGACAAAGAAAACCCATCGGAATAGGGAATGCATCCATGCATACATGCATACACGTCGCATACAACACAATTTTTATTTTGCAGGCTTTAAAGAAAAAGCGGCTGACTCGGAACTCACTTGGATGTTTAAGGCCAAGCAAACCCCTCACAACAATAGAACCCCAAGCACCGCGAATTCGATTTTGTAGGAACAAACCCTTCCAATGCCACAAAGAATACCCACAAAGAACTTGTCTTTGAGAACCCTTAAGATGATTCCTTGCAGTGTTCTGCTAGCACGGAGACCCTTATCCAAAAAAAAGCACGGAGACGCCACCAGGTTGTCACGCCTTTTTTTTTTTGGGATAAAGTAAGTATTATAACCAAAAGAAAACTATACAAAGAGCAAAGGGGCATACCCCAGGCAACTAGAGAGGACAAGCCCTCCTAGAAGAAAAGCCGAAAGGCTACAAGCAAAAGAACAATCAGAAGATGTCAACGGGCAAGTGCCAAGAGGTGAAGCCATTTATTGTCATAAGATGGTTTCACCTTACGTAAAAGGCTAGCACGGTTCCGAACATCAAAAACAATATCATAAAAAAGAGTAGAAACAGGCCGAAAAGGCATATCATGAGTGCGAGCATTCCTCTCCCTCCAAATATGGTAGACTGTCGCTGCAAAGGACAGACGAACCAGAAGGTGACATAGAGAGGCATCGGTGAACTGACATAACCACTCAACAGTTGACGCCAATCCCGGCGAGTCCAATCTAACCCACACATAGCCAGCACAGACGACCAGACCTTCGAAGAGAAGGTGCACTGGAAGAAAAGATGATCAGTGTCCTCACTTGAACAACCACAGAGAATACAACGCGAGCAAGTAGAGATACCAAACCTCATCAAACTATCATGGGTACAAAGGCCTCCCTGAATAGACATCCAAAGTGAAGGAGTGGCGGGGAATAGCCTTCCGGAACCAAACAACTCGAGACCAATGCAGCAAGTTTCCCTAGTACGCATGGCATTCCAGGCACTACCACAGAAAATCTCCCCCTCTTATCATCCTCCCAAACCAGCACATCCTCCCTCAAACTAGAAGGAGACGGAAGCTGGGACTGAGCCAAGTCAACAAGGGCAGCAGACCTAGATGGGGGCCAACGCCAAGAAGAATCAGAGATAATGGAAGCAACTGTGGCCATCCTATCCAAGCCAGAGTCATAAATCACTCTCTCACCCAACGTGTCCACAATCGGGCCCAGAGGATGCCAATAATCAAACCACAATAAAGTTTTCTCACCATTCCCAATCCTAACTCTCATCCGCCGCCGGGACCAAGAACGAAGCTCCAAGATCTTACGCCAACTCCAAGAGCAATCAGTAGGACATGGGACCTCCCAAAAACTTCTCCCCCTCAACAAATAAGAGTGGACCCAATTCGACCAAGATGAAACCTGGCCAGAACAAAGAAACCAAATGTGCTTAACAATAGCCGCTCTATTCCAAGTATCCAAACTCTTAATCCCCAGCCCCCCCTCCTTTAAAGGTAAACAAACTCTACTCCAAGCCACTCTCGCCCCATTCGAGGTAAGCGCACTACCCTTCCAAAGGAAAGAACGCAGAATCGTCTCCACCTTCCTAATAACAGACTTAGGAAGAATAAATAAGGAAGACCAATAAACTTGAATGGAGAACAAAACCGACTTAATAAGCTGAAGCCGTCCCGCAAAAGAGAGAAACTTACTACTCCAACTCTTAGCACGCATAACAATACGATCCACAAGAGAAGCACAATCTGAGGCCCGAAGTTTAGTAGAGATCAAGGGACTCCTAAGTACCTCACTGGAAGAACCCCAACTTGGAACCCCAAAACATGACGCAGTTGGCCCTGAATGGTAGAAGAGATACCAGAAGAGAAGAAATGACTTTTAGCTGGATTCGGGATCAAACCTGATAAACCACTGAACTGCCCGAGACAATCCTTGATCAAGGAAACCGAGGATGCATCTGCTTTACAAAAAATCATAAGGTCATCCGCAAAGCAGAGATGAGTAAGACGGTCCTTAGAACACCGCCAGTGGAACTTGAAACCCGGATTAAGAGCCATATTACGAAGAAGACCTGACAGAACTTCCATAGCCAAAACAAAGAGATAAGGAGACATAGGATCACCTTGTCGCAACCCACGACCCCCAGAGAAAAAACCATGCAACTCTCCATTAATAGACAAAGAAAACCTGGTAGTAGTCATACATTCCTGAATCCAACCCACCATCCTCTCAGGAATACCAAAAGTCCGCAAAACCTCAACCAAGAAATCCCAACGAACAGAGTCATAAGCTTTCATCAAGTCAATCTTAAGAGCACATCTCGGGGAACTACCAGTCCGGTGATAATTCCGAACCAATTCCTGAAATAAAAGAATATTGTCGCTGATACGCCGTCCCGCAACAAAAGCAGATTGATTATGACTGATCACCGAAGGGAGGATAACCTTGATCCTATTCGCAATAAGCTTAGCAATACACTTGTAAATAGTATTGCAACAAGAAATAGGCCTATAATCCTTAACCTGGGAAGGGTTAGGAATCTTAGGAATCAGAGCAATAGAAGTAGCATTAACCTGCTTCAAGAGACGCCCAGAGGAAAGAAAGAGTGAATAGCACAAAGAACATCATTCCCAACAATATTCCAAGACTTCTTAAAGAAACCCGAAGTAAACCCATCTGGGCCTGGAGCTTTATTGTCCTTCAGCGCGAAAAGGACAGCCTTAATCTCCTCGTCTGAAACCTCCCGGGAAAGAGTCTCACTCTGCTCGACAGTCACATGTCTAGAAATGGCAGACTGAAGGGCCCCCCTATCAAAATCCTGCTGACCTTACTGTGGACCTAAAAGAGTCTCAAAAAAGGAAACAAACTCATCTCTAACCAAAACATCTTTCTCCACACGGGTCCCATCCTCCTTAGTGATAGAAGTAATCTTGCTGCGACCGTGAAAACTCTTCATAGCAGTAAAGAAGAATTCAGTATTCTGATCCCCAAGGTTAAGCCACTGAACACGAGATTTCTGTCTATTGAAGCCTTCCTCAGCCCGACTCAAGTCTCCATACCGTAACGAAAGGCTAGCTTCTTCAGCTAGCAGAGCAGGGTCACTAGGGTAGTCCTGTAAAGCACATTGCACTCTGTCCAACTCCTTCCTAATCTCCAAGACTCGACACGGAATCTTAGAGAAATGCTCAACATTAAACTTCTTCAAGGCCAACTTAACACTCTTCAGCTTACAACATAAACGGAACATAGGAGTACCAGAACATCAATATCCCACGCTATAGCCACAACAGAGAGAAAATCAGGATGATCAGCCCAAAACTCAAAGAATTTAAAGGGGATTTTCCTCTTAGGGAGCTCTGCAAGCTTAACTACCATAGGAGAATGATCAGAAATCCCGGGGGGGAGAAAGCGGGCAGAAGAACCCGGGAAGAAACACTCCCAAGAAGAATTAACAAGAACACGGTCCAGCTTACGCCAAATAGGAGACTGAATCTGCTTATTAAACCAAGTAAACTGACAACCAGAGAACTGAAGATCATCCAACCAGCCTGACCCAAACAGCAGCCCAAATCATCTTTCCAAGCCGGCCAAGCCACAGACCCACCACAATGCTCAATCGGAGAACGGATGGCATTGAAGTCTCCCAAAACAAGCCACGGAGAATCATCAAAAACACTACCACTAGAAATCAGGTCAGCCCAAAGTTCCCGACGCTTCTCGTAGTCACACTCACCATAAACCACCGAAACTACACAATTCCACATCCCAGAAATATGAGACACACTGCAATGAATAACTTGAGCTGAAGATGAATAATAATGCTAACATCAATGTCACTAGGGTTCCAACAAACCCAGATACGACCACGGCTAACATCAGAATGGCAAAAAACTTCCATGAAGGATTAATCGCACGAGAGACATTCACAAAATTAACCTCTTTAACCTTGGTTTCAACTACACCACACAACGAGAGCTTCTCATCACAAAGAAACCTCCTGACTTCAGCATGTTTTAATGGGTCATTGAGACCCCGAATATTCCAACAACCAAAAATCATTAAAACAGAGAAGAGTAGGTCCAAACCAAACAAATCAGCGCCGACGACCCCCCCTAGGGGACTGCCGTTTCTGACTCCTCTTACCACCAGAACCCTTTCTAGATTTATTACCATAAGCCAATTTCTTGAAATCCAGAGAGTCAATGGCCTTATTAGCCAAATTGTTAACCATGGGGGTAGGCGAATCAAAAGCTACAGAGGGCGAGGACTCAGCTAAATCAGACTTAGGGAGACCCTCAACAAGATGTGAAGAAGCAAGGGAACACTCACCTTCCATATTTCCAACTGCCTCCACATAAACTGTCTCAGAAGAAACCACAGGCAACTGAGGAGAACCAGAGCCGAATCCAACCCATTAGAAGAGCATTCACCCAAAACAAGAGTCCTGTCAGTGTAAACATCCTGAGTCACATCACCACTCGAGCTAATAGGGGTAGTCACAGAAGCTCCCTTGCCTTTCTTTTTCTTAGTGACCGGGATCCAGACACCCTCTACTTCCTTAGTAGTGTCAACCATAGCAACTTTATCCATAGACGGAATAGAAGGCTTGGGAATCCAGGATTGAGAAGGTTTAGAAACCTCCTTACTAGGAGCCTTTTTAGGGCAAGAATTCACTGAGTGGCCAAAAACTTCACAAGTGGAACATTTCACAGGAACCCATTCGAACTCAACCCTAATAGGTACCCTAGTACCATTAGGATTTTGGAAAACAATCTCCTCAGCCATGGGGTTCCGAGCATCAATCTCAACACAAACACGAGCGAAACTGAGCCGTTTCCTAGAAATTGTAACATGGTCAGCATTGAGAGGATTACCAACTGCACTAGCAACACAGCTAATACCTTTCGCCGTCCATAAAGTAATAGGTAGATCATAGAGTCTGATCCATACCGGAACCTTGAACAAGTCCTCCTTAGTCAAAGATAAATCAGGATGCCAAAGTTTGAGGATCAACGGTCTATTAGCCATATGCCAAGGGGCTCCATCCAACACCACATTAGCCTCTTGAAGGCTATTGAATCTAAACAAAAAGAAACCATTATCGGATGTAAGAACTTCTAGCAAACCCATCCTTCCCCATAACTTGTGTGCAATAGAATTGACAGTTTGAAAGGGTAGTCGTTTTCCCACAAAGTAACCTACTAAAGTATTCTGCCAGTACACACTTCCTTCTTCAATAACTTCTGCAGGTGGGCACACGACAATCTTACCATCAATAATATTAGGTTTGACATAATGTAAAGCAGTGGAAGTAAAAGTCGAAACGAGATGGTCAACTCCCAATGAACCATTCAATGCAGAGGCATAACTCTTAGGACCACCAGAATAGCCCCCACCTACTACTACAGGAGCCGCAGGCATATCATCCTGACACACACCCAAGGCATTACCAGTCACTCTTCTACCGGTCAATTGGGCAGCATTCTGCCCCACAGCACCATCATTCACAATAACAAAATCCATCAGGGTACTACAAGCAGAACCAATCAGACTCGCTTCACCCAACCTGCCAGACTCACCAATCTTCAATCCATTCTTCACATCCACTGCACCAGAGTCCAAACTGCCCGCAGACCCCCCTGCAACACCAAATCCAGACTCACAGACAACACTATCAGACCCAGGGATTACGCCAAAACCAGAAACATATTTCAGGCCACCAGCAGATCCTCCAACAACGTCAAGAACAGAACCAGATCCAACAGAACCCTCATCAACCTCAAGACCAGAACCACTAACTGACATAGGTTGAATGCCAAAACCAGTCTGACTACTACCCAAACAACCAGCAAGACCACTTGCACCTACTAGACTCGGCTCACAAACAGCGACACATTCAACCCCAGGACCCGAAACCAAACTCTCCTCAATCAAGCAATTCACATCACCTTCGACCACACAGCCCAAGGAAGTACCCATAGCACCAACTCCAGCGCTATCAACATCATTGACGGCCGCAGGGGAAACACCAAAAACATGCTGACGAGAAACCACACTACACGTAGGACCACCAACTGAATTGGTCACTAACGCCGGCGCAGAGAAGGAAACAGAACCAAGCTTCAAATGAGGCGAGGCATAAGCGGCCGCCGAGACAGCCCTAACAGCCTTACGGCCAATTCCAGGGAGGCGCGGTCCCACAAAAGGAACACCAGACAGAGGCATGGGAAAAGATTAAAGGGTAGGGGAAAGAGCAACAGGACGGAAAAGGAGAATAAAAACGATCTGAGAGTAGATCTGAGTAGAAAGGAGAAAGACGGGCTAGGCAAGAATAACAGCAGGCGGAGCAAAGGGAAGATACGAGGGGGTAGAGGGAAAAGAGAACCAAGAGATCGATCTGAGAGTAGATCTGGGAAGAAGGGAGTACGAAGGGCTAAGGCGATGACATGATCCAGGCCGACAACAAACCAAATGACGCATTACAAGTGCCAGAAGGGCCAATTACGAGGCAGAGGACCAAAAGACTCAGAGAAGCAATGGTGGGATTAGTTCAGAGTTTTATGGCCGACTGCAACAAACAAATAGAGATGCATGTGGGCTTCGATGGAAAGGGCCCAAAACCATTTCACTTGGCCCAAATCAGTTTAGAGTAAAGCTTCATAGGCATTTGAAGACTTAAAGACTTGATATTTGTGTAATTTCGTTTTTAGGGTCTTTGTGGTCTTTTTGCCTTTAGGGTTTCTTTTGTAACACTATTTAAACTTACTTTCTTCTTCATTTGAAGGCAATCAACGAAATTTGTAACTCAAAAGCTAAAGCTTTGGCTATGGCCGAATTCTTGTAAGGGAGGGATTCCCCTTTTCAAGTTTGAATCGACTTATCTAAGTTTAGCAAACTTAGTGGCGTCTCCATTTGCTAGCAAAACACTACAAGGATTCATCTTAAAGGTTCTCAAGGGCAAGTTCTTTGTGGGTCTTCTTGTTGCTTTGGAAGGGTTTTGTTTCTATAAAAATCAATTCGCGGTTCTTGGGGTTCTGTCCGTTGCTTGGGGTTTGCTTGGATTTCGAATCCAAGTGGGTTTCTTGTCATTTGGTAATCTAGAGCTCAGGGTTTCCAGGTCTGATTTTCCTATTTTTCTGTGTTTGATTCTGTTTTTATTTTCAAATACTCTAGTTTAAGTATTATTGATTGAGTCTTCGTCGTTCTTATTCCTGTTCACATTTCGTTCCACCTGCCCTATATATATATATTATTGGGTTCATTGTGTTCCATGCTAGCTTGAGGACTACGCTTGGTTTTGTATTCTTGGATTGAGTGTGATTCACATTTGA